>OZ020305.1:39744616-40344616 GCA_963971305.1 Arcuatula senhousia
AATTCTACAAATTTGACGGTAGGGTCGTCCCCACCCCCAAAGCTTGAGATCCTGTGGTTGGTTTGAACATTTGTTCATATATATGTGATAAAAAATCTTGAGAAATCAAAATTGTCATCCTGTTACCCAATTATCCAGCACTGGTAGGGTTACATGGCATTTTTAGCCTTTTTGGCTCACTGACTTCCATTTGCCACCATGTTCCAGCAAAAACATATTTGAAAATTCCTTTGTGATGATTTTCTCCCTTAAATGACTGACTAAGAGAAACAAACTTGGTTTCAATTTAAAGCTTGGCAAAAATGAGAAATGTATGAAAATGTTGTCAAAATTATCAAGCAATGGTCAGATGAGTCTACATAAACCAAAGGTTATCAAAAAAACTATCCACAACAAATAAACTGTGAGAGTTGTCACAGGACAATTTAATATAATATCAATTATGTACATAAATAAAAACAAATGTCATCCAATACACAAAACAATTACAACTATTATATTTACACTGAAATAATGACCCTAGATAAAAACTACTAATATTATTTACAGCACTGAAGTAAATACACAAAGCAATTAAACTACTCGTATTTATAGTATTTACAGCACTGAAGTTAATACACAAAGCAATTAAACTACTGGTATTAATATTATTTAAAGCACTGGAAAAATCCTAAAGCACTATTGTAATGGGTTCCAGAATCACAGACAACAGAAAACAAGACAGTTAAGTCCTAACAACAATAAAACAAAGATTACTGTGTAAGCATCTTGGGGAAAACTAATTCAAAAAACATGATGTCCTAACTTATCATATGGTAAAATAACTTCATCAAGTCAGGAAAAACTCAAGTTGGGGACAGACGGAGGGTCAAATCTTTTAGTAAATTGGGCATAAAATGAGAAGCTAAGCATTGTCTCATGTATCAGCATATTACTTATACAAAAAGCTAGTGCATTATTGATCTAACATTACATTTATTGCCTTTAAATTGGTTAATCAATGATAGTAAAAGGTGGGGTCCTAATTTAATCTAATTGATAAAAATAAAAGATGATCAGATCTATGCCTTTTCAGACAGTAATAGTTATATTTGGGAAGGCTACAAATGCTGAGGGTGTCACAGCCCTTTTAGTACGCGGTATTCCGTGCTTTTTAAGGGGTATTCGGTACGCCAAGGTGTAGTACGCAGTACGCGATGTTCCGAATTTTTAGGCTTTTGGTACGCATACGCTGTGATCTTTAGAGTATTCGGTATTCCAGTCTTTTTAACGGTATTCTGTCCTTTTTTAAACGGTATTTGGTATTCCGGGGGTGGGGACTGTGACACCCCCAACGCTAACAAGTTAGTAACCAGTGGCAGATTCAGAGGGGGGCATAGGAGGTGTATGCCCCCATTTCATTGAGAAATTAAACTAGATAATGTGTCTATGAGCCACAGGATGGCCCTCCCGTTCTTGAAATATCATTGAACCTCAATGTGTATTACCTGGGATATGGACCTTTACCAAGAAATTGATCAAAAGTGTTCATGTGCAAAATATAGGTCACTGTGACCTTATTTCTGATGGGTGGTGCCATGTACCAAGACTCATCGAGAGGAAATATTATTGACCCCTAACATGTAGTATTCAAGATATGGACCTTAACCAAGGTCCATACCAAAGTCATTCATGCGTAAAAGATAGGTCACAGTGACCTCATTTCTAGTGGATGGTGTCACTTTACCCAAGACACATCTAGTGGTGAAATATCATTGACCCCTAACATCTAGTATCCAAGTTATGGACCTTAACCAAGAACTTAACCGAAGTTGTTCATGCATAAAATATAGATCACAGTGACCTAATTTTCATTGGGTGGTATCATGTTACCCAAGACACATCTAGTGGTGAAATACCATTGACCATCAACATGTAGTATCTGAGATATGGACCTTAACCAAGAACTTAACCAAAGTCATTCATGCGTAAAATATAGGTCACAGTGACCTAATTTCTAGTGGGTGGTGTCACCTTACTTAAGACACATCTAGTAGTGAAATATCATTGACCCTCAACATCTAGTATCCAAGTTATGGACCTTAACCAAGAACTTAACTGAAGTCATTCATGCGTAAAATATAGGTCACAGTGACATTATTTCTAATGGGTGGTGTCACCTTACCTAAGACACATCTAGTAGCGAAATATAATTGACCCCCAACATCTAGTATCCAAGTTATGGACCTTAACCAAGAACTTAACCGAAGTCGTTCATGCATAAAATATAGGTCACAGTGACCTAATTTCTAGTGGGTGGTGTAGCCCTACCCAAGACCCATCTGGTGGTGAAATATCGTTGACCCCCAACATCTAGTATCTGAGTAATGGACCTTAACCAAGAACTTAACCAAAGTGTTACGGACGGACGTACGGACGTACGGACGGACGGACGGACGGACAAGGGTAAAACTATATGTCCGATCCACATACGTGGTCGGGCCATAAAAATTTTCTGAATCAAATTAACCAAGCAACTTCAAGTTTTCATCAAATTACGCCCCCCCCCCCCTTTTCACGGACCTGGATACGGCCCTGGTAACAGCACTCAGTAGATCTATAAATGTGTATTATTAATATGATTCAAATTTGTCTGAATAACACAAAATTCAAAAACAGTAGTGTTGTACAAATGAAAACTGATATGTAAAAAAATATTTTAAAATATTCTTAACCAGTTTTGCTTTGTTGAGTATTTTAACTTATTTAACACGAACTTTGATTATTCATACTTAAAGACAGTAAAAAAAAATCAATACACAGGTCTTTTTTTATAAAGCAAACATTATACAAACTTATGACTATAGAATACTATAAGTTTTAAAAACTAGATACAGCTATATATAAATTATTGATAATCCTGGAACAAAGATTCTAAAATAGGTTAAGTGTAGGAAGCATGAGTTAGGTCCCCTTTTTGTTTGTCAAAGGTCCTTAAAAGAAATGTTAAATCAGTTTTAAGACTAGAGAGAAAAATAGAACTGTTTAAGATCATAATGTAAATTATGCAAATAATTAATTAACACAGCTCTAACTAATTTAACAATTATACAAATGTACATATAATATCAAACAACATTCAAGAAAAAACTCGAATTTAAGAAACAAACAAAAAATACAATGTCATTTTAACATGATGATAATGAAAATTATTAACCAATGTTAACAATTGCTTATAGCTAAGTTAAAGTAACTTTATAATGGTTAATATTTGTAACAATGATCAAAAGGGTTAGGTTTTCATCAGATGAACACTACATTTATACAATTTTAAGATTCTTATGCAAAATATTTGAACACTTTTTTTTCATCAGATATTAAAACAAATCAGTATCAGTAATTGTCAAAATTATGCGCTACATGCATCCTACATGTGAATAGTAGGATTATAGTAAATGTATACTATTTTTTTAAAACAAAAATAGTTACAATGTCAGTACAGTTTAAGTGTACATGTAGCAATCTTTAAAAATCTTAATTAACTAAATTTTGTGTCTAATACTGGACAATCTATATAAAAAAAATAATAATTCAATCAAACTATAATTGTAATAACTTGTGATCTTAACATTCAAATTTTGAAGAAAAAAAACAGACATATTAATGTCCAAATAAAAATAATCTTTATAAGGAACATCCCAAAAATAGGTTGAATCAACAACTAACATGGCACAGCAAATATGGAGTCCAAATTCTGAGTTAGGTTAGCTCAGTCTCTAGAAGTTGAGTATGTAGGGATACCATCTTTTGTCTTTGATCTTTTCTTGATCATGGAAGGTTCAAAGCCAGGATGTCTTCTTGCATGTTTGTTGAGATGATCACTCCTCATAAATCGCTTCTCACACAAAGGACACTGAAACTTCTTCTCACCTATTGAAAAAAAATCTGTCAAAGTAAAAAATGGCCGGATTTCGTTAAACAGGAAGTAGGTGAGCGACAGACCGAAAATTGCATCCCACGTTATGGGACCCCACCCTGATGCTGTATACCAAATATCAAGTGGCTGTGATTAGTAGTTCATGAGAAAACTGTTACGAAAATTTTTCCCCGCCCGTCCGCCGCCCGCCCAAGCGTTCACCATTTTATAACCCGGATTTTTCACTCCGTGAAATCCGGCCAAAAAATTATATTAAGTTAAATATAGCACGGGTACTGGAATTTTTTTTCTCAAAATATAAAACTAAGATATGTGTCAATTGAATGTTTAAATAAACCAAAGCACATGGATAAAACCTTTTCAAAGTGATTGACAAAACTTTGTACAAAAAGGTAATAATATATTAAAACATACTGTACATGTCTATCATGTTTGCAGTGATATTGTTTGTCCTTTCAACCTTTGAAATAAGGCTGTTTTTCTAGAGAAAATTTCCAACTTTTTATTTACAAGTATTTCCTTTTTTACATATGCATGTAATGATGCATGAATTTAAATTTCCAAAAACGCTGATGCATGTTGGTTTCTTTTTAAATAAGTCAATAAAATTCTTGTTGAGCATTAACTTTATGTAGCTCTAATATTTAAATTGTACTAGCTACATGTAATTTTTTAATCTTTGAACAAATAGTTATCTAAATGTATACCAGTATGTGTTCTCATATGTCTGGCTAGCTCGTCAGATCTGGCAAATCTTTTCCCACATCCACTCCATCCACACAAGAAGGGCTTTTCACCTGAAAACAACAAGTTAGCCATTGTATTTTTTAGAATTTTGAAAAATTGTGTCTCTCAGAAGAAAAATCTTCAGCTGATCCTTCTTGTATCTATGTACATGTACTTGTACATTCAGTGAATGCTTATAGAATACTCCACATAAATGTGCATGCACATGTATATGTATGCAGTCTTATGTGCATAGATTGCTCAAGGCTACATTGTAAATGTATGTAGTATTTAAAACAAGCCATACTGTAATGATCTGTATTTGTAAATTTAGAACTAAGATAACTTTATACACACAGATAATTATCATAAGAGATCTTTTATTCACCAAATTGTAATTAAGGTTCATCTTTACACTTCGGAAAAAATGACCGATATTTTACGTCTTTTTTCAGTTTATGTGGAGCCTAAACTATGCATTCAATTGCTTAATAAGGCGTAGCAGCGTCTAGATAAATATTTTTTGCATAAACTTTTAGTATTTTGTACGTGTAAACTCGATCCGTTTTGCCGGTGCATTTTCTTTGCGTTTTTCAGTTCACCCAAATTTAGCCAAATATCAACAATGCCCTGTCATTTGGCCTCCACGTGCAAGGTAATTTCATTATTGGTGTTATTAAATCTACTCACAATCGGTTTCATGGAAGGTTATTTAAGGGTAATTTATGCTTTATTTATGGGACAACTTGAACGGAAAGAAAATGAATAGAGAAAACAACAAAAGTAATCTTGTAAACTGGAAGGGAAAATGATCGACGATTTTTGTATCTAGGCGCTGCTACACTTTATTTTCTGTTTCTATGTGTCGTTTAAGTCGTACATAGACTAAAAAAATAGGTCAAATATCGACCATTTTATTCAAAGTGTAAGCATGAACCTTAATAAACTATTCTAAACCATAACTCTATGCAGTATGGACACTACAAACACAAAACGAAGTTTGGTTAGCATGTGCCACGCCCATCTTTTAGTCAACCGATATTACCTGTGTGTGTTCTCAGATGTGCCTTGAGATGGGAACTTTTCCCATAAACTTTGTTGCAGTTTGTATAAAAGCATTTATGGAGTTTCTTAAGTGACAATCCATCATCACGTAAATCTTCCATAACACACGTTGTAGAAGTGGGCGTGGTCGATTTAGCGCGCTTTCTATTACTACTGCTAGTTTGGCATTTCCCGTCTGCGTTTACGTCCGATTGCAGTGGTTGAAGAGGCAATGTTTTTGAAAAGCATTTGTAATAGTCATGATCTGTGGTTTCTGTTGAATCAGACGAAATTGAAGAATTTCTTTCACTGGTTACCAAGTCAACTTCAGAACTGACCACAAAATCAGCTGAACCAGGCTCAGGAACGAAAACTTTGTTTGACATTGCTAATAAACATTCCGCTGCTAAATTTGCATCAAAACTGTTCCTAAAATTTTCCTCTAATGTCATCTTTAGAGGTGAAAAAATGATATAATTCCAAAATCACCCCGCGACAAAAATGTAAACAAAGAACAATTGTTGAATGGAAACTTCTCTCGTGTACCAAATTCGGTGATCCCTATTTCATCGTTCAATTATGTTTCGAAAACTGTTCTGTTTAAAGAAAAAATATCCAATGTTTCCACAGAAATTGTGCAATAAACACAAAACGCTGAAAGAAAATATCTACCGCGTGCAGTGGGCGTGTCACCTGAACGGAACTGACGTCAAAAGTGCTTCATTTAATGGATTGGCGAGTTTGCCAACCCCGCCAATTATGAAATGGCCACATTTTATATATAATTGTCACAGTGGCGGATCCAGAGGGGGGTCCAGGGAGTCTAGACCCCCCTTTCGTCGGAAAATTCTGTGATTTTCATGCAAAATTTGGGCAAAAATCATCAAATTATAGTTTTGGACCCCCCCTTTTTCTACCGAGGACCCCCCTTTCAAAAATCCTGGAACCGCCACTGTAATGTCACATATACTGACTGGACTAGGGGAGACCCACTTGGTCATAATGACTGCCTATATATCCCAACAATTTTATGACTACAACGTAAAAGCGGGGGTCGGATCCAGGCCCGTCCCCTTCTGGATAGTTACCCCTTACATTGAGTAACGTTATTGGTTTTAAGAAGCTAGCTAGCACCATCATCGGATCAACAAAAAATACGCAAAAACATTGCCAAATTTGTTTAGGGGGATCAACCATCTACCTTATAACCTTATCAGTGGCAGATCCAGAAAGGAGTAGGTGCGATAAGGTCCTTATTTAGCCTAAGAATATGAAGTGTATGCAAAAGTGTCGATCTGGTTACATTATAGTGTAAACTCTGCCTAAAAGGAAAATATGTTAAAAATTTCTAAAAATCAATAATGAAGCATCATAAAGACGTCATAATGCTAGTGATTTTAGCAAAAATGGCAAAATATGTGAAATTCTGGTCGTTTTCATGGTACATTTTGGACCAGAAAATATCGTCCACACACGAGAAACAAGTTCATATTAGCCGTATTTACAATCTAAAAATATTTAGTTGTTTCCCGTGTGCGGAGATGCTTTCTAGTCTAAAATGTGCCTATAAAATGCTGAAAATTTACGCAAATAAGCAATTTTCTGTATAAAAGTCATTTTCATTCATATTGTTTACCTAAACAAAAACTGAAAAATTAAAAAGTAAATTTAGTTTTCATTTTTGGATTATTTAATAAATATTTTATCAGCATTTCAAAACAATTTTCAAAGGTTGAGAATTGGGTAAAATTTTAAATTTAAAAATTGGGTGGACTTTTAGGCTAAAAATAGGCTTTATCGCCCCTACTCCTTCTGAAAAGAGGAGGCCACTGTCTGGCCTAAGAGGGGCCGCTTTGGTCACACTTCAATGATTTCCTTTATATTCAACCAAATTTTTCTGCCAAAAAGGTGGGGGCGGCCCTCATGCCCCCTGGATCTGCCTATGCTTATGTGTTGGTTAAGTTTGGTAGAAACTTCTATTGAGTACAATCATCTTCTGACCATCTTCAACGTGCTGAAGGAACTGTCAGTCTCTGCGCATGCTATATTTAAATATACAATTTCAATGTATGGAAGGTGCGCTGTGTAAAAACGATTGAGAAGTACATACGTCATAGTTGACTTGTGCAACCTAGAAAACCGTCTGCATATTTTTTGGCTTTTTCCATAAAAAAGACTTGAAAGCAGTCATTCCTTTGAATTTAATTGGCACCTTTTTTGACTATACTTTACATTGTCCTATGAAATGACATCCGTTTTTAACTAAAATCAATGGCCGTCAAGTAAGAATAAAAAAGGTGAACATTTTGTTCATTTTTTGAAATAAAGTAGCCGCTGCATGAAAATGGGCTAACAAACAAAATAAAACATGTATATATTGTATACTTTAAACAATTTCCTCAATAAACATATAATAAAATAGATGAAATAAAGGTATTAAGCAATGCTACAAATCTGTCTTTCAAAGCAAGTAAAATATTTCATGTTATAGTTGTGAAGTACAACTTTTTTGAGAGTGCACTAGTTGAATAGTACACAAGCACACGTTGAATAGTACATAAGCTAAAGTTTATCAGTGCAACAATGTACAGTTATGAATAGAGGAAACGCGTGTCAGGCGTAGCAAGGTCACTTACCTTGTTTTCCCAGTATCAGGTTTCAAAGAGTGCCTAATTTTTCTAATTTATACAAGAACGGTCAAAATATTTGCATAAAATATGTTCTCAAGAAAAATTCGATCAATATGACCCTTTTTCAACATGTTCTAAATTAATGCTGCGTACAACTACTTAAATCCTCATTACCAAAGCGCATTAAACTGAATGCGAATTCGATAACGTCGTTTGCGTTCACACGTTTCTTCAATTCGCATTCAATTCGAATTGAAACTGATATCCGTTCACACATGTTTTACCACTCAATTCGCATTGGACATTTTTGGTTCCTGGAAGTCTGCTATGACGTCAAGGATTAATGACGTCATAAGCGTTAAAGTTCATGCGTGACCGTTTCTTTGGATTTTATTCCGTTACATTTGATGTTAGATATATTTTCAATTGATGCAATTAGATATGTATTGTTAATTGAAGCAATTAGATATATTTTAATTCATGCATTTAGATATATTTAAAGCACTTTTTATATAATTCGAATTGAATAAAAGTTTCCGTTCACACGGCAATGCAATGCGCATTGAATGCGAATTATCCAATTCGAATTATCGAAAACGTATCATCATAGCGAATTGGATAATCCGCATTATTTCAATTCGAATTGATTCGCATCAAAATAGTTTTTATGTGTGAACGCATCAAAAATTTTGAATGCGAATAGAAATAGAATTAAATGCGCATTATTTGAAAGTGTGAACGCAGCATAAAACTATAAAAAGTGGGTCACTTGCTTAAAATTTTGCCAACATTATAATCCTTTGAAATTTTTGCCAGTTTTTGTATGAATTATTTCCCTTGAAAAATAAAAATAAATGTATTTACATGTATATTCGTTTGATTGAAGAGTTTGATAATAATTCAAAAGTATACCTAAACTTTTAATATAAAAAAATGTTTAGCCTAAATTTTATTCAAATTTAATGACATTTGCACATAGTGTTGCACTTTTTGCTTTTCGCGGTCACATGACCAGTGTCAGGCTCCATCTTAAAATATATGAATTCGAAATTTTGTTGAAAACGACAACGATTTTAGATTTAAAAAAAGATAAAGAAAGAATGTGTCCATGGGACGCGGATGACCCCGTTGGCCCCAAATAAAAAGTTGAAAGTCCTACAGATCTGAGAGTCGCTTATGGCTTAGGATGCATTGTTTGTCATACTGAACCCTCCTACCAAGTGCCAACTCATTTCCATTTACGGTTTCTTAGAAACGCTTTGCGGAATTATACATATACATACGGACGTACGAGCATAAGCAAAACCTAGTGCCCCCGACATGGCGTCGCGGCTGGCATAAAATGACAATTTTTGCATTTTTTGGGACCATAAAAATCACTATATTTTACAAATACATGTAACTTGAAAACCGTATATATCGCTACAAAATTTTGTCTTGCAGTTTGCGAGCGTGAACGTTGTAGCGGCACAATTGAGCCTCCTCTAATCGAACTATATACAAGAAGACAAGAGACACCAATCGGGCAGTCCGAAGCCGAAAGTCAAGAAGAGCGATGACAAAAACAAAACAAGCATGACCAAACAAGAGAGGACTTTAAAGTTTTAAAGAACTTTTAAAGCGAACATATTAAGATATTCCTCTCACCATATTAAAAAAGGACATCGTTTTGTCCATTTCGAAGGACTGGGCATCGTTCCTCGAAACCACTCTCACAAATGAGAGTCGGAAAATTTTCACCTCAGACGAGGATGGAACCACGAGACTCAGTGTTAGTAGCCCGACACGTTAAGAACTTTACCGCCGACTTCCTTTTATTTGATCAATGATCACAAACATGAAAAAGCTAATGATTTTTTTTGAAAATTGACTATTTCATTTCGATTCGTCTGGAAATATTATTATTACAACAAAAAGTCGCATTTGCAGATGTAAAGATGGGTAACTCAGAAAGATCAAAGACGAATCTAGCAAACATAATGGGATAACAGAAAACAAAAAAAACCACTTACAAAACTGAACCGTGAGAAATTGAAAATCCACCAATGTGACTTAAATCGTAACGAGGTAAAGCAAAAAATAATACTTTCAAGTCTTCGTTGTACTTCTCAACTAAAGCAGTTGTACATCTCAACTGTCGCATTTGCACATCTCAACTTTCGCCAATCGTTAAAAGATGTACAATTCAACTTGTGCGGATGTACTAAAAAACTTTCGCATATGTACTTCACAGCTTGCGCACCGATGACGTGTTTTATCATTAAAGGGCACAATAAAACGACTCTCTACCCTTCAATATATTGTTATTTAGGTAGCTTATCTTTAGGATAAAAAATAATGTTTTAAATACTTATGATGTTTTATATACGTGATTTTCGGAATATTTATGTATAAAAGTATTTAATTTGTATTTTTAAGAACTAAATCAAAGTCAATTTTAAGTCATTAGTAACATAAATGGCTTAATAATAGTTTCCAGTTAAAAAACATTACTATTAGGCATATTTCTGGCATTTTAGATGTAAATTCCCAATTTCGGGTGTCTTTTTCGTCTGATTTACCCACAAGCCACTATAAAAGCACTAATCAATTATAGCGGGTGTACTTCTCAATCGTTTTTATGCAGCGCACCTTCCATACATTGAATTTCAGTTTTCAAATTTAGTGCATTGGTAACATTTCAGCGGTCAAGTGTGTCGGTTTTGTGTGATGATGCATCATCAAATCATGAATTGTTTGACGTGTTGTGTCGGATTTAAAATCGACATACTTGATTTTTTATATCAGTCGATGGATGCTTCTTAGCTAGCTGTCAGTAACTTCCAGTGTTCTCAAGAGAGTATCTCTACGTCTCGTTAATTAATTGTTGTACTTTTGTCTAAAATACTCTCTTGTTGAATTGAACTTCTATCGATTTGATTTCTACTGTGTTCAAGTTAGTTTGTGCCGTTTGTTATTGATTATCAATAGGGGGAGGTTGGCGCCAAAAAAACTATAGTTTAACCCCGTCACATTTTTAATGTGCCAGACCTAAGCCAGGAATCTTTATGGAATATGTGCCAGAAAGACACGATCCACATTTTGATGATTTTGATTATGTTTGTATTTGGTCGAATTTATGTTGTTGAGTTTTGTTTTTTGTTTTTTTGGTCAAGAAGAAGGTCTTTCATTGCACTTTAGGATTGGGCTTGAATTATATATAGTATATTTTCAATCCAGGGACCAATTGAAAAACAGCGAGCAGCGACCGCTGGTCACATTGAAGGCTGCTAGCTGTTTTCCATTGTGAATGTTTTAAATGTACGTGTATGATCATTGTAGGTTAATTGTGTCGCGTACACTTATTCCACATCTCATTTTCTTTTACATGTATTAAACAAATCGGAGTGAACATTTTTTTAATACGAAGACAAAAATATTTACAAAAATTGAGTTAAGTGGCTGTAGGTGCGTAGGACGGACATATATTTTGAATTTAAAAAAAAGAAACCTTATAATATGTGTATTTTACTGGAAAAAAACGCCCTCATCCAATAATTGATGCTGAGAACTGAAGATGAAAATGGATAACATTAATTTATTCATATAGTCCATCAGCCAGGTCCGGAAAAAATAATTTGAGTTGATACCCCTGTAGACCGATTTTTTATTGCAGAAATCAAAAGACAAACATGTGAACTTTATTTTGCAACTTGTTATACTTTGCAAAAAGATGCGGAAACTGGTATAACAGAGGCCCCTTTAGGGGTACTAATATGGAGTAGGCATTGCCTAAATGCGAGCATAGCTAAAAGAGACTACGTTTTGTTCTGTTTTATTTGTTATCTTTTCTTTTGTATATCATTTAATTTCCAATATGTCCATTTGCTTATTTTGGGGCGAGATGGTATGGGGCGATTAAGCTTCGAGACACGTTAGTTTCGTACGTGCATATAACCAAGACGAAACAAGCAGCTTATGTGTATTTATTATTTTAAGAATATTATTTTCTTGTAAAAAGCGCAATTTATTATTTTTTTTAAGCATTATTTCTTTTCTTATAAATTATTTTAACATTCACTCCGGACCTGTAAAAATAATAACCCTTTCCGGACCATAAAAAATGTAAATCAGCATTAGCAAATTTCTCGCGGAAACAAATACCGTAGAGCTCTCCGCTCGAGCGGGCACTTCGTGCCCGCTTGCGAGCTATGCTCGCTATAAACTGTCAAAAAAATTTCAACCCTTATAAAACATTCTATTATACTAAGTCTACTACAATATTATTGAAAAGAAAACTTTTAACATATTAAATGTTGTCGAGACAACCAACGACAGACAAAAGTTTGTTAAAATTTTCACTCAAAGAAGTCTTAAAGGGAGATAATACAAGGAATGACTAAAATGAGTTTTTTTTTCATTTTCTTTTTTCATTTCCTAAAAAAATATGATAGCTAGGTGGAATATTTTGTGGAAAGAATCTACCTACAACATAACAAATTAAATAAAACAATTCCATTAAAATATTTGTGGTACCGGTTGAAAAGTTTCGGTATTTATGAATGTAGCCCCAGTCGCCTGAAATCTATATTTTTTTCATGTGTAAATACAAATGATCAACCTAATGTGTTTCATTATATATTTTTTCAATTTTAGTTTATATATTTGACCTTTTTGAAACTATAGTATCAGAATATAAGAACTTTAGTCTTAATTGTCGTTTAAAAGTTGCCATAATTACACGTACATGTGCATTTTGGATCATTTTGCAAGGCAGCATACAACATGTATACAATAATGGCGCTGCATGTTTGACCGTTTGTTGCACTTAGTTACAAAAAGGATACAAAGTTACTGTTATCGAGGAAATATGCCAGCAATTAATAAAGTTCTATATGGATCTTATTTTTTCAATTTATTTGACGCTTTGTTACGATTGTTTTGCCTTTTGAAATTACTACAAGTATATTTGTAAATACTTTGAAGATCCATATTTAGCTTCTTCATTGTTGGCAGTTGTTTCCTGTACCGTCTTCTAAAGAATCTAGATTTTAACGAAATTCAAAGCAATAAGCGTACTGATAAAACAACAAAAAAGAAACTCTCATTACAATCGTAACTAAATATATTTTGAAAAACAGGCCTTTTTATTGTGAACTTTTTTATGCTGCTGAGCAATGTCGTAGAGTTTGGTCAATTTTTTCCAGAAAGAAGTTAACTAAACGAAGTTAAAATCACCAAACCATTGAAGTTAGTGATTGTGCTAACCGACGAATGAATTGAAAGAAGCAAACAGGCTCAAATAGGGCATTCGAGTGTCAAAAGTCCGAAAGGGCAACGACAAAACCAGTAAACATGAACAAGAACAGCACGAAGAAACACAAAACACAAAATCAACCGAACGGAAATCAACAACGCCAACTCAAGTCGTAACAAGAGTTAACTCGGGTGCTCCGGAAGAGTTTAGCGGTTTGTGGCTGCTATAGCACATCCGTCGTGCTGCTAATTTTCAATTCAGTGTGTCAAATCTGGTAAAGGAAGACAAAACAAATTTCTAAGACAAACCAACATCTGCACTCATTTGAGAGATTGTCTACGAGTGCACGGTGTCTACCGTACAATTTCTTGAGTGAAGACAGCAACTGTGGAGCAACATAACCCTGTGTTAGCCTTTTCTGTGTCAAACGTGACGCTCTGCCAAGGAATCGATGTAATTGCCGCAAGCTCTGGAGTAACGAATCAACTGTGATACGAACACTTCATAAGCCGGAGCGGACGGAATGTTGCTACACAAAAAGGGAAAGTTGAAGTCATCACGTTTGTCATAGAGCTTTGTTGAAGTATTCCTTGAGAGTCAATTACGAGATGTAAATCTAAATACAAATGTATGAAGCAGACTTCCTAGAATCCATTGTGTCCCTTATCTCAGGTTCCTGAGGATATATGAGATGGAGAAAGTCACCAAATAGAGAATTGTTCAGTGAAAGGACATTATCAATACTTGTATAACGGAACGTGAGATAAAAAGAGACTGCTAGTCTAGTTCTCCACGAGTACAATATGTCCCGTCTTATACTTCATTCAAAATTTCTAAAAAAATCAAAGAAAACTACTTGTCCTGATTTTGTGTTAAAATGCGAATACTGTAATCTTACTATTTGTGTGGTTTTTAACTTTGCTGATTTCAGTGTTTCCCATTTTTCATGATATTACATAAAAAAAGAAATAATGGTACACTAATGATATAAGTTTCTGTAGACCTAAAATGCTTGTATTCTTTGCGTGTCGCCAGTAACATTAGACAGAAGCGAGATACATAGGCTCACTTTTTGATTGTTCGTCTTCTTAAATCGAGCGTCGCTCTGCAGAGTTATTAAGTATTCCGTCTCAATTTTTATGTAACTTACCTCTATATTTCTTAATAGAGTTAAGGAATTACTCAACTACTTCCTGTTAACAGAATACTTTATAGACAAAAATACAAAATTCTGACATCGTTTGGGACAAAGTAACTGAGCAAACGGATACAAACTTTCTATGGGAACAGACACTTCAAGGTTAAGAGCATATGCTGGTACACGAAGATCAACGTGCCCTTTGCAATGGAAAAGGCTTCAGCACCATTTTCTATTCATTTACAGCTGACCAGTACCAGTATTGCCTGAGGAACTTTGGTGTGCTTTTGATTCTTAACAACAGCAATCGTCCGAAAAATCCTAATTGTTAGTCTGTGAATGTGGCGGAGTCTTTGGGAATGTTTAGGAATGAGATGACATTGCTGTTAAATCTTTAAAATGGAATGCAGTATTGTAAAAATCCATCATCAATGAGGACTTCTTATCCTCTAGTACTCTTTTTTATGAGACAGACCATTACCACGAAAAGAGGGGGGTGGGTTTGTTCTATTATTCTATATGACAGAAATCCTTCTTCAAAATATTTTATCCTCTGTTACTTAAATATTTTTCATCAAAATTCAGATTCATAATATTATTTTAGGAAAACACCAACCCCCTCATCCATTCTTTGATTTCATAACAATAGAATTGGAAAAAAAAACGAAATTTACAAAACGACATCGTTACATTATTTTAAGGCGGCAGCTCGATATAAATTGTCGCCAGAAATAAAGAATAGATAAGTTATAAGTAAAAAGTAATGTAAATATTTCATATAAGTATAAATAAAGTCAAACGCACCTGACCTAAAGTAAAGTCTAACAGGCCAAAAACAAGAAAACGTGATTAATTGGTTATAACGTTGTTTTCAATAATGTAGAAAAATCAACTTTACTGTAATATATCTTCTTTTATGTTGGTTTTAAAAAAATACCATAGAAATGACTTAAAATCATAAAAAATATTGATTCTAAAAATAGAAAAAGTGACCTTCACATTTAATAATTTAAAAAATAAAACCATATCGGTCAAACCATTACAATCCGCACATGGACATTAAAAATGGATTTTTCTGTAAAACACTGTTTTTATCAAATCCTGGTGGTTTTAATATTTTTAATTGTGACCATTGTAATTAGGTGAATCTTGTTGAGTAAATTTTACCTGTGATACGTGCGAAGTCATAGGAAGACATTCGCAAATTGTAAAAATAGGGAAATTTTGAACGTAATAATTAGCAATTTTAAATCTAAAAAATATGTTTTTTAGACATTGTTATGATGCAAATTCTATTCCGAAGTCAATAATCCCTATGCATACCATAGATTTATAAAACAGTAATTGAAGTTTACAACCCCATGTTCAATTTATTGAAAATAAATGAATGACTACTTTTCAATTGCTCACCAGAGGGTCCAGAAAAATGATTTTTACGCTATTTTCCGCATATTTTATACAAGTATAACGTTTGGAATTATGAAGCTTAGATGTAATACTAAATTTTTGTACCATAAAAATTCGGTCTACGGGGGTATCCACTCAACTTTTAAATATGACGTCTTTTCAGAGTTGGCTGATGGACTAATAGCTATTCAAAGATGTTTAGTCAATTAACATACACTTTTACACATGTATGAATACATCTGTATTGGAAAAAAAAATAAGAATTGCCTGGTCGGGCTTGTCATGTAAGTGGCAAGTAAATATTATTGACCTTATCATATATTTTATGTTGTTTTCCCGACCTTGTTTCATATTTTCAACTCGAAAAATGGTACCTATTTCAGCGGCACGTCCTATAGTACCTTCTATATAGTAAGTAGCCCCATCGAGATGAAACATGAGGTCCCACATTTTTTTTTATTGTGCGCCCTCCCGTTTGAAAATTTCTGGATCCGCCACAGGTCAGATTTTCTATGGGCTAAGCTTCTCCAGTTAAGTTGGTCTATCATGCTTGAGACGCTTGATCTATTATGGTAGCGATGTTACGAACCTAGCCGCCCTTCACTGTACTATTTCTATTTTGTCTATATCATCTTTGATGTAAGACATATTATAAAAATAAATAGTGATGGTCAGACTAGGGATTTGTATTTACGGTGAATAGTAAAGGGAAACATCTTTACAATCCATTTTTCTTTCCCATAATATATATCCGGTAAAAAATCATTTCGTAGATTAACAAGTTAGTGTACCTTATATGTGAAGTTGTTGAAGATGAATATCATTTTCTTCTGTATTGTAACATTAACAAACAATTAAGACAAACTATGTTTAATAAATTAAATCTAAGTCAAAACATCGACTTAAATAATAAAATTATACATATGCAACGAATTTTGAATCCCGATATAGAGCTGATTCCAATTGTATGCGACTTTATAAAGCAGTCACTGGAACTACGAAAATAGGGTCCACATTGGTCAAAATGTTCTCAAAACTATAACTCAATATGTTAATGTTCTGTATACTCTGTTGTTTTCTGTATATGTTTTGTATTTTACATGTTTTTGTTTTTGCTTTGACCCATATGGGTGCATTTTGCAAATAAATATTATATTAGTTTAAAGTGAAAACTATTTATACTGAGCCAAGTTTTAGTTCTGTATTCCAAATAGCCGAAGAGGAGTTGTGTGACGAAGGGATATACCCTAAGGCTACCTATGCAGCCCAGCCCTAGGAGCATTATCAAAATTTCGAAACCGTCGGCAACATCTACTTCCTTAGTGCAAAAACTTAGCCAAGTTTTAGTTCTGCATGTATTCCAAATAACCTATAGGAGTAGTTGCGTGACAAAGGAATAATGTGCCCTTAGGCTACGTATGTAGCCCAGCCTCTAGGCATTATCAAAATTCCAAAATCTTTGACAAAATCTACATCCATAGTGCAATTAAATGCTGAGCTAAGTTTCAGCTCATGAATTCCAAATAACCTCGAAGGAATTACGAGACAAAGGAATAATGTACCCTTAGGCAACCTAAGCAGCCAAGGCCCTAGGGGCAATTATCAAAATTCAAAAACCCTCGGCAAAATCCCATAGTGCAACGTATACTGAGCCAAGTTTTAGTTCTGTATTCCAAATAGTCTAGTATAGGAGATGTGTGACGAAGGAATGTGCCCATAGGCTACCCATGCAGCCCAGCCCCCTAGGGGCATTATCAAAATTCCGAAACCTTCGATACAATCTACATCCATAGTGCAACTACTGAGCCAAGTTTCAGTTCTGCATGTATTCCAATAAACCTAGGAGGAGTTGCGTGACAAAGGAATAATGTGTCCTTGGGCTACATATTCGACCATAATTCCGAAATCTTCGGCAAAATCAACACCCATTGTGCAACTACTGAGTCAAGTTTCAGTTCTGTATCCCAAATAGCATAGGAGGAGTTGAGTGACGAAGGAAATTCAAGGAATAATGTGTCCTTAGGCTTACTATGCAGCCCAGTCCCTAGAGGCATTACATTGGCAAAATCTACATCCATAGTGCAACTACTGAGCCAAGTTTCAGTTCTGCAGGTATTCTAAAAAAAGTAGGAGGAGTTGCATGACGAAGGAATAATGTGCCAATGGGCTACATATGCAACCAAGCATAAAAATTCCGAAACTTTCGGCAAAATCTACATCCATCGTGCAACTACTGAGCCAAGTAACAGTTATGCATTCAAAACAACATAGGAGGAGTTGCGTGACGAAGGAATAATGTGCACTTAGGCTTACTATGCAGTCCAGCCCCTAGGGGCATTATCAAAATTCCGAAACCTTCGGCGCAGTCCCCACTCACAATGCAATCAATGACCCAAGTTTCATCTTTCTGCAGTGGTAACATAGACTATCCTGGATATTAACGCCTCGAACAGCAAGGCATTACCCCCGCACTTTCCCTAAAACGGGGATAATATGTAAAAAAGGCTATAAAGTTGTACAAAAATGGGACGGAAATGAAAAGTAATTTGAAAGAGATTTTTACATAAATCTTTTGCTGTCAATCATTATGGCCTTCATCATCATTTCATGTTCATTTTATCAACACTTTCATGCATGTCAATATCCCCTGATATAGCCGAACTCATCAGTGCTGCTTTTGGCTGCTTCCTTGATCGAACTTTTTTGAAATCCAATTGTGTTTTAGTTAGTGTAGTAGTTAGTTAGTTTGTTTGTTAATAAGTTAGTTAGGTAGACTTTATCAGAGAAATAAACATAAAATGGTGCATTATAATTGATTATAAAGTGGAGGAAATGGGGACACAAGGCCGACCAAGGAGTTTTTTTTATTGCCACTAGTACTGGAAAAAGGAGGAACGGGTAGGACCGTGTAATTTAGCCTCCTAGCTTTGGGATCAACACTTATCGAGATATGCAACTTAGTTCTTTAACGCGGGAAGAAGAGGATATCTTCCCAAATACGATGTACCTCTATATAATTTTTCGGTCAGGTTTTTCCCAGTATACCCTGATCGGGGGGGGGGGGGCTACAGCAATAAAGGGTCTATTTTTTCAGGCATCAAGGTCTAGAACAGGGTTAAAAATTCAGCCCTGCTGTTACCAACAGCTAGGGTTACAACTATGTAAAAGTTTATAAGTTTCATCAGTCAAATAAAATAGACATAAAATTTTAACTTTAGAATGCTTATAAAATGAAAGTTCCTGATTTATTACAGCTCAAAAAGTTCTTCCCATTGTGAACTTCCTTTAAACCACTATACTATATATACAGTAATATATATATACCAAAGCATTTTGACGTGGTCATAACAGGGTATGATATAAAATGTCCGCTGGTATAACAGGGTATGTTTTTCGCAAATTTCTTGATGCTAATAGGGTCTGGTTCAGAACAGGTCAACGGCACAGGTGTACCCTAAATCATATGCAGTACCCCCCCGGACCCTGATGACCCAGGCATGCAAGATGACATGGCCACTCTGATGCACATTCCGGTCGCTCTGTGGGAAAACTGTCTGACCCGTCGTCAGATTCTGTTAAAATTCTTCAAAATACATGTTGTATAGTTACATTCATTAAATTATGTTAAATATTTCTTTGGTGGTTTTCTCTTTTGGCTTTTCTGTTGATGATAATTAAAATAATGACATTTTTTTTCATCCCTTTAATCAATTTCTAAATTTCGCTAAAATATCCATATCAGCAGCGCTTCATTTCTAGTCTTTCATTTACACTTTTGGGTTGGGCTTGAATCATATGTAGTTTATTTTCAATCCAGGGCCAATTGAAAAACAGCGAGCAGCGACCACTGGTCACATTGAAGGCTGCTGGCTGTTTTCCATTGCGGATTTTTTAAATTGTTGTTTCTTTTGTATGTTGTGTCACGTACACTTATTCCACATCTCATTATCTTCTATAGGTCTTCCAAATGTACCACTTAACCTCTTTCAGTTCTGTTGTCATCAATACTGTGGCCTCCAAAAATACTTCGAATGTTGTTACAGAAGAGAAAGTGTCAATCAAAAGGGTTTCCTATATAATTAGAAAGAACTGATGGAGACTCTTAACTTAATCAGTTTCCTCTTGTAACAACTATTTTCCCACACTATACTAGTATATACTTCTATTCCATGTGCACAACTAAATCATGATTGGCGCAGCTAATTAATCGTAGCTTAGTAAAATAGAAAACGCAGATATAGTCGATTATGCCAAGACTGGGTTATTTTGTCATCAATGAATATGAAAAAAAAAAAACAAACAGAGGAGCAAAATTGATAATCGACATGCTCAAATCTCAAACATATTTGTAGTTTGGTTGACTTCAATGTCCAGTCGTCAACTTTCCCTTCCTGTGTAAGAACATTCCGTCTGCTTCGGCTTATGGAGTCCACGTGTAATATATTCTAGAGCTTGTGGGACTTTTCATGATTTCCGAAATAGCTCGTCACGTCTGACTCAGACAGAAAAATTGCAAAAAAATGGTTAGGTTATTGTCTTCATTTATGAACTTTATTAAAGAAACCATGTTGTTGTAGACAAATATGGGATTTCTAACACTCAGATGAGTACATATGCTGGTTTATCATAAACCGTTTTGTTCTGCCCTTCTTTACCGGATTTAACAAGCTGAATTGACCGTTAGTACCGGGACGGGTGTGTTGCAACAATTAAGCAGGAAGTGTTTACCCTTCTGTGGATCAACTTAGTTTGCCCCATTTACGACTTTCGGAGATAGCGTTGTTGCTATTCAGTTGAATTTGTTTTTTTTTTTTTCTGTTTCTTCGTGTTGTTCTCGTTCGTGTTTACTGGCTTAGAACTTTGCCCTTTCGGACTTTTGACATTCTTATGCCCCATTGGTACCTCTCTGTTTCTTTCACGTTTATATCTTCCTATTACTCTCCCATAACCGGAGTTATCACTACCAACTTAGGCACTGAGACTTCCGATGATTATAGCCAGATCTTGCTTTGGATCTTTTAAAAGTCCCGAGTCTGTTAAGCCTCATAAAAATCGTCCCATGTCATCCTCTGTCTCATTGGTCGGGGCATAAACTTATAATTCTCTCATTTACTGGATGAATTGGAATATGTTTCATACCAGGGATGATTGCTACCCCTTCATGATGTAGACTGTCGTTTTGTTCGATGTTCAATGATTTATATGGTACTTGTAACAATGTTTCCGTAGTCTGTCTATATATCTACACTCGCTAATTGTTTACGCTAGTATATAAAGCTAGCTTATTTTCGTCATTTCTCAAGCCTGTTTCTTCATTTCGTTCATAAAACTTACGTCACAGAAAACCGCTGTATACTCTCTATTTGGCGATTATGTTCGGTATACTTTTTATGTGATGTCCCGCCTCTAGGTGCATGAATTTGGCTGTTCAGTCACTTTGTCATTATTCTGCTGGCCAAATGGACTCGATGTTATTGAAAATGTGAATTTTCCTTGTTTCTGTAATCCAGCTTTTTTTAATGAGAATGCGAAAATTCATCCTTGTCCAACCTCCAACATGAGAGGGTGGACAGGGGGACGGGGGTACGGGGGTTGAGGAGGCGGGGAGCGGGTGTAGAAGGGGTGGGAAGCGGGGGTAGAGGGGAGGGGAACGGGGTGGAAGGGGCTGGGAGCGGGGGTACAGGGGCGGACAAGGGGGACGGGGGTACCGGGGTTGAGGTGGCGGGGAGCGGGGGTGGAAGGGGCGGGGAGTGAAGGTGGAGGGGGTGGGGAGCGGGGTTAAGAGAACCTTGTCCCCCTCCCCAGCCCCCCACCCCCCCCAACTTAGTGGACCAGGACTTTGTCGCCAGTTCTTTCTTCCTCAAGAATGATTTCATAGCTAAATTATACATATATAGATTTTTAAATTAGCGTGTTTCCCCCTCCTACTGACTCAGTTGTCATTCCAGGTTAACGACCCTCTTCTGGTTGCTGACTATATTTACCCATAGTTTGGGCAAGGTTAATCAGTGTTTGGGCATGTCTGCATACATGTGGACCTACAAACTTCATCTTTTGAGTCCTAAATTGCTGCTACGAGATTCTTTTTCAGTTTGGATTTTAGTTCTCAGTTACCTGTAGTTCTTTGTATTGCCATTAGTAGGCATTGAAAGGGGTCTTGTGGTTGTAAAAGCTGGAAAGGACAACATTTAAGCTTGTTCCCTTGGTCACATAGCTAACATATGCAAATAGGCTAGCCAGTGACAATAGTGGGTAGATCTAGAGACAAACTAGACGCATTTCCTTATCAAACTTGGTACTATTAAAGAACCAACATACAAGCTTTGTCATAAATTAACATGTATGCAAGATGTTTGTGAAAAATGTGCTGATTATCGTAAAGTATTTAGAAATTAGATGACCGTTTCTTTGAAAAGTTGTCCCATTTCATATAACTATCGATTTTTCATGTTTTTTATCTGAACTATTTCAGTGATCAAAGTCTTGAAATATATATATAAAAACCTTTGCTTGCTTATGATCAGCTAATATTCAGCATTTTCTGCAAATAAAAAAAAATATAGATGAAAGTTAGTTGACCATTAAATAAAGGTAGTCTGAGTTAATATGACACAATTGGATGTTAAACCTGAGGTAATTAAATCTAGTTTCCATTTTCTCAGGCCAAACTACGGTCGTTTTTAGCTCACCTTGCCGAAGGCAATGTGAGCTTTTGCCATCACTTGGCGTCCGTCGTCTGTCGTCCGTCGTTCAACTTTTCAAAAATCTTCTTCTCTGAAACCGCTTGGCCAAATGTAATGAAACTTAGTATGGCTGTTCTGTAGTATGTCCTCTACAAAACTATCGTTCGAAATTTTGATTCGACAAAAAACATGGCCGCCATGGCTAAAAATAGAACATAGGGGTAAATTGCAGTTTTTTGCAAATTACTCAAAAACCGTAACAGATATCAAAATTCTGGCAAAGGGTAAAAGTGATCAGCACCTCAAGATCTACCTGCCCAGAAATTTTTGGGAAGATCCAACGACTGATGTAGGAGTGATTGCCCTTTTTCTGGATTTTTTTTCAAAAAATTTACTTATTTAGCCCTATATCTTGAAAACTATACAAGATATTTCAAAAATTTAAATTGCATATGACTAAGCACATCAAGATCTACAAAAGTCGTAACAGAGTCAAAGTTGTAGGATCGTTCCTTTAGGAGTTATACCCCTTGGATTGTAAAAATTGACCATTTTCACAGTTTTTTGTTCAACTTTTCAAAAATCTTCTTCTCTGAAACTGCTTAGTCAAATGAAATGAAACTTGGTAGGGTTGTTCAGTAGTATGTGGTCTACAAAATAATCGTTCGAAATTTGGATTCGACAAAAAAACATAGCCGCCATGGCTAAAAATAGAACATAAGAGTAAATTGCAGTTTTTAGCAAATTACTCAAAAATGGTAACAGATATTAAATTCTATTTGGGTAATAATGATCAGCACGTAAAGATCTACCTGCCCTGAAGTTTTGAAGAAGATCTGACAATGGTTGTAGGAGTTATTGCCCTTTTTCTTGTTTTTTTTTTCTTCAAATTTTGCTCTTTTAAGACTTATATCTTGAAAACAATACAAGATGTTTGAAAAAATTAAATTTGAAAAAAGTTGCATATGGTTAAGCACATAAAGATCTAAAAATTGTGTAATGGGGGTCAAAGTTGTAAGACCTATCTTGATATGAGTTGTTTCCCTTAGAACATTAAAATTGATTATTCCACAGAGTAGCAGTCCTTTGTTAAAATATCCAGCATATAAATATCATCGAATACAAGGTGAGCGATTCAGGCTCCTGGGAGCCTCTAGTTTGTGTACAGTACAGTGCGATGTCAAAAGTATTTCACGCTTTACATTCTCCCTTTATATTTCATATAAATTAGTATCTTTTATAAAAAAAATATGACCAAGCCATTTCTCAACAGATTTTCATGAAATAAAGACCAAAATATGCATAATTATCTAAAGTTTGTTTGTTTATTTGCAAATTCTGTTAAAACCTCTTGGTTCATTTTTATACTCTAATAAAACACATAAAAAAAATTAACAAAAAATATTCGGTTAAAATATAAAGGAAAACGATTTTCAAAATATTTCATTTGTGTTCTAATTATGATTAAATGTAACCCATCTAACATTTCATGATGCCAAAATATCGAAATAAACTCGAAATATTACTGCATCTGTTGGCTTTTATTTTACAAAAATCGGTTGAAAAATGACTTGGTAAGAATTTTTTGAAAAAATGTGAATTTATATGAAATATAATGTAAAAAATATAAAGCGTGAAATACTTTTGACGTCGCAATGCATGTAAGTAAAAAAATGAAAAAAAAACGTTAAACAAAGCTTCAGAATCTAAGTTATTGTCCCCATAAAGGTCAAAACAGCAATAAATCTATTATTTCTCTTGTGCTTAGACGTGCATATGCTTAGTTGGTAAAATGGCGGCGCCCCCTTTTTTATGTTTGATCCTTTGAGCCTCTTGTTATATTATTGGACTATTTTTACCCATTGGCGGAGGGATTGTTGCCAACAAAACAAATGTTGCCATATTTGTAACAAGCACCTGTATAACAAATAGTTCGTTGGGTAAGTTTGTTTTATTTGTGTTTTCTTCAACGACATACTAATTGATATTAATTCTTTGGTGATCTGTTGATTCTAGATAATATTTATCAAACAACAAATGCGAATTATGTATATTTTCTATATTTTATAAAGTCATGTGACTCCAAAAATATTTACAGTGCGTAATAATCGCCATTTTGGATTCTTCTATTTATACCGTCGTGTTTCCCGTGCCTAAAATAGCACAGAAGTTGTAGAATTTATTCAACAAGATTCGACTGGATAGTAAAAATAGCATCTTAGTTATTTTTATAAGGTAAATAACAATATTTCAATTAATTTACTTGATTCAATTTCTTATTTTCTCACATAAAAGACATCCACCCATAATGGTTGTGAGCGGGTCGTCTGATTTTGGCAGAATTTCAACGTCGGCTTGTCTACCGAGTCATTCAGACATTACGTGTGAACAGTGTATTCACCTTTATAAGACCAAGAAAGTCTAACTGTACGTCAAATATTGTGTAAGAAAAGTTATTATTTTGATGACATTTACTATTGTAAAGCCTTTTCTAAAAATGAAAATTTCCATCTTATCGATTTCAAAATCGAAAGTGGGCGAACAGTCATTGTGTACACAAGATAGTTAATTTTGATCAGCCACGTGCTGATCATCTAGTGCGTCTATATTTATGAAAATTTATATTTAGCATTATAATATTTTTATTATCAAAGGAAAGCTTTTCTTTGCAATAAATGCTTATATGAAGTTTTGTTTAGTTTATTGAGCTTTACATCAGGTAGTTTAGTATATATATATGTACATTGTACATGTAGTTCTGCATCTACATTGTACATGTACATGTAAATATAAACTCAGTTGTACAATTAGCATGTTTAGAGATAAATTTAATTATAGAGACAAATGTACACCTGGAAATAGAATAATTATACAGAAGCTGTACATCATCATCATGACAATGTTGGAGTTGGGACAAAATAGTGTCGGAGAATCTTTTATACCCTTTCAAGTTATTGCTGGGCACAAATGTGCCAAACAAAACAAAAAATACATGGCTTTTACACTAATTATCTCCAGTTGTTAAATGGTGTATCCGTATCAGCTCACTGGTCAATATGACAATACACCTTCAATGGAAAAGTTTACTTGTCAGTTGTGAAATTAAAGTTGGACTAATTTGACAGACCCCTAGAAATGTAGAAACACTAGAAATATTTTCTGAGTGATTTTTATTTTTTCAACTTGGATATGCAGGAGATTACACCTAAAACCGAGAAAACACTCCAATATACAGGGCAAGCCAAGAAGAGCTAGGCATGTACATGCATATCAAAAATTATGTACATGCGTAGCAAAAAATTTTGTCTGGAACTTTGTTGTAATTTATATTTCTAACATCCGTGACGGTTAGTGCTGCTGGTGGAGTTTTAATTCCCCGAGGTTAGCCTGCTCCGGCATGAACACTTTTGTGTTGACGAACACATCAAAGCTATAAATTATCTTTTTGAATTTATAAATTGTCAAAACCCTAAGGTTCTTCCTAAATGTACCCCAGACATAGGTTGGTCTTAGTCATAATTTGGTTTCTAGTTCAACATTTTTTGGTATTTTTCTATGCTCTTCATAATCATATAGTGTTTGGCAAAAAATTCAACTTTTGGTAGAGCGCCTCTGATGAGTCTTGAGTTGAATAGACGAAACCGTGTCAGGCGTATCAAAAATTATTGTCTGGAACTTTGTTGTAATTTATATATGGCCACTTATAGTGCCAACCTTAATATACATTTTTTACACGTATTATACATGTTACATGTAGTATATATGTAATAAGGTTTTAAGTCATTGCAAAAAAAAAAATGTTTCCCCAACAAAAATTAATTAAAGACCTTTACAGGCCTAGCTGTTACCTCAGCAGAAAATAGAGTAAAGATTGATGCTGAATTGTTTGAATTTATTCAGTATAAAATGGTTTAATTAGTACATAATTAATGTCATTTATTTGTACTTTAAGATCCTTGAAGTCAAATAAAAAACCTGTAACAAACATGTACAAAATGGAATGTTTTAATCACAATGCACATATACATTTACATTGAATCAATGTCTGGCTCTTTTTTGTACACATATTTAAACTTTGTACAACTACACACCAATATAAACTTCCTCTTGAAGTCAGCCCTAAAAATAGGCCAAATGGAAAATCCCAGTTTACAAATCTAGTGAAGTATGTCAGGTCGCGACATGCTTTTGATAAAGATTATTGTACATTGATCACAGGTAAATATGAACAACAGGTAATACACAGGTATATTAAGAATCAAGTTTAAAAGTAAGTTTGTTTTGAAATGTTTTATATTGCTGATGTCTTGAACGAAGTTAGTTAAAAGATTATTTTTGTACTTGAAACTACATGTATCTTACGTTATGACCATTAAGTGTACAGATGTAGTTTTGAGTAGTTGGTACAATTTATTAACTGCTACTATCAAATATAAACTTTCAGCAGAAAATACATTGAATAGTTTTCCAAAGTTATTTTAGGAAAATTATATTTAAAAACCTGAAATGTTTATAAAGTGAACAGAATACTTTTCATGTTTGGTATGATTTATTGAACTAACAGCAAATATTATATTAATGAACCAAAGGAAAGATTTTATTACATGTACATGTATATTCAATTCTAAACATGATCAATTATTCATGTAAAAATCTTCCTTGTACATGTAAATTCAAAATTGTGAAATGAGCATGTTGAAAATAAAAAAATACAACAAAGTTCCAGGCTATGAGAATAGCTTATTATTAAGACATGCCAGATTTATATTTTAAGAGTCATCAGAGTTGCTCTTCCCAAAAGATTAAGAATGCCAAACACTTTATGATCATGATGAATGTAAAAAGTACAGAAAAATAAAACCAAAGTAAAAGTTAAATTTATAAAGTAAACATTAACCAAAAAAATATTATTTTACAGGAAAATAGGATTCTTGTTTATATTGTTGGTAAAGTACAGGCTAAGCTTTAAGTTTAAGTTTGTATCCTCCCCCCCTGTCCCTCATACATGTTTTAATGCAACTACATGTACATTGTAGGGAAAAAAATCCAAAAATGGTTTATTTTGAAGGAGTCGAAAGGGGAAGGTAACAGTATACATTGTATGTATAAGACAACAAATTAACACATGTATGCATGTAGTTGCCACTTGAAAATACAAGAGTTGAACCAATTACATGTTACAGATTCTATTCTATTTTTTTGCAGATTGTGATTAAAAGTTTAAACTACAGAAAAAAATGGGAAGAAAAAAGATTAGCATAACTAGAATTAATGATGAAAGAAATAGACAGGTAAAGCTTGTTTAACTGCACATGGTCAATATCCTCCGTGCTGGATTTTGCTTTCTTTTTCAAACGTTTTGATTATGAATACTCTTCGTTCAATACTTAAGGATTTTGACCTTCCATAATTTTTATTCAAATGTTGATGATGGGAGGTTACTCCTAGAAATTTGCATAACAAGTATACAGCATAACCAAATTAACTGTTTTCATATCATTTTGGTTTGGTATTTATTTTTGTGATTGATCTGTGATATTCTTAACTTATGACATTGATATGGCCATTTAAAGCATCATCTAGCAGCTGGAGTTACAAGAACTTGGGATTATAGCTTTAATCCTATGCCAATGTTATTAAAAGTAAATACATGTAGATTATTTACTGTTTTCACCAAACATAATTTGGATATTTAAAAAATTCTTGCTATTGGCCAAATTTAATTGTTATAAAAATAAAATACTTCATTACATTGAACAGGGAGTCAAGCGTGAACATTGTAATAAAATAAAACATGAAAGTTTTGCATGCAGATTTTGTATTTTGTTCTGTTTCAGGTGACATTTACCAAGCGCAAGTTTGGACTGATGAAGAAAGCCTATGAGTTGAGTGTCCTTTGCGACTGTGAGATTGCTCTGATTATATTCACAAGCAACAACAAGCTGTACCAGTATGCCAGTTCTGACATGGACAAAGTTCTTCTTAAATACACAGAGTATAATGATACTGTTGTCAGCCAGACCAATAAAGATATCATTGAGGTATTGTACATAAGTCAGGACCAAATGTCTTATTATTCCCTCCTCTCAAAAGAATGGGCTATACATGTACATGTCCATTACAAACTGTCATAATTGATTTCTCAGCTTTAACTAAAGGGGTGAATTTCAAATTTAGTACACAAGTTGTACTGTGTCTCCTCTCTCCAGGTAAGTTGATCATCTTCTTCTTGTAACAGTTTTTTTGAATGTTGAGTGGGGGTATACTTAGTACAACCCAATGTTTGAATTTGTCATCATTAACTGTAAATTCCCCTAACCTGACTAATTTCATACCCTTTTTTTGTCACATTTATTTTTGATTTGGCAACAAAGTACAGACATTAACTTGTAGGCATGAAAAAGAAACACTACATCTGTGCATAGGGGTAATGCTAAATAGTCTGATCTTATAATCCATCTTCAAGCTTATGATATTACATGTATTTATACACTTAATATAACATATTGATTGTTCTTACATGTATGTATTTATTAAAAAAAAAACTTGTTTACTGGTAAGTGATTTTTGACTACATTTTACAAAGTTAAATTTAGAGTTATAAATTATAAAATGGTGAATATTTATTGATGAGGAAAAATTTTGTAACTGTTATTTAGCAATTACTGATAACAGCTTCTTGATACTATACCCCACTCGTAAGAGAGGGGCTATATAGCAATCACCTTGTCCATCCTTTACAAACTTTCATAACAAATTTCTCCCGTTCTACTGAAGGGATTAATTTCAAATTTGATATACAAGTTTAGCATGATGAGTTGCACAGTGCCTCTCCTTTTCAGGTCAGTAACACATCTACTATCTATTTTCCAAATGGTTGAGTGGGGGTATTCTTAGCACGACTAAATGCAATGCAACCACTTGTTTGGTTTTCAGCAAAAGCATGCATGGAATCCTTTAATTTTATCATGGGATATACTTTCATGTCTGTCACTTGCCTATTTTCTGTGTAACAATTTCTGGCAATTTTTGTCTTGGATACCAATTTTTGTAAAATGTACATTTGTTCTAGAAATGGATTTATGTTTTCAGATGTTGAACAAGAAAGATTTAAATTTGGATGGTGGAGATGATGATGACAATTATACCCTTACACCCAGAACTGAGGAGAAATATCGTAGAATTGATGCTGATTTCAAGAAAGCAATGGAACAACACACTGTAGGTTTATGGTACCACAGTGCTATATGGACCTAGGGAGAACACTGAGGGATATATATTGCAGCTTACATTTTTTTGTTGTTGTTTAATCATGAATATGAAGATTCTTCAATTCTTTCTTAAAACATATAGTACATTAATTTTTTCAGCTGAAAAAAACCCACAAGTATTGATTGTTAAAAATCAAATTCTTTTCTGAAATGTATAAAAAATTACCCTCCTAGTACTGACTGTTCAACATCATATTCTGAAATTAGAACAACTCTCAAGCACTGATAATAAAATCTATTTTAAGGGTTCTATTTTCGTCAGCTATTGATTTTAGGCTTTACTGTTTGCTGGGATATTTTTAGAAGCTGAAGTCTTTGATTTCACAATTATTGAACAGATCTACTGATAGTAGCTAAAAATAACGATTTTAATTATTTTTTCCCTGAACATTGTAATGAATTACTGTACATGCCCAACATACATGGAGATAATTAACACAATTTTGTTTCTGTATAATGGCTTATAGGTGTAATAAAAGAAGTTGTTAGAAAGAAGAACATGAATGTTTTCTCATATTCATTTTCACCAGGAAACCAGTTTTATACTTAAATACTAATTATAAATGAAAAAGCCCTTACTGGATACGTTTATTCTAGAATTAAAAAAAAAAACTATCAACTTCAACTTAAAAATTCAATTTTATTCTTTATATACTGGTAATCGCTCAACATGCATGACATGTATTAAAATATTCATTTTATCTCATGAAAGTTATTGATCTTAAATATACATGTAACAGTTGTCAATAGGTATTGATTAATCTTATAACATGCTTACTATATTTTGAACTATGTGGACTGTAAAGTTGTTTTTCAGATTTTTAAGAGCCGCAGGCAACATTTGGTTTTTCAGTCAGCCTGTTTGTGTCAGTTTTACCTTTGTGTTAAAGCTTGTATATTAGAAAATTTAAATTGTGATCTTCATAAATTTTTTTAAACTCATCAAGCCAACATTAAATATTTTTGTTTCCCCTCCCTGACAGGGTTCTTTTAGGTAGGGGTAGGTACAAATGTAGGTAAATTATTTTATTTTTTGCCAAAGTAATATTTTGGTGGTGAAATTGTTGAAAATGCACCCAAATAGGGTACCGGCCTCTTTGACTGGGTAGTAGGTCGTGGGAGAGATAACAACGATATATTATTTTTGGCCTCAGTCATTACAACTACAACACATTACAGCTGAAAGTGAAATAAAGCAATTCCAACAAAAAATGTATGTTCAAAGTGGGTCATGAGTGTCTCCGAAGACATATTTACTTGTCATTTAGTTGACTGGGTGTAGGTACTGGTTATACATTATCAACAATCAATCTGATAGCAAAAATGCTTTACACCTGATGAAATTCTCAAATTACAGAAAAAATATAAAATGTCTTGTTTTATGAAAAGTTTTTTTTTCCTCTCCAGGGTCAGGAGACTTACCAATCCATGAATGTGACTGTTCCAGTAGGACAGCCTGTACCTAACAGTGCATTTGCCCTCCAACAACAAGCTACTCAACAGCAACAACTTTTACAACAGTTAACACAGCAGGCCCAACAGATCAATCAAGCTTCTACATCAGGGGGGAATGTAGTCATGTTACAACCTGGGACCACTCACACTGTTACACAGAGCAGTAGCCAGTCAGGTAATGATGAAGTCTTAGAATGATAAAAATCTGGGCAAGTGAAAAAATCAAGGACTTTTAGAATTTGGCTTTTAGTTTATCAAGCCATCTGTTTTAAATTTGTATCTTAAACATAACCTGTGAACGCCTTCATGGAAATTAAATGAAAAAGTTAGATAGGCACTTACATTAAGGCGTGAGTAGTTCAAAGGTTATAACCACTCATTCAGTCTGAGTAAAAATTGAATGTCTGTTTAAAATTTATCTAAAAAAATTAACTGAGAACATTTGTTACTTTTGAATATACATTGAAATAAACACTACGTTATGTGACTTTTTTTATGTTTCCACCTGTACATTGTGGGCAATCATGATGGGAAAGTGGACAGTGTCAATAAAACATTTCTTGTAATTTACATGTACATGTAGATGTTGAAAAAAATGAAAAAACATATTCACTCTTAACATTTTGCATTAGATTTTGGAATTTTGTCCCTTTATGCTTGATGAAATTTCATGACCTCTCTCTCATGACTTTATATAAGAGAAGCTTTGAATATTGTGCCAAGCATTGTCCACCTCCATGATGGACAGGTAGGCATGTAAAAACATCAACCGACTGATGTAAACTGGCATCTTCTTACTTATTTATATACTAACATCTATATACTTTTGTAGAAGAAAATGAGGTGTGGAATAAGTGTACGCAACACAACATACAATATAAACGTAAATTTAAAACATCCATAGTGGAAAACAGCCAGCAGCCTTCAATGTGACCAGTGGTCCCTGCTCGCTGTTTTTCAATTGGCCCCTGGATTGAAAATAAACTACATAAAATTCAAGCCCAATCCTTAAGTGCAATGAAAGTCACTCTTCTTGACAAAAACAATTAACATAAATTGGACTAAACACAAATATAAGCTTTGATAAAGATTCCTGGCTTAGGACAGGCACATTAAAAATGTGGCCGGGTAGTAGACATTAAGAAAGAAATGGAAGACTTGATGTAAAAACCAAAAAGATAACAAAGAACAAAAGCAAATGATATATAAGACAATACAATATATATAATATCATTAGTCTTAGAAAGAAACTTCAGAGTCAATGTAGACCCATCTCCATATTTCATAGAATTCTTGTTGTATTTAAAAGAAAGTTTTCCCAATTCCATGTGGACCTACATAGAATTTGTCTGCTGTCCACTGCTCATTTCTTTCACTAATACATGTATATATCCATATCAAAGACAATGTGAATGTTTTTATCTTACAAGAGTGTCAATGTCTGTAAAGATAAGGATGTGCCTGCTAATTACATAACACCGTTCACATTTCTTACAGCTGTTTCACATACATGTAATAAAAAAATTGTACCATTCCTTAAAAGCAATGTGTTGTTATACGTGTTTTTATTTTTTAACCGGATCATTTATAATAATTTTTAGGAAAATCTGCATCAGATCCATCGACTTCAGACACGCCCAGTAAAGGACTCACCCTGCCACCAGGGGTCACACTTAGTAAAGAAATGCTGGCGATGTTATCTAATCCACAGACTGTCATAGAGAAAGAAAAACCCAAGTTACGGGTCATGATACCTAACAAGGAACCCACATCTGTACAGGTAAGAATATAAAACCCTAAAAGTTGAGGGTAATGTTGCCCAATAAGTGAGTGAGTATTGCGGTTTAATGCCTTTTTTTAGGACAGAAACCACAAACATTCGGCTGGAAACTGACAAAACTCATTACAAAAAGGTGTCTGAGAGTGATTCAAAAACCTGCATTTAGTAATTGACTATTGATTCAAAGTTCAAGGTCATACATACTTATCCTCTCTGGGTCCTTATGGACTCATGAGACAGAGCATAGTACTTGAAACAATAGCCCACACCTGTACAGGTAAGACAAAATCCCACAAGTTATGGGGTGTGATTTCTCACTTTTTGGACAGGACAGTTCCTATTTTTAGCGGTGTGAGATAGATACATTATGACGTTACGTTACTAAATCATAACGTTTTGTTGTCACTTACCAGTTCAGCCATGATTATCTCAGAGAGATGAAACCGGTCGGTAAAGTACTGTGATTGAATGTTAATTTATATGAATTTTACACTTTGCCAAAGTTTCAAACTTTCATTGTCTTTATTACAGCGCAATAATATACACACCAATTGTGCAACGGTCGCATTCCAACGTGACATATTCATACACTATGTTTTGTAAACAAATCCACGTTGTACAATTTACGGGTTTAGTGAGAAAAATAATCAAACATCGATGATTAGGGCAAGATAAGGAAATCTCCGACACCCTTTACATCTGCAACTCGGCAGAGCCTCGTTGCAGACTTGAAATCTTACCCTCGGGGTGTCGGAGATTTCCATATCTTGCCCTAACACCGGTGTTAGATTCTTAATATGGAGTAGACATTGCCTAAATGCGAGCATAGCTAAAAGGGACTACCGTATTTTGCCGTGTATAATGCGCATTTATGTACAATGCGCACCCCCTTTTCATGATGAAAATCTGGGGAAAAAACGAAGTTTTGTGTAAAATGCACGATCATTTTCTATGACAGAGAACCCTGAAAATTTGTCTCTCTTTTCAGGTAAAAGACTACAGATGAAGATTTTTTAATGAAAATAAAATTGTTTTGTAATTATTTGTAAAAAAATAAAAATAAACTGTTATATTATTTGTGTATTTTATTATGACAGCGAGATCGTAAATCCCGGTAATGGTCCCCCTTTTCAATTAACAAACAACAATTGCTAACCCAAGCTCACATCTTTTGATGAAAACAATAAAGGTGTCAAAACAGTATGATCAACAAATTACTATTCAAACAATCCTGAAGTATATTACAACTGAATGGCTTTGTTAATTGGCATGCCTTGTTAATTGTCCAAGCCAGTTTGACAAAATATCGATGTTGTATGCAAATTAGCCTCAGAGTCAAAACAAATAATTACCAGTAAATCTAAATTATCTCCAGCTTGGGATGAGTATTTATTCACAAAACAATAAGAAAATGGTTATCTCTTGCTCAAGTTGCTCAAATAATTACATGAAAGAAATACACAATCATGTAAACAAACCATTCTATTTTTAGAATGAGGTTACTGAGGGGAATACACAATATTGATTGAGAAAGGAAACAAGTAAAGGGAGAATAAATAAATAAATAAAAATCATATTTTATTATTCTTATTTTGAATAAAGAAATTGGATAGAAGTATTTTTTTAAGAACACAAATATTAGATACCAAACTAAACATGTCCAAAATGGCGGACGATATGAAAATGAAATTAATAAACAAACACATGAAGACACTTCAATTAAGTTTTTTATTTGATAAAAGCATGATAAATTTTATTTAGAGAAACTAATAATGAACAGGATTCAATAGAAATCATGTGAGTTATGATTCTTGTGTTCAATCATGGATGAATCTTCTGTCCAAAGTCTGACAAACATCGATCTTTTGCCGTTGCCGATGTTCATGAAAATGTATGAAAATCTCATATAGGGATGTACTGTGCGCACCCCTATGTTAGATTCTGGAAATTATTGTAAAAAACTGTGCACTATACACGGCAAAATACGGTACGTTTTTTTGTTCTAAATGTCTACATTCAGGGCTATCGCTATCATTTAATTTCCAATATTTCCATTTGCTTATTTTGGGGCGAGATGGTATGGGGCGATTAAGCTTCGAGACACGTTAGTTTCGTACGTGCATATAACCAAGACGAAACGAGCAGCTTATGTGTATTTATTATTTTAAGAATATTATTTTCTTGTAAAAAGCGCAATTTATTATTTTTTTAAGCATTATTTCTTTTCTTATAAATTATTTTAACATTCACTCCGGCCCTGTAAAAATAATAACCCTTTCCGGACCATAAAAAATCTAAATCAGCATTAGCAAATTTCTCGCGGAAACAAATATTGTAGAGCTCACCACTTGCGAGCTATGCTCGCTATAATCTGTAACAAAAAAACACCCCTGTACAGTAAGACAAAATCCCACAAGTTATGGGGTGTGATATCTAACAAAAAACCACACCTGTACAGGTAAGACAAAATCCTACAAGTTATGGGGTGTGATATCTTACCCAAAAAAATCAATATATGTACAGGTAAGACAAAACCTTGCAAATAAACAGGTGTGAAGTCAATTAAAAATCCACAAATGTGAAGAGACAAAAACATTACAAAAAGGTTCAGAGCAAAAAGTATGAAAATTTAGATTTTAGATACATTTACTTGAATTATATAATTTAGAATCAAAGATATTTATAGCCATTTCACACATGTATTCATATAAGGATGAAAAACTAAAGATGAATTGAAAACCCAACATGAAATAATTAGCAAAAATATGTATTTATTTCCTCAAAAAGACCTTTCAGTCGCAAAATCTGCTTATGGTACAACTTGGTTATGAAACATTCCAACTTGATTACTTAAAATATTAGGTATCCTATTAATAAATCATTAAAATTCTGATATTGAATATTTACAGGGAACAAGCAAATCATTAGATACACCTCTAGTTTCCCAGACAACACCAAGTCAACAAGGATCAGTATTACCCTCCGGTCTCTTACCAAGTAAGTCTTATATATAGGGCAAAGAAATAAGTTGCTGAAGCAATTTCTGACATTAGTGAAGTAGATTTTAAAAACCTGGTTTATCAAGCTATTGCTAGAGATGTTTAGAATTTACAATTACAAGCATTCAGTTGTGGAAGGTTTTTCATATAAATAAGAATGAAATCAATTCTTGCATTGCCACAGATTCATTATTATTCCTTGGGTACCAATTTTATTATTTTTGTTGGTGACAGTCTTTTTTTTAAGAAAATGGTATCCAACGAATTATTAATTTATGCATTGTATCCTTTTAGCATCAATTGCAATCCATTTATTAAAATTCCAACAAAATGTCTTTGAAGAAACCATGGAAATTGTTACATAGATCAAAAAAAAAAATCACAGTAAAACAAGACCCTTGAAACAGTTAATTGCAATGTTGAGATATATTGAAAGAAACTTAACAGTGAAACCTTTTTTGTGAAGAAAAAGAATTTTCAAAGGTAGAAATACTGACCTCCTAAATTAAGAGATGATAATGAGATGTGGATTAAGTGAAAACAACACAACCAACCTAAAAAATCACAATGGAAAACAGCCAGCAGTCTTTAACATGACCAGAGGTTGCTGCTCACTGTCTTGCATTGGCCCAAGGCCAAAAATACAATACATTAAATTCAATACCCATCCCAAAATTATCAACAAAAGACCTGTTTCTGGACTTAGAACAATAAACACAAAGATGACAGGAACAAACAAAAGCTTTGACCAAGATTCCTGGCTAAAGGCATGCACATATAAAATGTGGGGAGGTTAAACTAGATTTTTGGCCCACCCTTCCCCTATTGACAAGTCTACATCTTAAATACTGGTATGTCCCATTGACATATACAAAAGTTTATTTTTATGCCTCGCTCCAAGTCTTTATAATAGATACTAATGTAATAATCAGTGTTTGTGACTATAAAGTTCATAAAACAACAACAATTTTAAATCTTTTGTTAACTTTCAGGTGATCTTAGAATAGACAGTGCAGATTTAGCCAACTTGTTAGCTCCCTGGGCCATGTCTGCCCAGCTACAAGGGGCTAATGCTGGTCCTCTAACAGCAGCGGTACAGGCCTCTGGTATAACTTTAACACCAAGGTAGGTCTGTTACATAGGGTAAAAACTTCTCATACTAATGAACTCAGAGCCATTGTTTTGGTAGGCAACAGTATAAACTTTTATTGTTCATCTTATGATTAATATCTATATCGAGGAATTTAGACATCTTTATCACCAAAAGTTAAAATATTTTATGCAGATATTGCATATTGACCTTTGAGAAATTTTTTTATTATGGTCAAAATGATTCAAAATGAATAAATTTTAGACAAATAGTGCTCATGACACAATAACCATTAAATATTGGCAAAAGAAAAATGTGCATGGAAAAAATAGCCAGCAGCTATTAGCATTCACTGGTGATTGCTTCTCAGGTTCTTTCAGTCTGTTGAAAAAAACAGTCATATACAACTATTATAAAGTTAATGACATAACTACATTATCAATATGTTTGAAACAACCTTGAAAAAAATCTTTACTAGAGGACTATTTTCAACAATTGTAGACTATTTAGAAATTTTGCTTCATCTTGAATTTTATTACTTCAGCGCTTTGACACCCACGACTCTCAGTCTACAGAATTTGTTAATACCCGCAAGCTCGGCAGAAGCTCTGAAACTATTACAACAGAAAAATGTAAAAACTGAACCTTCATCTCCAAGGAAACGATCCGGAGGTACAGACAGCGATGGAGAAAAAGACGAAGATCCACCAGAGAAAAAAAGTAAAGGCTCGTCTGAGCGGTGATATAGGACGGATTTTAACTTGTAAATATGTACAGGAATGTAACAATACATGAGATTCATCTTCATAGACCATTTGACTGACAGTTAAGAATAGTGCTATATTGTATGGAGAACAAATGACCTCGCATCATATATGATCTGATCATCAACCATTTAATGGTATCATTTCATCACTTACCATATATCATCTCATCGTGTTCAGCATTGATCTTTTTCACGAAAAAATATGATTTTCTCTGTAAATCATCATTTTTGAGATATTGTTAATGTACCAAAATTTGTGGACTTCATGACCAAAAAAAAGTGACATTACAATGTGTGTATGTCATTTGAATTAAAATTTTGAAAGATTATGAATATTTTAGAAGAAAAATTTGACATTATTGAATATGTGTAATAATGATCTTTGTTATACAGAATGCCAACGACAATCTCTAGTTTGCTCACAATTCCAAAATGTAAAAAAAATCCTTCATTTGTAGTTTTATAGTGTCCATACTTTCTTTATTAAATTCCATGATCAGAAATGATCACAAATAATTATTCATTCAAAGAAAATAGTAAATTTTGCATGTACATGCAGAGTTAATTTCTGTGTATTGTAATTTTAAGGAAAACTAAATTTTTTATTCAATTACTTTTATATTAACAACACATCAATGGAATTCAAACATTTCACAATTATTACCCAAAATAATTTGTGTTTTTTTTTATTTTATCATAAAAAAATAGAATAAGAAAATGTTTACTAATATACATCTTCTTAAGTAAAATCCACATCATGTGTAAGAATGTTGTAGATGCACAAATAATTTTTTAAGTAAAACTTCAGATATTGAACAAAAGTTGGAATGATTAATCTAACATATAAATAAGCTAGGAAAGAAAGATGGAATTAAATATTTTGTATGGTGTGTGAATTTTTTTTTTATAGAAAGAGCAATAAATTATCAACTTTGATTTGTTTCATTGACATGATTGATAAAGATTGTATTTTGTAAAAGTACAAAACTTGAATTGGTAAATATTTTGGTCAATTTCTGAAAAAGTATGGAGTCATGAATTTTTATACGACCGCAAAATTTTTGCGATCCTATTATGTTATGGCGATGTCGTTGTCGTTGTCGTCGTCGTTGTCGTCGTCGTCGTTGTCATCTGTAGACACTTTGGTTTCCGTGCGATAACTTTTGTTGTAGATAACCAATTGTTATAAAATTTTGATATGATGTTTATAACCACTAAAGGAAGGTTGGTATTGCATTTGGGGTCTCTGGCCCCTACTGTTTAAGAAAAAAGGGCCAAAAGGGGCAAAAATGTGTATATTGACAAAACGTCTGTAGAATGTTTAATTTTCATCCAATTTTAATCATTCTTTTTTTATTGTATTCCTCAATAAATTCTGTCAACAAAATGTATCAACGGCTTTGGTGTATCTTGTACCATTATATTGCTACTGGGGGTCAAAAAGGGGCCACACCCCAAAAATTGACTTTTTTATTTGTGGTCCGATTTTCAAAATCTTTTTTTCATTGGAATCCTTGTGAAAATCCCTGCCTGCATTTTTCAATCAGATTTGCAATATCTCTTACCGTTTTTGAGAATTTAGGGGTCAAAGGGGCCAAAAACGCCGTTTTTAAAAGTTTGTCATTTAAACCAAAAATTGTTATAGTGGGCCTGCCAATTGTTATGAAGTTTTAATATGATGATTATATCCACTAAAGGAATGTTGGTTTTGTATTTGGGGTTTGTGTTCCCTTCTGTTTTAGAAAAAAGGGCTAAAATGGGTGTATTGACAAACCTGTTGTAGAATGTTTATCATTCATTCGATTTTGAAAATTCTTTTTTTATTGAATTCATCATTAAATTCTATCTGCCTAATGTGTCAATGTTTTTGATATGTATTTCACCATTACATTGCTACAGGGGGCTAAAGACAGGCCACGCCCTTAAAATCAACTTTTTTATTTGTGGTCCGATTTTCAAAATCTTTTTTTCGTTGGATTCCTTGTGAATATTTCTGCCTTATTCTTAATTGGATTTGCAATATTTTTACCGTTTTTGAGAAATTAGGGGTCAAAGGGCCAAAATTGTAAATTAATACATGTATATATAAATATGGCTTTTGTATTAGATGTTGATGTAAATATAAATGCGTCAAAAATGCATTTTTAAGTCCACCACAGGATGCATGTGTCAAAAAGCTTTGTAAGTCCACCATGGGCTTCATGTAACCAAAGCAATGGACTATCCATACTGGGCCTCCAATGTACAGGGTTCAACTTGTTGCGGTCGTATCATGCTGCGCTCGGCGTAGCTTTTTATTAACTTCGTAGATTTCAAAAAAATTGATTGTTAACTTCAAGGGGTATTTAATATTCATTTGGTGTTTAGACATATTTAGTGTTAAATTCAGAGGATAATTTGCAGCTATTATTTTTGCAATTTTTAGTTAACACAATTAAACTACTATGAAAATGAGTACATTCATGACAATGTTTTGTTGGAAAATACACAAAACAAATCAGTTGTGAAAATAAATTGGTTTACGGTAACAGTTTCATTTTATCTCCACAATGCATGTGTATTGAAACTTTTTTGTGTTATTGGATTGTAAAAAGTGAAAATTTTAATTTGATATATGTATACTCAATCTTTTTTGCAAGAAACACTACAAATATGCAACATAGCAATACAATTGTGCATTATAAATACTTTGTTTAGTAATAGTTTCTGTATGTTTGATTTTTTGCATGACAGTTTTAAATAATTTTCTGTAAACTTTAAAATAACAGATGATAAACTGTTATCACACATGTCCATATGTGACAGAAATATTAGTGCCTTTTTAATAAAAACCAGTTCTGTGTTAATTTTGCACCATATGTCAGATCAATTTTAGTTTTGAAACTAAACTAACATTATCAATAAATAGTTCAATTTTTGTCACAAATGTCAAGTTGTGAATAAGTGATGAAAAAGATAAACCAATACTAGAAGATATTAAATTTTTACACTATTATACTTATTGTCAACCTAAATACAAACAAGGTAAGATATCAAACTTAAGGAGGTTGGGGGTCTAAAAATTTGACATACAATCTTTTCAAACTTTTATAGTAAATTTACATTAGTATGAGCATTGAAAATAAACAATAAAAACATTAGGTCAAGGTGCTTATTTTTTAAATAATTGTGTTTAAATCTGTAAGAGAGCCGGTGGTGTAGTGGTTAACGCGTCGGGCTACTAACACCGTGGTTCGTGGTTCGATCCTCGTCAGGGGTGAAAATTTCATGAACCAATTTTCCGACTCTCTCTTGACACCATTTGCGAGGATGGTCTCAAGAACCGATGCTAGTCCTTCGGAAGGGACGAAAAAAGGTTGCCCCGTGTATGGGAGAGCAATACCCCATGCACGTTAAAAACCCCTTTGTAGAGTTCGATAAGAGAAGGCTCAATGGGGGCCGCTACAAAGGCCAAACTCGCAATCTGCTAGCTGGAGAGGGATTAATATAAGCAATAAGCTTGTTTCCCAATCCAGGGTAAATATATATGTTTAAACTAAATCTGTAAGAAATTTGTATAGAATGTATAGGAAAAATTCTCAACATGCATATTTGTGTAAAATAACAAGAATGACATATAAACATGGGGTCACGGTACTCCTCGAGATAAATTTTCTATTACATTTCTTTGTAACAATTAGTCTCACAATTTTCCCCTGAAATCAGATTTTTTAAGAAAAAGCTTAATATCTTTTGAAGTGTTTATCTTGCATTTATTTTTATTAATAAAATATAATAAAGAAATAAATTTTACATCATATATACTGTAATAAGTCTTTAAAAAAACTGAAATATAGGCTAAAAATTTGCAAAGTGACTGAAAAAGATGCTCCGTTTTAAAACCCCCAGCCTCCTTAAATAGACATGTGATAATGGTGTAAGTACAATATAACTTTGTGATTGGTTTATACACTATTGTGAAAGTAATTATGTCCGTGAGGTCCCAATTTTTGGTTTTTGTTGGTCAGCTAAACCATAAAATTAAACTCCAAACAGAGAATTTAACATGATTTTCCAATCCACGAAAATTGATACCCATCAATTTAAGTACTTTTGAATACAGTACATGGTGGAATAATTTTGCCTGAACATAAAAAGAATAAGGTCGAATAAGTTGAAGGCTTTTACTTGATGTTTTTCCATGAAGAAAACTGATAAAAAGAAATTTATGATTTATTATGAGTAAAAATAATTATTACTCTCTGACATCCAATTTTGTTTGCTTTCAATCCTCATATGAATGATGGAAAAATGTATTGGTTATGTTTTAAATTCTGAAGTAGTTGAAATGGTTGAAATTATTGATAAGATGTAAATTCTGACATTGTACAAAGTATCAGGGTAGTTTCTTTAAACGAAAACGATGACCAAATACATGTACATAGCATTGAACTTAGGAAATATTTTTGTATCCATGCAATAGCTTATTACTAAGATTTCTGGGAAAAAACTTGAAGCAAAATGCTCTGTAAATATTTTTTTCTCCAAAGATATTATTTTAATCGCTCATATTGAGTTATCTTGGAAAACAAAAACCCAACAGTTTACCTCATCCTGTTATTTCTTCTTTTATGTTTCATTTATGTGTTTTACATAGAATGGTAGCACATAGACATTCCATACAAAGGGTCTGTTTTTTTTTGGTTTTTTTTTTTGGGGGGGGTTATATAGGAATCATCTTGTCTATCTGTATTCATATCTCACAAGTGCAATTCCTCCTTAACTGCTTGTTAATTTTGATGACACTCTACATAAAGGAAGTAAATCTAAAGGAAATGTGCAGGAAAAAAAAAATCATTGCTTGGAATTCAGGGGAAATAATTTGACTTTACATTTTTTTGCCATAAAGATTATAATGTTATGTAGGGGTATTCTTTTCTGAGCTTAGGCACAGACCATTTGATTTTCTGGGGGGGGCCTGGGATTTTTTAGAAAAAAATTTCCCGGCCCTGATTTTTGTAAAAAAAAATAATCTGGCCAGTACCTAGGTTGAAAAAAATAATCTGGTTTCAATCTTGCCAATTGAAAAAAAATAATCTTGCCAACAAAATTTCCTTGCTTAATATGTGTGTGAAAAAAATAATCTGGCCGGCATAGCGGGCGAAAAAAATTTCCCGGCTCGAGGTAAAATCCCAGGCCCCCCCCAGAAAATCAAATGGTCCGTGCCTTACAGTGTTCCTTGTATTTTGTGGGAACACCATACAATAACACCTAATTTTGTGACAGACTCTTCAAAGAAAAAGTTTGTTTAAAAAATGTCCGAAAAGCTGTTTCAATTTTATGTTCTAGAAAATCTTTAGTATGGATGTCCTCCAGTAACTTTTAGCTGTGGCAAAGGAAAAATGAAAAAAAAAAGATACATAACTTAATTAAATTTGTTAAATAATGATGTTAACTAAAGTAAATTTTCCTATAATTATGAAAGTTGAACAGCTATAATTTCTCATGACTAATACAAGATAAATTTCAGACATTTGTACTTGGTTCTATATTATAAATTGACTATTGTTTTCAAAATAAATTGCTATACATTGAGATTTTATCATGTTATACGATTACTTGTCATTATCTGTTATCTGTTGAAATCCGTTTTATTATGTTTTTGTATGAAAATTGTTTTTTTCCCATGTTTATGAAGTGTACTGATCAGTCAGTTACAGAAATTTTTATTAAATCATTTATGTAAATAATCATTATGCAAATAATAAAATACTATGAATTGAAAGCTTTTGACCAGTTATTCATTCGATTTCCTATGAATTGAAAGCTGTTGACTCGCTATTTTAATTTCCTATGAATAGAAATCTGTTGATTAGTTATTCATTCAATTTCTTATGAATTACCAGTTTCAGGGCCTGGGTGGCCAAGTGATCTAAGGCCCTAATACCACATTATTTATCACTAGCCTATCACCTCTCAGGTTATAAAGTTTAAATTTATACAAAACAGGACTTTCCCATCGGTATGTGATTAGGTTTGTTAGTTACCTACCCAAGGTGATGGATTTCTGGTGGTTCTATGGTTTTCCTCCACATTTAAAACTTACTGCCCTATATGGCCCAGGTGCATCAAAAAGGTATTATTATTAATACCCACACATTCAATTTCCTATGAAATGAAAGCTATTGACCACTTGCTAATTTAATTTCCTATAAATTGAAAGCTATTGACAACTTGACAATTCAATTTCCTATGAATTGAATGCTATTGACCAGTTTATGTCTCGCCTGCGACTTTAGTTGCTGAAGGAGAGACATAGGTATTACTTTCAGGCAGCGATGGCAACGGCATAAACCTTCTTGTAAGACTTTTGTGGAAAATGAATTACAAGAAAAGTATAACTAGGCATCTGATATTTGGTATACAGCCAGTTGGGGTTATGGTCCAGCCAACTGGCACTGTGCCATTTGACCCTGACCCCAATTTCATGGTTCAGCAACTCTGTGAACTTAAATGTTTTTTGGGCAAAAAAAACTTTTGTAAGACTTTAGTGGAAAATGAATAAGTGAAAAGCATAACAGCCAGGCATCCGATATCCGGTATACAGACACTTTGGGTTATGGTCTATGCAACTGGCGCCATGCCATGTGACCCTGACCCCATTCTCATGGTTCAGTGACTTTGTGGACTTGGATGATTTTAGACTTTTGTGGAAAATGAATTGAGTGAAAAGTATAATAGGCTTTATACACAAGCCACAGTGCAACATATTTTATTTCTTTGAAAAGTATAATAGCTAGGCATCTGATATCTTGTATACAGACACCTGGAGTTATGGTCTATGCAACTGACACCATGTCCTGTGACCTTGACACAATTTTCATGGTTCAGCGACTCTGTGGACTTAGATGATTTTTGGGACAAAAAAGCCTTTTTGTAAGACTTTTGTGGAAAATAAATTTAGTTATAAGTATAATAGCTAGGCATCTGATATTTGGTAAACAGACATTTGGGATTTTGGTCTACACATCTGACGCCATGTTGTGTGACCCTGACCCCATTTTTATAGTTCAATGACTTTGTGAATGTAGATGATTTTTGAGTGGAAAATGAGTTAAGTGAAAAGTATATTATAGCTAGTCATCTTATATTTGGGGATTATGGTATACACAACTGATGTCACCATGTAATGTGACCATGATCCCATTTTCATGGTTGAATGACTCGGTGAATGTTGGTCTTTTTTCATTGTTTCTCAATAACTATGGTATCTAGAACACACTTCAGACATTTTTGTGATGGTTAAATGGAATTCTGTCATCTGTCACATGAACTTGACCTTAACTTTTCTGAAGGCCCAGCTAGACCTTCAATGAGTTCTGTGATGGTGCCAACAGGCGAGGCATACTTTAGTGTCAACTCTTGTTTATTCATTTTCCTATCAATGCTTTCTGTAAGATGTTGCAAAGTGAAAGACTTCTTTTTTATTTACAAATATATGCAATTAGGTTTGTGAGCCACTTGAAGGTTTGTGGTTATCCTGTTTACTCCATTATTAAAACTGTCTGCATTGTATGGCCCCTAGTGTCCTGCAGACCTGATCTCAAATCCCAAAATATGGAACTAATGCTGATGCTGTATATCAAGAAGCTGTGATAAGTAGTTGCTGAGAAAACCATTACAACTAGAAAATGGGTCTATGAGCCACAGGATGGCATTCCCATTCTTGAAATATCACTGCCCCCCAACATGTATTACACATGTACATGAAATATAGGCCTAAACCTGAGTTGTTCACACGTATTATATAGGTCACAGTGACTTAATTTCTAGTGGGTGGTGTAGTACTACCCAAGACACATTTAATAGTGAAATACCATTGACCCCCAACATCTAGTATCTGATATATGGACTGTAATGGAAGTTATTCATGGGTATTGTAAAGGTCACAGTGACCTAATTTCTAGTGGGTTGTGAAGTACTACTCTAGACAATTCAAGTACATGTAGTGAAAAACCATTGACCCCCAACATCTGAGATATGGACCATAACCAAGAATTTAACCAAAGATGTTCATGGGTATTATATAGGTCACAGTGACCTAATTTCTTGTGGGTGGTTACTACCCAACACATCTAATAGTGAAATACCTTTGACCCCAAAAGAAAGTTGTTCAAGCATATTATATAGGTCACAGTGACCTAATTTCTAGTGGGTGGTGTAAGGCTACCCAAGACACATCTTCATAAAGTATATAGTGAAATGACATTGATCCCCAACATCTAGTATCCAAGTAATGGATCTTAACCAAAGTGTTACAGATGTATGAACGGACAAGGGTAAAACTATATGTCCAATCCACATAGGTGGAAGGGCCATAAAAATCCCCCCTGCCTTCATGCTACCACCAACTACCTGACATTAACTACATGTTTTGTAAAAGAATATAACATGGTGAAATCTGGCCAATAATATAAAAAAAAAAGAAATAGACAAATAATATAAGCTTTATTTTATAATTTTTTTGTGGTAGTATTTACAATGTGACAGTGATGAAACATTTGTTTATTACAAACATGTGTATTAGTGTACACACTTATATAGTGTATAAGTGTACACAATTATAATAAACGTGATATATAATCACTACGGGTGCACTGAATAAAACTGTATAATAAAACTCTTAGCACTGTGACTAGTTGATTTTTAGCACTGGTTTTTGACCTATTAGCACTTGAGTATCTCTTGTTCTTGTTGGCCTTTTATATACTTTTTTAAAGTCTAAATTAGCACCAAAAAGATGGCTATGTCATAACTTTACTGTATTCATTTCAAATATTATCTTATAAAATTGATTCTGAAAAACATGTAAATATAAATTTTTCGCTGAAGCAAATTTCATTTTTGACAGTTTTTATCTTTTTCAAATAAATACTGGTTAAGTGTTTTAAGTGATTAAACTTGATATTTATGTAATATCACAATAGAAAACATTGTACAATACAAAACTTTACAATGAAAAAAAATATAAAACAGGAAGAATATTTTAGATTAACACCGGAAAAAAGATCTCCTTCAAAAAAGGTGTTATTACGATCATCAATATTTCTACATCATACAATGGGGGAAAAGCAATTTATTCAGTTATGATATTATATCAGTTCTTTTTAAAATGATTGAAATATTTTTATTTAACATTTTAAGGTATTCCGTACTCTCCCTGAGTCAGTCAATTTAGTAACTAAGAAATAAAGCAGTAACGAAAATGTGTGGAATTGATTTTTTTCTTTGGTAAATTTCTCCAACTTATAATTTTCTTTTAAACAATTACAAAATTGATGAAAATTTAGAGTTGTTTATAGATAAGATTGTTTATTCCAATTATATCTCTACTGTCTAAAAACCATAAACAATTTTTAAAAAAAAGGAACAAAATTAAAAGTGTAGAAACATTCCTAAATAAAAATAGAACATATCCACCTGATCTAAAAACAATAAAAAATGTTAATCTAGAACAAAACGGTCATAACATAAACTGTACTGTTTCTTAAAAGTATAGAAAACAAAAAGTAAATGAAGTAAATGGCCATACAAACTTATTTCCTCAAAATTGCCAAAATTACAAATTGACCATGAGTTACTGCCCTTTAATCATAGACAAAGCTACCTTACTTTTCACTAATTTAACATCTGAGATCTTTTTTTTAACATGAGAGAATAGGCACATTGAAAGGATGAACCACACAGACATCAACCATACTACATTAGGTCATACACAGAAAATGTTAACAAACAAAAGAAAATCTGAGTCATTAAAACCAAAACAACTCCGATTTGTTAAAGCAAATAAAACTCTGCTTCTCGACATTGCACTTTTGACAGATGAAGAAATAATTACTAATCCACAAACTGCGTATGAAACCCTTTCTTTAGATAAATTGCAATTACAAAACTTCTTTATTGTATCTTCCTATAATAATTGTCAGTTAAAATCTCTTTTTTTGTATCTTCCTTAAAAATAGTCATTAAAAATCAGTTTATTGATACGTTTCTTTTAAAAAATGTCAGTTAAAACTTATTTATTGATAACTTTCTTACAAAATTGTCAATGACTGTATGTAGATACAATAAATTAATAAATAACCAATAACTAAACTTTAACACGGTAGAATAATTAACAAATACTCAGTTAGAATAAAAGGAAATGCTAAACAAATATATCTATTTGTTTAAAATTGATTTGTATTTTGATCTAAATACTTAAACATTCTTTCAACTAAAATATATACTGTGGCCAAAATATCTAAGTTTTTCCAAATAAAAAAATACATAAAAATTTCAATATGCAAATCTTCAAATGACACTTAATCACTCTGCAAAGTTTCAGATCTCGACCTTTTAATATATATATAGTGTTGGGATTTAACATTAAGTCCAAAAAATGACATTATGGTATCTCAGGGTTTTTTTTTCTCCAAAAATTTGTTATACAAAATTAAACAGTAAATTGAAAATAAGCACTTTAATGGCCAAAACAAAACAAAACAAGGTGTTAAGATATAGTAATTCATGTATCACCAATAACACTTATTTAGTAAATATAGAAATATCAACCTTGGAATTATTTTAGTACAATATTTGCCCTATATTAGTGATTTTCATTTAAAACAACATCAATCTTGAGAAAATCTATACCTTTATGTATATTTCCATATACACATTAATAAAAGGAATATACTGGTACAAGGAGATTAAAATTAATAGCACTGCTTAAAAAAATGTGGAAGAAAAAAAGGAATTATCTCCCTTAGACCACAATATTTCTTCATAAAAGAGACACTTTCACACCAATAATGGAAAAACATGTGTGATACATACAAAAACAATAACAAGAGAATCAACAATAAGAAAATATTTACAGCAAAATAGTTATCTCCAAGGCACATACAAAATGTGAAACCGTAGTTACATTTAAAAATAGCACAGCTGAGGTATAAATATCTCACAGGTCACAGTGAAGCTTTAAGGGGGTCAACACCATGGCAACAATTACAATACAATTCATTTGACTACTGAATAAATTTGTCTAAGCTACAATACAAATGTTATGTGGCCCAAGAGCTGTGATCTACACGAGGTCTCTTTAACATTGGGCCATCATAGTCCAGTGAATGTGATATCGCCGTGGGAGACGAACAGTTACTGTGATTGATGTGATTAGGCGATAGATGATTTTGGCCTGTCGATGGAGGTCGTAATGTGTGATGATTCGATGGGGTAGTAGAGTCTCGAGGCGGAGATAAAGGTTCACTTTTTATAGTCATATTATGATGATTGAGTGTGTTAACTGCCAGAGGTGATAAACTTCCTCCTCCAGGACCATTTGTTCTGAAATAGAAAAACAAATTATTATGATCACTAAAGTGTCTAGCAACAAGTGTTATTGTATCATTAAAGGGTCGGTAGGACCTTTTACCAGAAAATTGGAGAGGCATTTCTACTCATTGAGAAATCGGGATTTCACCCATAAAACTGTGGGATTTCAGGATTTTTTAAGTTTTTCAGCTTAGTTTACGGGGAGTGGGGGATTTTGTGTTTATTTTTATAGGAGTACAAGATAGGACCTCCTCTTAACCACACCCATCACTTCCTGACCTTAAGACTGCAACTAAATAAGAGGATTTTGTGCATTATTTAACTCTAGTTCAACCCACTTTAACTTTGAATGTTAGTTCAAATGTACCAAGGTTTTCCTTTTCTGGTGTTTAAATATCTGTATTTTTGTCGAATATTTGACTTTTTTTTACTATTGAAAGAAATATTAGCAAGCACAGCTTGTAGCGGGCACAAAGTGCCCCGCAAGAGCGGAGAGCTCTACAGCAAGTTCCCGTGAAAAATTTGCCTAATGCTGATATTGATTTTTTTTCGTCCAGATATGCTTCTCACAATTTCACATGCACAATACATTTTTTGTATACAGGTTCGATGTGAATTCGAAAAAAAATACCAATTTTGCTACTCGCCTTCCAAAATTTTTCTATGTAAATATAGAACAAGGAGAAAAATATTCTGATGATGATGAGTTACTTCATTTTTTAAGTAAAACAAATTTCATTCATTTTTTTACATTTTCTTTTTTTACGCTAATTCGCACCAAATACCTCGTCCCAAACTGAACATTCTAGAAAATGAACTGATTAAAGTAAAAATAACTACGATCAAAACAGTTAACATTTTCATCAAAAGTGTCCATGTCTTTACGGGAATGGGGTCCTCTAGATCTTATATTCTGAATTCTAAACGATTTTATTCCTCGATTGAGGCGTGGAACTCCGTCATATGAGGGCCAAAAAGAGGATCCATCTTTGATGGTTCATGGTATAGGGGGTAGCCTTCTTCGACTCAAAAGGCATGTAAAATACAATTAAGCTGTTCATTGACATCTTATATTTTTGCTGTGCTTGCATTTAGGCAATGCCTACCTCATATTAATGAACAAAAATATCAATTTACTCGTATCCTAAATTTTTTATCTTTCATGAAATATTTTCCCGTTATAAATATTCTTACAGATTTTTTTCACAAAAAGCAAACCAATAATGATTCCATGGACTTTTTCATTTAATTTTTTAAGGTTGTCATTGTTTTACTAATTTCATTCAAGCAAATTTTACATTAGTTTACATGTACAATGTATCAAGTGTGCAGTTCACTAGGTTCAGTATACAAACTAAGACCATGTCTTATCTAGCTTATTAAACCCACATCTACATATATAATGACATTGATTAGATCTGTACATAGCACAGGTACTTTAGAAGTAAAAAAAAAGAACTTGTTTGCCAAATCTAATGAAGAAGAAAAAGTACCAGAGAAGTAATAAAATCTGTCAAATTAAAAAATGGTCGAATTTAGTTTAACAGGTAGTAGGTGAGTGACCGACCTGACATAAAATCCCACATTATGGGACCCCCCTGATGCTGTATACCAAATATCAAGTGGCTGTGAATAGTAGTTGCAGAGAAAACTCTTTTGAAATTTTCTTCCCTGCCCGCATGCAACCCACCCCCCTGCCTGCCCTTCACCATTTTATAATAACCTGGATTAAGAAACACACTGAAAAATTATATTTCTTGCATTTTCATTGGCAGGTCGAAACAAAACTCAAACAAGGCAGCTATACAGAAATGTTACCGGCAACAGGAGCTCTAGAAAAAAATGAGTGAACTCAATGCTCTAGAAGGAAAATGGGTTGGGCCAATTGCAGAACTGCGATCAGCGCCTACTGGCCTCGTTGAAGGCTGCTTGCAGTTGTCCATTGTGGTTTTTCTGAACTGCCGCTTGATTGTGGGCTGTGTCTCGTACACGTATTCAACGTCTCATTTTTTCTATTCTTGTGTGTTGCAACCTGTCTGGATACACCTAGGTGTAGACTGAATGACAACTTACCCATGTAAAGCTGGATGAAAGCCGGACATGCCCACCGGCCCACCCCCTCCCGGAGGTATCCCCGAGGTCAATGACCCTCCACTCCATTGATTATAGTTTGGCATGTTACTAGACATATCTATGTTGTTGTTATTCAAGGCAAAGTCATCTGAAACAGAGAAAAAAGGTTAGTGAAATTCTTATGGAGAAATATTGGAACATAAATAAAAGCTACCTACATCAATCAAACTGGATTTAAGACTTTTTAGCAGTCAACACGGGATATAAGACGTTTAGCAGTCAACAAAGACAGAAAAGTTTGTGTAAAGACATCTTATTCCAAGAGTTGCTGATGTCAAAGTTTACCAGTTAGAAAATTATAATAATTAATGCGAGTCCTTAAATTTTTTGATGTAATTTCAAGACATTTTAAGACAACTGTATAAGGAATTATTGATGAGTTAGACTCATTTTTATTTACAGTTGATTAAAAACATGTACTTTATAACCAATAAACCACGAACATGTGTTCATTCTATTGATATACTGTAAAACCAGTGTTAACCAAAGCCCTTTTGGACTACAGAATTTGATCAGGAAAGACAGAGTGGCCGATGGGGGCGTGCACCCCAAAAACTAGCAAATAATTATGTTTTTTGGCATAAAATCAAAGTAAAAAACAGAAAAAAAGTTTCACTCCTCACTTAGCTTGGTAAAAAAAAAAATCAAAGTAAAAAACAGAAAAAAAGTTTCACTCCTCACTTAGCTTGGTAAAAAAAATTTAATTTGTGCCCCCTTAAATAAAATCCTGGATCCCCCCCCCCCCCCCTGAAGGTCAATTGCAAATTGCAAAAAAAAGCAAACAGTATCCACTGGTCACATTGAAGACTGCTGGCTGTTTCCCATTGTGTATTGTTAAATCTTGTCTCATTTTAGGAAAGTTGTGTGGTGTACACTTATTGCAAATTTTAGGTTTATACAAGTAAAATAAATAGAAATTCAAAGAAAGCACTAAAAAAGCAATGAGTTTAGACATTATTACAGTATATTCAGGGTCCAGATTAGACAGGATTTCAGTATATTCAGGGTGTAGTTTAGACAGGATTTCAGTATATTCAGGATTCAGTTAAGACAGGATTTCTGTATTATCAGGGCTTAGTTTAGACAGGATTTCAGTATATTCAGGGTTTAGTCAGTATATTCAGGGTTCAGTTTAGACAGGATTAAACATGGTTTTGAGTTTAGACAGGATTTCAGCATATTCAGGTTTAAGTTTAGACAGGATTTCAGAATATTCAGGTTTAAGTTTAGACATTATTACAGTATATTCAGGTTTAAGTTTAGACAGGATTTCAGAATATTCAGGTTTAAGTTTAGACAGGATTTCAGTACATTCAGGTTTAAGTTTAGACAGGATTTCAGAATATTCAGGTTTAAGTTTAGACAGGATTTCAGAATATTCAGGTTTAAGTTTAGACAGAATTTCAGTATATTTAGAGTTCAGTTTAGACAGGATTTTAGTATATTCAGGTTTAAGTTAAGACAGGATTTCAGAATATTCAGGTTTTAGTTTAAACAGGATTTCAGAATATTCAGTTTTGACAGGATTTTGGTATATTTAGGGTTCAAATTAGACAGCTTTCACTGTATATTACTACAAGTTGTAAAACCTGTTTCCAACAAAGCAAGTGAATCTTTTTTTTTTAATGTAACACCTGGATAAGTTCATCAATACCTATTAATTATTACTTCTCATTAATGTTTTAGCTACTCTTAAAACAGGACTTCACTTCAGTAAACCTCCCAGGGGTTTAATATAGAAATGTTTGGAAACCATTTGGAAATTTCAGTTTTAAAACACATTAAACATTAATATGTTAAAATCCCAAGAGAAATCATAGTGGATTATTAACTTTTACAAAATGTAACTTGAGTAATGCGCAGTAAAAGCGTTTTATTTTAATTCTAGTTAATTCTGGTTTTTATTTGTGGAGGTGGTTGCGAGAATAACTTTCAGTAAAAAATATTTCGTAGACCCATATTTCAAAATAAAAAAATAGAGTTGTCAATCTGTCACCATTACGCTTCAACTTTTAGAACTTAAAACACAGTTGTGACATATTGCTATTGTTTTTTGAAATAAGAAAATGATTTATAATTTACATGTATGCGCCCATAAAGATATGAACTACCCATTAGCAGCAAAATACAACTAGTAGGTTATTAGAAAAGCTTTTAGTTTATTCCGAAAAAACTATATTTCACTGTCTTGAATGAAACTTTATATACACATCTTGACAAGCTGCATTTAAGCAACTGTACAAAATTTCAGAGCTGTACTGTCACTTGGTTGTTTATTTATATATTATTGTAATATTTATTTAGTAGTTTTTTTATTTATTTCTAATTAGGTATTCACATAAAAAAATTGTTGGAGGACAGACAATTTTATAGACAGACAGATGGACTAACAGACAAACGGACAAAGTGTATTGAGTGTCTGGATCTTCCTTCTTCAATACATGACAAAAATTAACATCACATCATTGTTGGGACCATAGATGTATAACCCATATATATATAACCATATACATCTATGTTAGGACCAAACAAAAATTGTTCAAAACTTTAACACAAAAAATCGTCATTAGTGACCCTAGATTGAGAACTCATCGTCCCATGAATAGGTCAATGTTACGCTACCTACAGGAAATTGTAAATCAGCAAAACAACAAAGAGGAATAATGAAGTGGGGTCTAAGACTTAAGATAATTTGTCATATTATAGTCCGTTTGAGTTTTATAAATCAACGAAAAATGGCTTGTAAATTTACGTCTTGCAAAATATTTTAACTATTTTGATATGTCATGACTTTTTAAGGGCATACGAACTCAGGCCAAAAAATTCAAAATTTTTGCATTATTAATAAAAATGTTTTCCATAGACCTTAATAGTGAAAATGGACCCAAAATTCATAGAAATCCATGGGAGTACAACCTAGTGACCAGGAACAGCATTTGCTCCGTATACCATTAAAAAACCTTTGTTGAGCTAATTGGTCATCTAATCTCCTATTGTTAGTCCTTTCAATTATGTTCAGGTGGGCCCAACACCTGGCTGTTCCGTCAGATAAACACACCATTTTAGGTATTATTAAAATTGGTGAAATATTTAGCATTAGACCATATGGAAAACTTTTTTGTTTTAGAAGATAACATCTTGGTTTTTGTTATCAGAGTTCGTGTACTAATAAAAAGTTCATTTGTGTTTAAAAAATAAATTTTATGTGAGAGACAAAAAAAATTAAAAGAATTTTCGATGATTTATAGAACCCAAATGGACTATAAGTATCCTGCATTATCATTTAAGGATTGTTTTCATGAATGACAACAGTCATCTGTTAAAAACTGCTATAATGGATAGATAAAGGTTAATATAAACAAACCTTATCAAGACAAAAATAAGACTTTTCTGCTTACATTAACCTTGAATCCACAATAAACTTCAGATTTCTTTAATATTAAAACTTATTCTAGAAACTTTGTCTTTCAGATGAATTAGACCAAATCTGTTAAAGTCAAAGATGGCTGGATTTTGTTTAACAGGAAGTATGTGCGCAACAGAACTGAAATTGTATTTCACAGTACGGAACCCAATAAATGCTGTTTCAGCATACCAAATATGAAGAGGCTGCGATTAGTTGTTGGGAAAACTGGTATGAAAATTATTACCCATCCCCTGACATTCACTATTTTATAACCCAGATTGTTTACCATGTTTTAGGTTTCAAAGGAAGGTTATTTGGTCAAATTTTTACAGACTTAAACTGTGATTTCAATAGATTTCATTTTCTTTCCAAAAAAGGGAAAGGGGGGCAGACCCCTTGAACCTATTTCTTAAAACTACAAATAAACAAGGGGTTGCACTATGTCCTGCTCAGAATACCCTGGAAACAGGAAGTAGATGCCTTACTGACCTTGAAAATAGAGGCACAGTACAACTCATCATGCTAAAGCTGTGTACAAAATTTGATATAATCCCTTCAGTAGAAGCTGAGATATCTGTTACAAAAGTTTGTAACATACAGGGAGAGAAGTTGATTGCAATATACTGTAGCCCCCCTCTCTAACAAGTAAGGGTATAAAAATCTTACAATTGTTTTTTTCAATCCTATTAGTTATATAAATGTTAGATATGGTATAAAGAGCTCATTTGTCCATTTGATAATAACTTGAGCCACAATGAAAAAAAAAACCAGAAAGATGATATGCATACCTTAGACTAAAAAAATATAGCAAGATCAAATTTCATCAGTGTCCTTCAAGGTGTTTTATAAGCATGATGTTGGCTCATGATAGCAATTATATCATTCAAGCATTCAAGGACCCTCTTCCGATGAAAATTATTTCAAAATCATGCAGAATTTCCAAAAATTTAAACTTTATCCCTTAATTCTGATTCCCAAAAGGATGATTTACCCCCAAAAAGACCCGAATAGTACCTTTACCCAAAATGTCTGTTAAATCCTATGGCCCTGTAATAAATAGTAATCAGGAAGTAGATGACACCGTAGGGTAAAGTGGGAGGAGGCTATTTAACAGACTGTGATATGTTATTTTTTCAAAAATATATTTTTTTGGTGCCACACCAGGACACAGTTCAACAGACTATGTATAGTAAATGTATAGTAACCATCACAACACATTGCAGGCAAAATCATAACATGGTATGGTACTGGTAGGTTATTATGAAGACTGCTTAGTTTCCCCATGGGTTCAAATTAACATCTTAGAGCAAAAGGTCCAGGACTATTGAGAGTTCTGTATAGAAGGTCAACTAGAAAAAATTCAACAGTTCTCAGTCAGACCAAATAGTATATTCTTCATGCTGACAGGGTCACGACCTTTGTCAATGGAATCATATTCAAAAGGTCCTCCATCAAAAACTGAAGGTAAGGGACCTCGAACTAGTGTTAATTGGAAGCCCTGTTTAGAATTCTAGAAATTCTAAATTCTAAATTACCGGTACTTACTTGAATGATATGAAGTAGGTAGAGGGGACGGATAGTTAGTCATGTGATTACTAGGACTGGTCAAAGACACAGCAGGCGTTAGGAGAGAAGAATTGGCCGATCGTTGCTGAAATAGAAACAAAAATACTCAATGATGAGTTAGAAATATTTCATTCATAAGTAAGAGTTATATCATTTTGCTATAATACAGTCACATGTGTTAACACAATAAAAAGCAATGATGTATTTTATTAACTTTGCAATATCCTTTTATATGGCATGGTGTGTTTCATTACATGTAATTAAAAAGGATTGGCTCCTCAATAGCATGCTGGCTTTTTTTTTTCACACATATTGTTATTAATATTCATGTAACATGTTATTGGAATATTATGCAACCCAGGCTGTGGTCCTGTGTTTTTAATATTACACTTATCATTGTAATTGTTTTATTTTCTATTTTCAACACGATCAACTTCAAGGGTTCTTGCTTTGAGAAATAACTTTTTTATTCTTATTTACATTCTGCAAGTAAACCTTATAAACCAAGAAATTCTCTTAGACTCCAAAAGAAGAGATTTTTTACTCTGAACTTGTGAATGTCATGTATGTGGTCAATTGATATCCTTTCTTTCTTCAGATATTTCTGTTGCGATTATTTTGGTTTTCCATCCTTTCAAATACTTTATTTTTTTATTTTATTATTTTGCTTTATAACAAGAGGTTACTCTTCAAAATATATGTTTACAGCACCACAAAATATGGTAACTAATTCTATCATGGAAATACATCACAGCCAAATTTAACATTTTACCCCCTGTTTTTAAAATCTGTATATGTGCCATGAACATTTATATATAAGTTCTCACAACTTACAGGATCTGGACTCAGCATGTTAGATCTGGAGTTGGGCATCATTGGTCTCATATTATGCTGTCGTGATGGAGGAGATTGTCGAGATAGACCTTTATTTACCATTGCACCGGGAGACGGGCAGGGTGACACTCTGTGGGTGTACCCATTTGCTGGGGATGGCCCAGTCAGGTCTACCATGTTTCCTAGAAATTGAACAAAAAAATTTACATAACATACGCTTAAGTTGCTTTTTGTATGTTTTTAATATCATCATCTTAATGTTTTTGTTTGGATTCAATGATTTTGTTTTTGCCTTTTAGGGGTTTTGACATTTGAATGCCTTATTAGGACTTCACTGCATCCTTCTGATATTTACAGATGAAACAAGTTGCTTTATAATACTTAGTGAATCATTTGCATTATACTTTTCATTTTAGGCCTTATTCAACAAAATGAGTTGTTTTGTTTTATGAGTGTTGTGTCATATACATGTATTTGACATTTCTCACTAGTTGATTGCTGTTTTTCTATTAAAAAGATTATTCAACAGTTATTTTGTTTTTTGAGTGCTGTGTCATGTACATGTATTTGACATCCATTATTATCTCTACATGTTGGTGCATTTGTTTGGCTTTATACATATACATGTTTTTTGTTCCCAATCCTGTAACCTTGCTGTTGATGTTTTAAATAGTGCACAAACAAATAATGGATAAGAGACCTTTTTATACTGAAGATATACTATGTAGAGTTAAGCCTTGGGCTAACATGAGATGTACCAGTGGGGGATGAACTTAGTCTGGGACTACTTGTAAAACATACCTGTAGAATTAGGCCTTGGGCTAACACTGGGGTGTACCAGTGGGGGATGAACATAGTCTGGGACTGTTTGTAAAACATACCTGTAGAATTAGGCCTTGGGCTAGCATGAGATGTACCAGTGGGGGATGAACATAGTCTGGGACTACTTGTAAAACATACCTGTAGAATTAGGCCTTGGGCTAACACTGGGGTGTACCAGTGGGGGATGAACATAGTCTGGGACTATTTGTAAAACATACCTGTAGAATTAGGCCTTGGGCTAACACTGGGATGTACCAGTGGGGGATGAACTTAGTCTGGGACTATTTGTAAAACATACCTGTAGAATTAGGCCTTGGGCTAACACTGGGATGTACCAGTGGGGGATGAACTTAGTCTGGGACTGTTTGTAAACATACCTGTAGAATTAGGCCTTGGGCTAACACTGGGATGAACCGGTGGGGGTTGAAGAAGTCCAGGACTACTGATTGTAGGATTTGGTGACATCCCATGGCCAGGATGTAATGACTGATTCATGTACGGTGAGTTGTGCATCTGTAATCCAGGGGAAGGAACTCCTGGTGGTGGCAGCACTTGATTCGGATATGGACTCAAATTGTGCTGAAAAAAAATCGAACATCAAACATTAGAAAAGGGTCATAATAAAATCATAACATTTGCATAGCATTAAAAGACTCAACTGGTATTGTTTAGCTTTAAAATAAAAGATTGGCAATACATGTAAAATTGGGCTCCCTAAGGGTACCCTCCTAAGGTCCCATTAGATACCTTCCTGATAGATTGTGATGTCTGTCATTTTAATTGTCTGTGCCTCATATATAGTATATCAAAAGTGCATATAAAAATTATTTAGATTATTAGACATGATTGTATTATTGGGGTCCAATTGAAAGATGGCTAATAAAAATCATCTTGAATATTAGACATGATTGCATTACATGTATTGGGGGTCCAATTGAAAGATGGATAGTACATATAGTTCTATAGTCCGGTACAAAGTCTTTTTTATCCTTAGGTACCCAAAATAATACAATCATGTTTATTAATCCAATTTTTTTTTATATGCACTTGAAAAAATGTTAAATCTATTTGTTTACTTGTACATGTATCATGTAAGACACATAGACAATTAAAACAACAGACACTCACAATTAATCAGGAAGTAAAGACTTAAGTGATGTTTTATGTAATTCTTCATCACGTAAAACAAGTGGGAATCACCAGTGTTTAGATATTGATCTTTGTAGCTAGAACAAAGAATTTAGTGCCTAAGAAATTGAAGCCTTACTTGTGTGTTTTATGAATATCACAATCTTTGGATAAAGATCAAAAACCAAGAAAATTGAATGAAAAGTTCTAATAAAAGTTATACAGGATATGAAAAATTAAAAAGTTGGGTCAAATTTATATTAATTTTCCTTCCAAGCAAGATTATAAGAATCTAACACCGGTGTTAGGGCAAGATAAGGAAATCTCCGACACCCCGAGGGTAAGATTTCAAGTCTGCAACGAGGCTCTGCCGAGTTGCAGATGTAAAGAAATCTTACCCAAGGGTGTCGGAGATTTCCTTATCTTGCCCTAATCATCGGTGTTTGATTATTTTTCTCACTAAACCCATTAATTGTACAACGTGGATTTGTTTACAAAACATAGCGTGACGTAAACAATAGAGTTACGTCCCTTGGAAACTGCACGAGGCTATCTCACATGGGGTGGTGTGAGACAGAAAAATCTCACACCGCTAATAATAGGAACTGTTCTGTCCAAAAAGTGAGAACAAATAATCTGTACAAGATTCTCAAAGGTACTGGTACCAGGGATGAATCCGGGATTTGAGTTTAGAGGGGACGAAATGGGTAAAAATTGCCCAACTTGCAATAAATGTTTAAATCTCTTTTGTCTGAAAGCCAAGTTTTTCACAAAAATTAAAATTTATTCAAGATTTACAGGGGAAATGTCCCAGTGTCCCCCCTTTGAATCCGCCAGTTGGTACTTATCAATATATCCCAAACACTTGTTAAATATGGAATTTTTAAATAAATAGGATGAATATTGATAAACAATAAATTCCATCAGCATTGACTATATCATAAAAGAAAAAGAAATCATATGAAAGCATTGAAATATTAATTTTTATCCCTCATTTTTCTTAAATGTATAACCTCCTTGTAACATTTCACCCTCCCCTCTTTTTGAATGTGTAACCTCCTACTTTTTGTCCAATAACTAGGACAGTGCCCTAATATATTGTAAATGTAAGGAATGACAAATGTCACATAGAGAATGTCACGGACAAACATCAAACTGTCATTTATAAATCTTGTTAGATCTAACATCTACATGTTGTAAACAACTCTGCATAGCAATATGCTTGTATTTACTAAATAATACAACTTAATCATAACTATATACTAGTGTACAATTTTTTTTAATCAGTTTTGATAAAGAAAGTAATTCTAATTCATAACTGTTTGCTTCTTGCTTTGACGGCTTGTTTGTTTGTATGTTTTTTCCTTGTTATCGTGTGGTTTGGATTTTCTTTTCCTTTTATTTTCGGAGCAGGGAATCATTTGACCAGTATATTATTGCTTATTGCTGTTAGTTGCATTTCCTTTAAGCAAACAATTTAATTTTCAGAAATTGTTAATTGACATTATAAAGATGATACATGTATGTGTATTGTTTGAAAACAGTCCCTTAAAAAATGGGTCAAGGACAGAAAAGGCTGGATTTTATTAAACAGGAAGTAGATGAGCAACAGATACATAATCCCACATTATGGTACCTCATTCTGACCTTCTATACCTAATATCAAAAGGCTGTGATAAGTAGTTGCTGAGAAATATTACGAAAATATTTTTCCCTAAATGCCCACCCACCTGTCCGCCACTATGTGAAATCTGGCTATTAAGGTAAATGTATTTTTTTACTGTTAAATAAATTGACATATTGTATAAGAAACAACAGTTCAAATGCACTTCCTTGTTCCCACGACTTGCATCAAACTTAATTTCAACCAACAAGAGTAAAGATGCATTGAAAAGTCAGTCATTTATTTATAAGCTCGCGTAATCCAATATAGAAATCTATTTCTGATTCAACCACAAACCAAAAATAGTCTAAGTCATTTGCAAGACTTTTTTTGTTCGTCTCATTACATCAAAAGTATATTATGTAACTCCAACACAATGTTGATAATCCATTCATGAAAATTGCATTGTAATCAACGAAAAGACCAAATAGAGTCTTCAATAGTCCTATCAATTAATTCCATCCTCATCAGCGATAATCAGGAAATATTTTTCGCTTTAGCACTGTGTTGCTGACGTCAATGGATGACTATCAATATTGATGTCCCCCTAACTTCATACCATGAATATCAAATTAAAGCTAGGTTACATTGTGGGGGGTTCCAACAAGGAACCATAATCAGGTCAGGTCGAAAGGTGACTATAAAATGCTTTAAGGTTAAATCAAGGCAAATTTTTCTAATGTCAGTAAGTTCCTTAATGATTTTTTTTTTTCAAAGCATGTTGTTTTTAATAATATGAAGTCAAAGTTGTACGATAAAGGCCTTCAGGGTGCAAGTCATTTTTGTCCTGCAGGAGCCCCAATATTGATGGCCCCTTACTTAAACCATAACTAGTGAATTACAGGTAATTTACGTTGTACGACTTACTCTCATGGAATTTTGATGCATTGCTCTCTGATATTCTTCGTTAAGTCTGCTGTACTTCTCGTCTGGCGGTAATGAATTTCCGTAAGGATCCATATCGGGTTCCGGACTTTCGCACCCTTTATTCTCTTTCTTTGTTAACGTCTGCAAAGAGAAAAAGTACATCAGGATCAATTCAATGATGCAAAAAATAACTTGATTTGTCTTCTGCAGAAAGTTCTAATATGAAATAGCTGACAATTGCGTCATGAAACAAGTTGGTTAATTTGGAGTTTGCTCCAGGGTAATATCCTACTGCGGTGGATTATGTGAAGGAAATTACAGAAGACAGAAGCAGCTGAACAGTAATGACATGGTGGGAGTTAATGAAAGATACAAACTATAGCTTTCATTTCCGAAATCCGCCCTGAGTACACATCTATAGGGGAAAATTCATAATTGTCCTAAGAAAAAAAGCTTATATATAACTATTGCAACTTGCACTTTTCCTTTCACCAAAGTCATGAAAGTATCAATGCATATATAACATAATAATTATTCTCAATTTTGACAATTGTTCAGATCAAAGTATAGTGCACAAAGTTTCATAAAGATCTGATTTTAGGTTTCTAAGCTTAAGCAAATGTAAAGAAAAACATGACTAAAAAGTTATTAAGAAAGTACCAATAAGGGAATTTAGTGGCAGATTCAGAGGGGGGCGGAAGGTGTTTACGCCCCTCCCCCTCCTAAAATGAGAAAATTTTATTTTTCTGTATAAAATTGACCAAGCAACTTCAAATTTTCATCAAAATCTGACATTTTCAGCAATCCCCCCCCCCCCCCCCTGTCATGGACCTCTGGATCCACCCTGGTAATTCAATGTTTAAAGTCTGAACCACCAAGAGATAAAGCCAGCAGATAAATAGATAACAAAACAGAATTTAGGACAATATAAAAGAACTGAAAAAGAAGACAAGCAGCTGGAACAATGGAAAATATAACTGCCTTAAAATCAAGAAAAAAAGACTGATAAACATACATAATAGAACTATTTTTGACTAAAATGGATAAACACCCCATAAAGATTAGACTATGCATCAGTGACCAGAACTTGTACATGACATTAAGTGACACAGTTTGTACATGATCTTATAATGTTGTAATTAATGTTGGCCCAACAGGAAGATTGTGTTCAAAATGTGTGGCAAAAACCTATTTTCATGACGTCATCACCAGATTATGGCCCAACAGGGACATTGCGTCAAAAATATGTTTGGCAAAAATCTCATCACATGATTTTGGCCCAACAGGCAAAGTTTGGCAAAATTCTACAGGATCTTATTAATGATGTCATCATTTGATTTTTTTTTATCAATATATTACACCTTTATCTATTGGTTATACAAGCTTTATATCAACAATTAAAGGAGAATTCAACAAACAACCTTGTGTACACAGACTTTTATTTACTTTTAAATTCTAAGTCAATATTTAGTTAAAAAGCCAAGATAAATAGAAGTTGTATGTTGACTGACAACAACATAAGTTATACTATGTACTTTACTATTGGGAAATCCAAAAATTTGTAAAGCCCTTTAAATGTTGAACATACGACACGGAGTACAGTATCTTTGCACTACAAGGCTTAAAGAGGCATTTAATTTCTTTAAATCTCAGGTCGAATCGAACTAGAACCAATGTTCTTATTACTCATTCTAGTATGAAATGACAATTATTTGTCTAATTCAAGATGTCACTTTTTAAAGAAAAGATCAAAATATAGGACAGAGCATATCAATTGATAAAGGAACTGTTTTAAAAAAACGAAAAAAAAAGAAATACTGAAGGTTGAATTTAAAATAAACTTCAACGTAAAAAGTAAATCTGTGAGCCAAAACTCATTGGTACATAAGATGGTTCAAACTGGGAATAATGATCCCAAAAATTTAACAGGTGTAAAAAAAAAAATAAAGAATTTATAAGTAAAAAGCATAATTAGAAAAGTGGCCCAAAAATTTGAAGAATAGAGAAAAAGATGAATTGTTTTTTGAATAGTAACTTTTACCCCTGTTTTTTTTTTAATGAAGTAAAATGGAAATATGGCAACAATCATCATAAATTAACTATTGTAAATTTGTATTTATATCTTGGTATATACCTATATTTATTCTAATGAGGTGAAAATTGACCATTTTTACAGACAAAAATAAACAGAAATTGAAAACTATATATATATAATTATAAGTTCCTGATATTGAAATAATGTGCTAATAAAGTGTTAAAACTATATTTGGGATTCTATCGTGGACTGCCTCAGTGTAGGAGGTGTGTAGTTTATAAACCAGTTTTAGATGTAAAATGAATGAAAATATGATATGTCCTAAAATTTTACCACAACATTAATTTGTCATTTAATGCCCCTGTTATGTAATTCAGTTTTGGGACATATGATCTAACATAGATTTATCTTGTATGATGTTCCAGACTAACATGCCTACTTCAAAGGTGTTTGTTCCTTTTAGTCCAAAAAGGTTGCCTTGGTTCACCAGAGTAAAATGTCTTAAATCAGGGACATTAACAAGGAGTTATATTTTTTAGGAAAAGGACTAAAAAATACAAAATTGTCCTTCCTTTTTCCTTCATCATTCTTTGATAATTTGAAACAAGGGAAAATTTAGTCTTTGTTGATTCCACTTTTTTAAATTACCGATTTTGAAATATAATGTTATTATATGAATCTTTGTATCCTAATTTAAGTTAATAAGTAAACTATATTAAACTCCATTATAACCCTATTAAATTCTTATATCTTGAGAGAGAGAAAAAAAAGAGAAATATTTCATACTTTCTGACAGGTTGTAAATTCTTATACATAGAATCTGTTTATATTTACATTCTTCTCAGGAATAATATCAGACAAAATATCTTTGAGTAATCTTTGAGCTATTTCCGTCTTGTGGTCTTGCTATTTTTGGTTGGGAGATCAATATAGAACAGCCTTCTCATATCTCATCTGAGGGGAAGATCTCAAAATAATCAGGCAAAGTGAAACAGTGCCAACATTGTGTGAGAAGATATGGAACTTGTCCAAAGAACCCATTGCAATGACTAATGCTCAAAACTTGATAACATTTTTGCAATTATGCAATTGAGAATAATATCTAATTTGTACTCAATGCCAAGATATCAGCATCTTTGATAAAAACCTAAGTCTTTTTCACCATGTAACAATTTATGATAAAACATGTGTTTTGTTGTAAATTTTGTCTGGCACGATTTCAAGTCACACTGACATTACATATACACATTTTTGATATCTTCCCCCAACCAAATCACCACAGTGGTTTTATTTTAAGATTATATATTAAGGTTATATTAAGACAATCTATTTCTGGTCTTTCCTAAAATTTCTTTACTATGTGTTCATTCATAAAATCACTGTTTACAAACATTCCACAAATGTTGCTATCGCAGTATTAGTGATGAAAATTATCAAATTTAAATCCTATTATTTCTCAGTCTTTCAATTTATTGTCTTTTATACATGTATTATCATTTTAAGGAAAAAATTATAAATCACAATTTTTTATAGATTACATGTATATTTATCATATCTGTGAAGTTTATTTTGTTATTAAGCAATAAATTATATTCAGACAAGAACATATAAACCTATAGCCAAACTGTACATATTAGTTTACCAAGGACAAAACAAAATGACCTTTTATTCTAAAGGACAAAGTCAAATATTTTTTTTATGAGAATAATGAACTCAAAAAGTAAAAAGAATGTGGGATATTTAATTTCAACACATTTTTTATAAGAACAGCATTTTTACAAGCTTTATAGCATCCTTCAAGTTGATGCCCTGCAATTTGTAACTGTGGCCTCAGAAAAGGGACCAATCATTCAACTTGAAGGGGGGCTTTGGTTTTATCTAAAAAAATATTTTAAAAATGATTTTTAATGAAAAAAAAAAAATTGGCAGCAAAGGGTAAGAAAAATAATATTCTGTAGTAGCTATAAATTTTTTTTTAAAAATTCTTGTTGAAAGGCCTAAAAATATATATATATTTTTACCACGCCCTGTCCGCACCCCCTCAATCTGTCCTTGGATGTCAAAGACCTCTTTCTGCATATTAAACAAGTGTGAAACAAGAACATAATAAGAAACCATCAGTAGTACACAGTGCAAGTAAAAAAGTTAAATTAATGAGAACTAAATGAAATTTTTTCCTTGAGGCTTAAAAACTGATTCCTGTTATAAATCATTTTGTAAAGGAGCTATAAATAAACTCCAACAATTAAATATAGAAAAAAAACAATATGAATCCTGAATTAATTACAATAAATATCGCATAAATCCCATTTTTCTGATATGTTAAAAACAATTGGTTGTGGCAAGTGTCAGAATTAATTAATTGAACTAGACCATGGCATAAGCTGCTGGCTCTCGTTCAACACTGTACTTATAGAAGTCTACATCAGGCAGATAAGGCCATGATTTATTTAATTACAACAGGAATTTATAACCCTTCCTGATCACTTAGATTAAAACCTTTGATTAGAAATATGTAATCTTATATGAGAAAAAGATTAAACACTGTAACTTTCCTTTAAGTTTTGAATTGTGGGGTATGTAATAACAAAATGCTTATAACACCCTGTTCACACGAACACCTCTTTCAGTTAAGAAGTGCTTAATGCCTCAATATTTAACTTCGGAATTCAATTCACATTGCATTCACATGCACATCCTAATATGCGTATTAAACGTCTTTTACGTTTAGACGAGAAGTTTAAGTTCAGAATTAGCTTTAATTCGTTTGTCAAACCACCTCCTTACGCAGGAGTGACAACTTCGGAATTAATGCGGATTACATGTGAAGGCAATGCGTATTAAGAGCCAATTCCAAATTGAATATGGAATTAAAGTATTCATGTGAACAGGGTATAGGTTTTTGCTGTATACATTCTTGAATCTTCAACACCAAATGAGCAAATAGTCTAGCTGTTTCTTTGATTACAAACATATGATCATTAATATAATTATCAAATTAAGCTAGAAAGAAATAATGAAATATGGAATAAGTGACACAACCTATAATTATATAAGGGCTAAGCATGGGTTAAATTCAGAAAAAAATGTGTCAAAATAAGAATACTGGCACAATGGAATAATGCTCCATTTCAAGATGAAGAATTGAATGTCACTGTACTTTAACTGCATTTTTGGATTAATTAGGCCAGAAATAGCAGCTTCAAGAGTGCAACTTAATCAGTTTTGCATGCAATAATAGACTTTCTCACACCAAGAAATTACAACAGATCATTTAATTTGATAATAAAGGCCAGCAGAGTCAAGCAGTTCAATCGGAAAGCACCCAATTGTAATGGTAACCTTTTGTAAAACATAATTGTAACATCCTTGGAGTAGAATTTCAGGTAACTTAAAGATCGAAATAAATTTTTAACTTTACAAACATGACATAATGCAAGTTTAGCTATGTCATGCATAGGACCAATAATAAGAGGACTTGATTGGAAACCAACAATAAAAATCAAATAAAGTCTAATATATTGAAACCTGTAATTCTAAAAGACCTAAATCCTATCTTAATTAATAAAGGTAATAACAAAACTACCGAACTTGAATGATCAATCTCATAGTCCAGAGAAAATGACAAAAACGAATCAGTCATACCGGAGAACTGGTGGATCGCAATGGTCCTGACTTGGTACAGGCATTTCAAACGAAATGGTGGGTTAAACCAGGTTTTATGGCGCCAAACCTCCCTCTTCCATTGCGATCTACTAATATATACTGGCTTATTCAGTCCCTTCTTTTACAGGTAGCTTAGCAGAAATTTCAAATATTTCAATCAACTTAAATCTACACTTTTTTTCTTTGTTTGAATGAAATTAGCTTCCTTGCATACATACTCTTATCTCTTACCTCTACGATATCTTTATTTGTACGGCTTTCATGTGGCTCATTGTATTCTGTGTATTTGAGAAGAACTTTGTCCATGTCTGTACTTGCGTATTGGAACAGCTTGTTAGCACTGTTAAATATGATCAAAGCAATCTCACAGTCGCAGAGTACGCTCAACTCGTAGGCTTTCTTCATCAGGCCAAACTTACGCTTGGTAAATGTCACCTAAAACAGATAAGATCAAAATACTACATGTATAAATCATTAGTACAATGGTGAAAAGTTGCAAAGACAATGGTTTAAGGTAAAATGTTGAGTTGGTCTCCAAGCAACCCAAGTCAGTGTTAGATTCAACAGCAAAAGATGTTGAACAAGAATATGTCAAAAAGACATAATGAGCCAAATTGCAACATTTGGGACAGACGGACAAACAGTTAACCCAAACACTATACACCCACCTACTTTCGTAGATGGGGCATAAAAAGATCTACATATGGTTTAATTGAGTTCATTCCATAGTTTTCTTTGGTATAATTTGACTAAACTGGTAAGCTGTCATGTGAAAGAATGATAATAAAACTATCAGACATATTAGCCAATTTAAGCAAGACTGCAGTTTCAAAAGAAGTGAAGAACCTCAATGTTGAAGGAATATTTTGAAAATTTTCTATGAGCAACCATTGTCCATGGCATTGTCCCAGACAAAACATGCATGTTGATATTCCAGGTGGCTGAACCACTGCACCAACACATGTCAATTGCTTCTATATTGAGCCGAACATGTCAGAGAAGGGTTGACATCTGTTTAAATTGGGAGAGCCATGATCCCTGTGTGCCCTTGTTATTTCAATCAAACTGTCAAATGTCTTCTGGATTCCCAAAACAAGTTGTTTATTTCTCATTTATGCTGTTTCCAAATAGTAAATACAATTTGTGTGTTCTTTTAGCAAAACACACTAACTTGTAAAATACTTACAATAGATTTAGGTGTTACATGTATACTGTAAAAACATCCCCCTTTTTCTACTTTGGCCTAACAACTTTTTTTAGTAAATAATGCAGAATCTCTATAATAAGTCTTTGGCAGGTGAAACACACCTCAGACACAATATGATTTTTTTATTGCATAAAACTTGATTTTTACCTTGTGTAATACTTTCACTTTTGTGAATTCAATTCTATTTTTAATCTTGAAACAAAACAAGCATAATTTGTTGAAAATTGCAGAATTTCTACTAGACTTAACTCTCTAAAGTATCGTTTGTTTCAGGGGAAAATTTAAGTTCAAAAATGAAATCCATGCTCTCTGTGCAAGCGATACAATGGTTTCATATTATATAAAATTCTAATAAACTTAAATTACAAATACAGTTGCAATTTTGGTAATTCACTCAGATTTCATTCGCAAAAGAAGGCACTAAGAGACACAATTATTAACGATGAGTTTTCACATTCACTTTACACATCACTCTTGTGGTAAGGGTCAACCTTGAGTTGAGACACCACCCTTCAATAATCCATGGTCCCTGTTACCAACAGCAATTACGAAGCTACGAAGAGACCCCATGTTATTGTTTGTTTACACTGCAGCCAATAACACCCTTGCAATCCATTGTATAAATAGTCACGATTCTTCTAAACTTGAAACTGACAAAAAAATTTGAAGTTTTGAATTACTTTTTAAATTTTTAGGCCAACTATCATCAAAACTTAACCGATTGTAAATCTTCGGTCTTATCAACCATGATGATTTAAAATCCACCCACTACTTGAGGGAGTCAAATTTCAAAATTTGGGCACATGATTTTATCAAGGTTATTTTAGGACATTTTAAACTAGGACATAAAACTACTAATAAATTGTAGGTTTTGACAAAGCCACCCCCTACCTCTAATGAAAATAAAGTTTCTTTTTTAAACTGGCAAAAATCAATTGGTCAAGTTTCTTCATACTGTTAATGAACTTGCTTCCAAGAGTTTCGCAAGGTATACAATTTTGCAAAAATAAACTGTCTCAAATTAATTCATTTTCATTGTATAGCCCTGTTCAACCAAAGATATGAGGAAAATTACCAGCCACGAAAAAGCTCAATGACTCAAAAACGTAAATAGCAACAGCATATGTAACATTTATTTGTTACAGCAAGCAAGAACTGCTCACCATACAGTACATGTAACAGTCAAGTAAGAACTGCTCACCATATAGTACATGTAACAGTCAAGCAAGAACTGCTCACCATACAGTACATGTAACAGTTATTTGTTACAGCAAGTAAGAACTGCTCACCATACAGTACATGTAACAGTCAAGTAAGAACTGCTCACCATATAGTACATGTAACAGTCAAGTAAGAACTGCTCACCATATAGTACATGTAACAGTCAAGCAAGAACTGCTCATCATACAGTACATGTAACAGTTATTTGTTACAGCAAGTAAGAACTGCTCACCATACAGTACATGTAACAGTCAAGTAAGAACTGCTCACCATATAGTACATGTAACAGTCAAGTAAGAACTGCTCACCATATAGTACATGTAACAGTCAAGCAAGAACTGCTCACCATACAGTACATGTAAGAGTTATTTGTTACAGCAAGCAAGAACTGCTTACCATTTCAGAACACCTGTCTTATAGTTTGCATTGCTGATTGTTGATTGCAAGTTTGTATTTTGTGTTTTTGTTGTTGCTTCATTGTCAAGTATTAGTTTAATGTTTTGCCTTAACATACATTTGTTTCATGCTTGAATATTCAATAAACAGCAAAACTATCTTAAATCCTTTAAAATAACAAAGTAAATATTGAAACTTGATTGGGATTAATTGATTAAGAAAATAATAAGATTAAATTAATTCATTTAAAAAAATTTCCCTTTTTGTATAACAAGGAATATGAGCAACATCCATTGGCTGGTATGATTGGTTATCCTTGGTTGTGTTTTAAGCCATTTATCTCTAATCTTTATCAACTAATAATATCATAAACCAATGACCATTTAGTGGTCAGAACATCCAAAAATGGTGTCATTTAATTCAATATATTTATTTTTACTGGTTCCAAGATAAGTAGCATGAGTGATACTGGTACCTGATTACTACAACCTGGAAAAGTAACACGCATGCGCTTTAGCATGCAGTTTTTGGAAACTGTAGAACAGCCTAAAGGAAGCTTTATCAATGTAATGATCCCTTATCCCAAACCGATATTAAGCGTTAGGTAACAGTTATTGATGTTACCCTCGATACAGAGAATATGAAATTTTGTGATGCTGATTTTGTTGCTGTTGTGATTTAAATTAGAGTGAACTCAATTTTCTTACACATGCACATTGTTTTGTTTATTAAATGATACAATCAATTTGGTTGTTACATTTATTTTATAAATGGAAAATCTATTTAAATGTAAATGGGTAGACAAATAAAAATCTGTCAAAGTCAAAAATGGCTGGATTTTGTTAAACGGAAAGTAGGTAAGCGACAGACCTGAAATGGAATCCCATGCTGGTGCTGCATACCTAATATCAAGATGCTGTGATTAGTAGTTGCTGAGAAAACTGTTTTTCCCCGCCCGCCCGACATTTACCATTTTATAACCCAGATTTTCAATAGTAAAATCCGGCCAAAAATGATGCATATCTTTTTTTGTTCAGTGTATCTACAATCGCCAACAAAATTTCTCTGGTCATAACAATTCTTGGAGGCCTTAAACTCAATGTCCTTAATTTCTACACAAATTCTAGGGTAAGCCTCAAAGGCATTAATCGGTTGAAACACATCTTGGACACCTTACAATAAATGTCCTTGGTCCTTTGGCAAGGGCACTAATCTGTCCAGACAAGTAGGATTTGGTGTCCAAACAAAGAAACAAGAATTTATTATTTAAGAAGGGGAATCCCCTTTAGAAGCATAATCTGCATACCAGTAAATTTTATTGGTTAGTTTTTCCTTCGCTCCTTGGTTGTTTTTATATAATTAAATTAATCATATTATAAAGTTTAATTTATTACAAATTTAGAATTTAAATATAACAATACCTGATTTCAACTTCATTGCAACTCGGCTAATAAGCTTAAATCAAGACTAAACAAGATTGCTACGTGTAGCCAATGATCCCCGCCGCTGCATTAGGACAATTTCTTTAATATATAGCTTTTAAAGTTAACAAATTGGCACAACAACTTAACTGATACGGCAAAAGCTAATCATTTTCTTTAAGCCTAATATTTGATCAATGTTTCAGCAACTTAAAACATCTGTATGCTCAGTTTTAATTTGATGGGAAATTTGGGGCCAAAAATGGTTCTTATTGCCACTCATCCTTTTGTAGTGCATTTGGCCCTATTTTTTGTTTTTTTTTAATGAACATCCAAGCGGTTGGAACCTGTTTCCCCTTTTCCACCTATATTTTTTTAAGATTTTCTGCAAATTGGCCATGGTCATCCTCCTTTTTATTCTCTGTGGAACATAAATAGAACCTTTCCCCTTTTAAAAAAAATATGCATCTGCCCTTATGCAGTTTATAATACTTTTATATATTTTGTCCTATAAGAGTGTAAGAAAGGAAGGTTATTGATCGACAAAATGTAAAGTACAATTTGAATTATGTGACAGAAAATAATTACACGTATTCATATGTGGTCAGTTTTTGATTTGACTGGTATAGATTATAACACATTATGGATTATTATAGAAACCTATTAGGATACTATCTAAATAAGGGTGTAACATTTCTCAACTATCACCCTATCCATTACAAAAGCTGATTGGACTAATTGAAGGAGCACGATCCACAGATCAATATTCATGACAAATAATCATTTCAGCCTATTAATTAACGTTTATGTAAATGGACCGCACATATACTATTACTTCTAAAAGTCAAGAATGGAATCCTTGCAATACTGTAGCATCGTATCAAGTATCTTTGCTACATTATAAGCTGTATACAAGACCCTTTAGCATAGGCAGATCCAGGGGGCTGGGGGGCCTAGCCCCCCCTTTTGGCGGAAAAATTTGGTTGAATATATAGGTAATCATTGAAGCAAGACCAAAGCGGGTCCCCTCTTAGGCCAGTCAATGGGCCCTCTCTTTTCAGAATTTCTGGATCCACCAGTGTTTAGTACTGAATAAACAGATTATTAAATACATTATTCTAGTACATTATTACCTAATAAATTTTAAAAATCCTTAAAGATTGTTTTTTTCCTTTTTTCATATTTCTTTGCTTTCCTTTTATCGCCTTAATCCTTCCCTTAAAAAGAATTATATACTTTGCTCCCTTCATTCAACTTCCAATTTACATGAAAACCTGATAATATATGAACTTTTCAAAATTATTAAAAACAAAATAAATTTTATTTTTGCTTTTCCTTAATTTACCTGCAGAAGTTGCTAGTTTTCTCAATTTTTTTTTCAGAAGAATATAGTGACTTATTTATTAAGATTAGGAATTTGTCAGTGCTTACATTTCTAGCATTTGCATTATTTCAAACACATAAATTTGGCTTATGTGACACTAATACACCCCCCCCCCCCCCATGTTTGATGGAATAGCATAAATTTTACTGTGATGTGTTGTTCTAGTTATGATTAATATTAGCGTATAAAATTTCATTAAAATCTGACTTGTGATTTTCTAGAAATCAGCTTGTGAACTGACAACGGATAAATGTACAGAAAAACACGACACATTGAAAAAAAGGAGCACAGATGTACCAATGGGGCTTTTGAATGTTGAAAGCACAAAAGGGCAAACACAAAACACTAAAAGAGAACACTTGAAGAAACAGATAACATAAAAACACCAAAAAAAATCTAAATAGCAATCAACAACATTAACTCAAGACGTAATGAGAGTTAATTCAGGTGCCATGGAAGGGTAAGCAGTTCCTGCTTGTTGCAACACACCTGTCAAATTGCTAATGGTCAGTGATCAGTCTTTTCTAATTTTACTAACCTGTCGATTTCTCTCGTCGCCAATTCTGGAAATCTGTATTTTTTTTCGCCCCATCCTTCCTTTATCCTCCTGAGGGGTTTCCTGTGCTGTAGCCACTATTGAAGTTTTATCACTAGAACTAGAAATCCTGAAAATAGACAAAGATACCATTGAAACTCAATGAAACATATTTGTTTGGCCTTTGTCAGTCTGTCTGTCTGTCTGTTTGGTATTTTCTCTATAATGGTTATTTAGCATACACATTTAAGCTGGTCACCATTCTATACAATAACATTTGATGCTCAAAGGTTTAAATGTACAATGGCTATATAAGTAAACGTTTTGAAAATTTATTGATGCTTTAGTTGAAGATTGTAAAAAGCCTTCATTTCACCTCATCAAAACTTAAAATAACAAGAATATATTTAAATTTTTAAAATCAGACAAAAAACAAAAAACAAAACAGAAAAACCAAAAAATAAAAAAATAAATAAACAAAAAATAAAAAATACATCAGGAATAAAAATCATGAAGCAGTAAAATATTCATTTTCAAGTTACAATGTCAATATGTTAAATTTTGGAAATATAAATTCAACAAAAAGTTTTTTTTTTAAATTGCTTTGCAAAAAATTACCTCAAAACAACTTATGTGATCAATGATCAATGATTAAGTGAAAAAAAAATTCTTATGAAAACAAACATTGAAAAATAACATTTCAAAAATTGCTGAAAACCTACTTTGCATCAGAACTCATCGTAGCCATGTTTGATATGCTCTCTATACATGTTCACAAGTCCAGCCACGATGATTAGCACTATATCTCCGTCGATATATGGTGATAATGAAGACGGTCAACCGTCATTCGACTTCTCACTTTTTATTGGTTATTAACTAAATAATTGTTGGAAATCTAGGTCTTATATATCTATGCCATGTGAAAAACATGTCCTAGAAAATTTTATAAAGTTCATCATATTCTACAAGCCTACATTTTTATTTTTTTTATTTATTTTTTTAATCACAAAGAGAACTTAACAAATGTAAGCCGAATCTTTTCAAAAATGAGAGTTACTATATACAGATATTAATACCAAAATAAATGCTTTCCCTCGTATCTTAAAATTATTTTTTTTTACTATAACGTAAATATATTTCTTTTATTAATGAAATTGTAGTCTTTGTTTTAAATTAGATCGAGTAGGTAGATTTTTCCATTAAAACTGAGAACATTACATTTTCTTGTGGCTTAGCCTTGTGCTAATAATTGCCAAGATAATCCAGAATTGGGTACATAAAGATTCATGACGTACGCTATTACGACAATTCTATATAAAATAGCAATCAAAATCTTCATCTGTCAAAGAAATATATCACAAAAAAAGTATTTTTAGTTTTTTGAAGGTAAAATGTCTTTCTTAAAACATCTAAAATTCTGTTGGTTTTTGCTATATTGTACAAAAGAGTGGCTTTGTTTATCATTGTAAAGTGAATTTTTAGCTCCCTTAAATGTTGTGGGAAGCCACCTTTAATTTTGATGGTTTTTTTGTTAGGGTTTGTGGCATTATAGCTTTGTGCACTTTAATATAAACCAGATTTAAATTTTTAAATTTTGTGGGGCTTTGTTTGTTAGGTTTTGCGGTGAGCAACCATAAATTTTGTGTTTATCAGTTCATTGTTGTGGCATTGTGGCATTAGCTAATGCCACCTAAATCATCCTCCTTAAGCTAAATTAAGCAATCTAAAATTTTGTGTTAAGCCACTAAATTGCTCAGCAATGTGGTAATTACTCCACTTTATATTGTGCATTTATTTGCTAAGTGTTTTGGAAAGCCACCTTGTAACATGTTATTGAAATCTGACATTATTTTGGACTTTAAAAAATTAATGTCAAGGCTTATGAGCGGACAAACATGTACTAAGGGGTTAGTCATGCTGGCATGGCTAATGGGGGGGGGGTTTGTAGTTAGTTCACATGTTAATTGCTACAATACTAACACAAACCATTAGCCATGCCGGCATGACTTACCCCCTTAGTTGGGGTGAGCCGAACTCAGAATTGTTTAATCTAATTTCCAATCCCCAAGATAATTCCAGAGTTTTGTATTTTTTCGCTAAGTCAAGTGTTTTGATAAGCCACATAACTGCCTGTGTTCACATTAAATTTTGTGTTGAACTGTATAGTATAGTTATTAAATGAATCTGAAAATTTTGGTGTCACTGTCAAATTTAAGTTCAATTATTTAATATATTCTCTAGTTACATGAGGAGGAATACAAGTTTAACTGTATTTGTATGATCTTTAAAATAAATTTTTTTTTCAATTTTTGTACAAAAAAATTTGCTTTTTCAAAATAAACTGTTATATGAAGTATATTGTGGACAAGAATGTTCAATTAAACATATTTAATTAAAAAAGATTCACCATAAATGAATTATTTTACAAGATTTATTCTGTAACAAAAGCACAAAAAAATCATTGTTAAAATCAACTGCTGTCCGTGTTAATTAAAAAAAAATCAATGAACTACAAACACCCCTCCCCCTTCCAAAACAAAGTTTATTTTAATTCAAACCAGTGATTCAAACCCTGGATCATCCTTTGAATTATAACAATACAATTATTTAAAATTAAATATTTTTCTTCTTGAAGTGAACCTTAATTATCGGTTTAAAATAAGAAAAGGACCAAGATCTTAAATTCCCTTATAAGAGTACAATTTAGAACCCAGTTGAGAGGAATTTTTAAAGATGAAAAACAAACAACTTTAAACAAACAAAAACAAAATTATTACATTTTAAAGTAATTTAAACTTACAGAATCTCTAGACAAAGTCTCCGTAATTTCTTACAAGGACACTGTTAAAAGCCTATGACGTTTTAATTAAAAGGATATCCCCTCGCTAATCTAAATCCTTATATGCATTAATACATGTGTAATATATGCATCCTTATGCACAAGTATTAAGAAGTAAATTAACAAATAAACAAATATCATTTTTAAAAAAATATTTTTTTGTTGTGTAACATAATAATACAATTGTTTTTATTAAAAAAAAATTAAGATAGATTGGAAACAACACAAATGGGGGAAAAAGCTATAAAAATAAAATCATTACAAAATTCAATCGATTTCATTCTGCTCACATAAATATTAAAACTGGTAACATTTTCTAAGCTTTTTATGTGGCAACACCAAAAAATATATACAGTCAAATATGAATTATTAAATTTCAATCATTTTCATTTGCCACAATTCTTTTTTAAGTTCAATGATCTGACAACATAAATTTTAAAACCTGTTACATTTACAAATGTACCGAAGCTTTCAATTGCCAATATTAATTATTAATAATTAATAACTTCACTAATTAACTTATTACATAATGTTAAAAGATTTCTGACCACAAAAGTAATACTCCTGGTACCACCTCTCCTAAGCTTTAAGAATTCAAAGTCAATATGGTCAACACCCAAACCGTTTCCATCTTACACAAACAACTTGTACAATTTTCTGTACTTACATTTGTAACGAGTGATTATCCTGATTTTTTAAGTGTTAGTATTTTTCCAACATAATTTTGTACATGGAAAACGAATCTACGCCACTCGTAGAACAGAAACGACCTGACTTCCACGCTTGTCATTCAATGTATGGGTCCTTGATAGCCAACGACTCCTGATATGGTTCAATCTAGTTTGTTTGTATAAATGTTATCAAAATTGCTTACAAATATGTACTTAAAAACACCGTACTATCAAATGATGCTTAGTGTTTATTACAAACAAGTCTCTCAAATTTGATACAGAACTAAAGGAAAGCTGAGTTACTTTATGAATGAATGGGAAATGAAATGTCTTTCTAAAAGGATATGGGGGAAGCTTGTTTCTTTATGAAAAGAAGATAGATTATAGGGACCAAATGCATGTCGTAATGCTTCTTATGTTAAAGTTTTACGTATTTTCAAATGGCTCATGGTAGCCAGGTGATGAACTGAGGAAATAGCTATCTGTCCCACTCAATTAACCAATGAATGTTATCAAAAAATGTACTCATTCATTTTTAATATCCTGGGTTATTAATGCATTGAAAAAAAACATTTTAACCCAAAAAGTTAATAAAAGGCTACAAAAAAATACATAACACATTATTTTCTATATAAAAATACATTTAGACTTTGTGATACAAATTAAGGTATTTATAATGACTTTGATCTTTATGATGTTTCATTAAAGAATAGACTATGTGCCAATTAAATTCCACATTGAAAAGTGAAAAAGTTTTTAAAAAAAACTTCAACTTTTAAGTTCAAGAAGGTTTGCCTTCATATGATATTTGGACAGGCATTCAGAGTCAGCAGATGTGATACTAAAAAACCAACACTTGAAACATTCCATCAACATACTGACAGGTTTTCTTCGATCAACCATCTTAAACTGTCAATGAGCTCCCCAAAAAACAACAGTCATTCACAGTTAACATCAGTCAAGCTGACAGGGCTTTCTCAAAGACGTCAAAACAGTAATCGGACAGATTTTCTTCCATCAACAGTCTTATGATGTCAATGAGCTCCACCAAAACAACAGTCATTATTGACAGGAGATCACCCTTTAACATCAGTCAAGCTGACAGGGCTTTCTCAAAGATGTCAAAAACAGTAATATATGCTGACACCGAGCTTCCTCAAAACAATAAGACTGAATGCAATAATGTAATAATGACAGTAACACCCCCTTCCCCACCCACTCCCAGAAAAAATCAAACAAACAAAAACAAGTCATACTTGTCAAGTCTTCCTAAAAACAGAGACAGGACTTCCATAAAACACAGGGCTTCCTCACAAACAAGTCATACTGTATCATTATTACTGACAGGGCTTCCCCACAAACAAGTCATACTGTATCATTATAATTGACAGGGCTTCCCCAAGTCATACTGTATCATTATAATTGACAGGGCTTCCCGACAAACAAGTCATACTGACAGGGCTTCCTCACAAACAAGTCATACTGACAGGGCTTCCCGACAAACAAGTCATACTGACAGGGCTTCCTCACAAACAAGTCATACTGACAGGGCCTTCCCACAAACACTGACAGGGCTTCACCAAAAACAAGTCATACTGACAGGGCTTCCTCACAAACAAGTCATACTGACAGGGCTTCCCGACAAACAAGTCATACTGACAGGGCTTCCTCACAAACAAGTCATACTGACAGGGCCTTCCCACAAACACTGACAGGGTTTCCTCACAAACAAGTCATACTGACAGGGCCTTCCCACAAACACTGACAGGGTTTCCTCACAAACAAGTCATACTGACAGGGCTTCCCCACAAACAAGTCCAACTGACAGGGCTTCCCCGCAAACAAGTCATACTGTATCATTATTACTGACAGGGCTTCCCCACAAACAAGTCATCCTGTATCATTATAATTGACAGGGCTTCCCCAAGTCATACTGTATCATTATAACTGACAGGGCTTCCTCACAAACATGTCATACTGACAGCGCTTCGTAAATAACAGTCATACTTGATAGGACTCCTTAAAAAACAGTTTTATTAACAGTCTGTCCTCCAGCTTATCCATCCATTTAAAAGTCATACTGGCATGAGCTCCCCAATAAGCAGTCATATAGCTATTATTAACCCAATATATTATGAAAGTCATGTTAATATACCTTCTCCCAATACATCAGTTTATATTGGTAGGCCTGACCCTAAAACAACTGACATTGATGGCCCACTTGGAACATATTTACTTGAAAGGCATCATTTTGCTGCAATGTCATTTTTTTTTACTTATGATTGGTAATAAAAGTACAAAATTGCAAGAAAAATATGCCTGAGGTGACAGACCAGTCGACTCCATAAAAACTGTATGTTCCACAACTTTTCTGCAGGTCATAAAAATGACAGTCATACAATCAATATACCACTATTTTAGCTAGGCCTCCCACAAAAAGCAAATACACCCAAAGGATGGGTGACAATCTATTCATAAAACAACAACATTATGAACATAAGACAGTGCCATATGCTTTTGCTCAGAATTCCTGAATTAAAATTATTGTGATCTTATGTTTATTTTCGCTCAAGCCTGACAAGTTTGCATGAACCAAAATTCATTTCATAATCAAACTTGAATATAAATAAAACATGCCTGAAAAAACAATATGTCAAAAATGTCTTTTTATGATCTCCTAAAACATATATTTAGATACTTCACATGTAGGAAAGTTACTATATTAAGTAACTTGCGGTCAAATAAATTACCTTTGTGTATGCAAATACCTTGTATTTGATATGTTGTAGGTAACAGTTTGGTGGCCTTTTAATGGACTCGTCACCTTGACCCTACAACCCAAAACACATCACATTGACTTAAACAGTCTGCTTTTAATATTATTTTTCATTTTTGCATTAGGAAGTGTCATGTATGAGTATTTGATGTTTTCTATTAAACAATATTAAGTGGTAATACACAATCTGTCGTGTCAATATCCTTCAACACAAGTAAAAAAAAGTTACTTATTCTTGGAAATATTAGGGAGCACAGCTCGTAGAGGAAAGCTCTACCGCATAAGTTCCCGCGAAAAGAAATTTTGAAATAAATGTGGAGCAAACACTAACTAGCAGCAGAATTCATTTACACTTTTTTTTGTACAATGAATTTAATATTGCCAAAGTCATTATTAAAATTTTGAGCACCACAAAAAAAGACACAGTGCCGTTTGCTGAAATCAAATTTGGAATACTGGAAAGAAGTTTTTATGATTATAGTTGAAACAATATTTCTTCCTCTTTTTTAACTTGTCAAATGATTATGCAGTGCTCGCAGCTAGGCAATACCTAAATCAGGTTTTGTTATTTGTACAACCAAATGAAAGGCAGGGGGTTCCAAGGTTTGGTCAAAATGAGTTTTTAAACAAAATTTGCCTGGACCCCAAAACCTGCACTCCCTCCGCTTTTTCACTTTCAGTACAAAAAGTAAAGGCATAACATTTTTTTTTCAAAAAATAAATGCATTCTTCCCTGAATCATGGCTATTTGTCAGATTTTCCTTATGTTTTTGAACAGTCTCATACAATTGTTATAGTACTTCTGAAGTCAAATACTAACATGTCACTGATCTAACCTTAGACTGTACTGTTATGATGTGAAAAGTAATGTCAGGTAATTAAGTCATCGAAAAAAGAAGTGGAGACTCGGGCAAATTTGGTTCATGTCATCCTGAGTTGAAAAAAGTCACTGACTTTTAATAAACAAAATCTGTATGAATTCTTTCAATTTTTTATTCAAATATCAAAATTTTTAATTTTTACGATTATTGAAGTAAATATAAGTGCTGTAAGATGAACCTAGCTTATGCTTCAATGAAGTCATAGTTGTTATAAATTGGGTCATTTCTGAAGAGGGTTTCCAATTCAAAGAGCCCAACCCATATACATTCTTTTGTTATGTATGATTTATACAATATACAAATATTTTATCATGTGAAAATTTTAACAGACAAGAAGATTATAGTTAAATATGGATGTCATGGATGTAGTATCATAAGTGTTCGAAATATTCCACATTAAAAAAACTTAAGAACTAGAACTAAAGTTATCGTGTATACACTAAAGTTAACAGACAACGACACCAACGACGACGACAGCATCATACCATTAACACGTCCGCAAATTTTTTGCGATCGTATAAAAAATGCTTTTATAGAAAATTAGATGCGGAATAAATGTACCCAACACAGCCCACAATCAAGCGGCAATTAAGTAAAACCACAATGGACAACCACCAGCAGCCTTCAACGAGGCCAGTTGTTAGATATCTTAAACTTCATGCAAGCAAGATAAGGTCCCTTATCATATCAAGTTTTGGGGCATTTTAAGTTGGACCATATTTGATATTTCACAAAACAATGCTGTCACTGAACTTAAAAACAAATTGTTGGCAGTGACTGATTGGGAGAGTTAGAAGCCCCTCCCCCATCTTCATTGGGAAACTTTTCAGCAAAAATACGCAAAGATTGGCCCGCAGCAACCCCAATTTCACCTTTTTTTTTGTATGGTATACAGTACTTTGTTTTGTACATATGGATTCACCTTGAAAGCAAGTAAACAAAGTCACAACCTAACATTAATTAGTGACCGTGCCCTTGATGTCAGTCGTATAAATAATTGTATTGTGTCTTGAAGGCATAGTTCAAATTACTTATATGGCTAAAAAATGTTGTGTTTATTGAAATATATTCTGACACCAAAAAGTTTTTAAAGGGGTGAATGACATTTAACTAATGACACAAGTACAATTGTAGCTTATATAGACATTTTCCTAAAAAAGAAAAGGCACTAGGGCAGTATAAATTGATTAAGAAGAAAATGTATAACAAAACATTTTGTTCAAAGACCTAAAAAACATATTCAAATTTTGATGTACTATGCAAAGGTCTACAACATTTATCCAAAGCAACAATGTGAATGACCTGGTACTGGAACTAAAGAGGGATGACCTTAATAGATATGCAACCAGCAACAGACAGGATTACAACAAGAAACAACATCACATGACTTTTAGCCATTTATCGTTGGGTAAACCAGAAACCGTTGCTGTTTTTGCGCATCTTATTTCATATTTGATACAATCCTAAGTTGGCGTGTGTCTGTCACCCAGTCTCCCTTCCTTCCCTCAACCTACGCTTAATCCACATCTCTAAAAATTGTGACACATATTATCAACCAACAAAATTACAAACATTAATCTAAACTTCAAAAACAAAATTGTTCATTTTAACTTGGTCACAGTAACATTGGGGACATATGTGGATATGAAATGATGTGAAAAGATGATTTGAGTTTATTTAGGGAGACATCTGCTGTGGAGGATCCATAAATTTTCAAACACAGGAGCTGGGTTGGGGCACAGTTTAAAAGAATCTTAATCTTGGACCTCCTCTATCATACAGTTCCTAACTGAATTTTTTCTGTCAAATGCCTTTAATGGGAGGGCATGACCGTTCTGAATCTCCCTTTGATCTTTGTCATCCTATGCAAAAAAAACTCTTTGAAAATCAAACTTTGGACAATTTTAAGAAGATATCGATAAAAGATGAACACATGATTGTTATGACAAGTCTAATCTATTATTAATTGCTAAATATCTTATTTCCAAATGAAGTAAACATCTAATACAGATCAATACACATTAGCAGTCCAGAATCTATATCAGATGATTTCTTATCTTGTAGCCTATTTACAATGCTGTCCACGACACCCTGATTATCGAGAAAATATCTTTTATCTTTGAGCATGTTGAGTAGCATTTCCTTCTTCAGATCCAAATCCATGGTCATTCACATTGTGGCTTTGATTAGTCTTGTTAGTGCATAACATATCAAATTTCTAAATTTTATAAGTTATCTTGAAAAAGTTGATTGAATCAGGGGTGGATACAGAATTTGAAAAGGGGGGTCCTAATACAGTAGACTATGGACTAAAGGGGGGTTCCTCATACAGTAGACTATGGACTACTAAAGAGGGGTTCCTCATACAGTAGACTATGGACTAAAGAGTAGTTCCTCATATAGTAGACTATGGACTTAAGGGGGGTTCCTCATACAGTAGACTATGGACTAAAGGGGGTTCCTCATACAGTAGAATATGGACTAAAGGGGGTTCCTCATACAGTAGAATATGGACTAAAGGGGGGTTCCTCATACAGTAGACTATGGACTAAAGAGTAGTTCCTCATACAGTAGACTATGGACTAAAGAGTAGTTCCTCATACAGTAGACTATGGACTAAAGAGTAGTTCTTCATACAGTAGACTATGGACTAAAGGGGGTTCCTCATACAGTAGAATATGGACTAAAGGGGGGTTCCTCATACAGTAGACTATGGACTAAAGAGTAGTTCCTCATACAGTAGACTATGGACTAAAGAGTAGTTCCTCATACAGTAGACTATGGACTAAAGAGTAGTTCCTCATACAGTAGACTATGGACTAAAGAGTAGTTCTTCATACAGTAGACTATGGACTAAAGAGGGGTTCCTCATACAGTAGACTATGGACTAAAGAGTAGTTCTTCATACAGTAGACTATGGACTAAAGGGGGTTCCTCATACAGTAGAATATGGACTAAAGGGGGTTCCTCATACAGTAGAATATGGACTAAAGGGGGGTTCCTCATACAGTAGAATATGGACTAAAGAGTAGTTCCTCATACAGTAGACTATGGACTAAAGAGGGGTTCCTCATACAGTAGACTATGGACTAAAGAGTAGTTCTTCATACAGTAGACTATGGACTAAAGGGGGTTCCTCATACAGTAGAATATGGACTAAAGGGGGTTCCTCATACAGTAGAATATGGACTAAAGGGGGTTCGACTGGTTCCTCATACAGTGGACTATGGACTAAAGGGGGGACTATGGACTAAAAGGGGGGGGTCCACATACAGTGAACTTTGGACTAAAGGGGGGGGGGGGTTCCTCATACAGTGGATTATGGACTAAAGGGGGGTTCCATATACAGTATATGGACTATGGACTAAAGGGGGGTTCCATATACAATGGACTTAGGATGAAAGGGGGTTCCAGAATAGTTTTACTTAAAATCTACAGGAAGTTAACAAAAATTTGAAAGAAAAGGGGCTCCATTACCTGGAACTCTAAGATCTGCCATGGACTGATTGATAAAATGACATTTTAAATCAAACTCAGAGGAATCCCAATTTTGATTCATAACTTTCATGGTTTTTCATTCTTAATTCCATCAACTATCGCAATTCACAAACACTTAAAAACAATTTTTCCTGTGCTTGACTTTAACAAAGAAAAGAATACATGGGTAAAATAGTAGACATCAGCCTGATCCTAGTCTGTTGTCTACCTTTTCTTCTTATCATTCACTGTTATATTTTTCGGACTGCCTTCAGTTTGCCAGCAGTAAACTATTATAGCATAATACCATTGATTTTCATACTTTTAAAAAAAAAATTCGGGCCAAAATATAACTACCAAATTATTGAAAGTATACCAATAATGCGACTTTTCATAACCTCAGCTAATTCTTTTACCATTTTAACATGTTAAATTCAAAGTATATATACACTTTTAATTGTTTCATCTGCAAACAGAATTTTAATTCTATGGTATAATTACTTCAACTTTCCTCTTGTCTTTTTTTTTTGGTACTCTAAATTGACAAATTATACCATGCATAGTGTGATAAACGCATTAAAACTCTTCTGGTTTTGGTTATGAAAGAATGACCAACAAATCCATATGCCTTTCCTTTTCAAACCGAAAAGTAAATTTTCCATATCAAAATGTATCAATACCATGTTTTTTTTCTGATTTTGTACCCATTCAAAGGCAGATTTGGAAACTTTGTGCCAGACAAGCACCCTCCTGTTTGACAGGAAAATTTGGTAAGGAACTGTATGAAAGTCAAGAGGCCCCTACAGATTCTATTAAATTGCAGGCCTTCCAGGTAGTAATGTTTGAAAATTTCTTGAGCAACCAGGGTGTGACAGTGATGTGTAATGCACCTGTTTTTTTTCTTCAAATATTTGGTTCAAAATTGCCTTTGAAATTTTTCACTTCAATAGCATGCTCCAAAGATTTTAGTTTTAGCTATTGATTAGCACAAAAATTACCAGTAAATGGTCCCTTGAATAAAAAACTCCACTTTCGATTAAAAATAACATAATTTTACCCTTGTAAAAATTAACCTATGGGAACAATGTTTAAAATAATGTCAACTCCAGTTATTTGCAGTAAATAATTTCTTGCATCTAAGAATTTATTGTAGGTTGGTCACACCTGTGTGTCAAAGAAACTTGTTTTTCGATAAACTCAGGAAATTCTATCTTTTTTCTCAGGAAATGGAAAGGAATTCCTTATAATTAGAACAGCATCAGTGCTAGTATATGCCATAGTAGTTGGTAGCAATTAATAAGCGAATTCCAATAGAGATTTTCTTTGGTTAACCAAGGCACATACTAGATTTATCTTCTCTTTAATCTTAGCCAAATTAACAGGAAAAATGGAGGGGGAACTGCATTTGACATTCATTTACCACTGACTTGAAAACTAATGATGATGGGTGCTAATTAGCACTGCAATTAATGATAAAGCACTCCTGCTTTTAATTTAAGTTAGAAGCTTGATTGTATACACATACATTATTGTTTGTACCACAATAGAATGGGGGAGTCTAAAGAAATCATCACAGGATCTTATCAAAGCACTTCAAAGATTTATTATCAGTGCTTTACTTTAAAGAATAGAAATAGAAAAAAAGATAACAATTAAACAAAACAACATAATAAAATCATAAGTTGTTTTTTATTATTACTATGATAGTAAACAACTGGACAGACAAATCATAAATATGTATCATAAACTAGCTCCCTCAATGTCATATATAATATGTCATAAATGCCTGAGTCACTTACATTAGTACCTCAAAACATAAACATGATTCAGGAAGGGACCCATCAGCAAAAAATACTAGCTTTTCATAAAAATATTTAACTGATTAACATTAAATTTTGATATGTGAATAGAAATACTAAGAGCGGGCTTACAAAAGGATATCATATTTATGCACTGACAACTCCATAGCTCTTTATTCCTGTAAAGTTTCATCAAAATCCATCAAGCAGTTTATGAGTTGTTGCAACAGATATGAACTGGCTATAGGTTTTAAGAGGCCTCAAAATTTTGTTTGCAGGAAAACTGGGGGATGGTATAAATATATAGATATAGAAAAAAATATATCACATGGTGAAATATCACAGACATGTAGGGTAATTACAAATTTTCCTTCCACATGATGGAAAATCTGACATACATGTACTAAGCCATTCTAATTAACCGACACACAATAATCAATACGAATAATAGCACCATATAGACAGGTGTTAATCTATGGCAGGTGATTCTTAATTACTTATGGCCACACCAAGGAAATGGAACACAGCATGATCTCGTTACTGAACCAATATCTTACGTGACAAAAGAAATGTAGATATACATAGCAAGGTCAGAGGAAAGAAGCTGATGTGAATAAAATCCATATATTGTAACTTACAATATATGACATTAAGAGCCTGTCTCAGTAAAAATCATGCAAAAGGTGATTTACTTATTATCTTAGGTTTTAACAATTTTTTGGCTAGTTATTCATCTTGGACCACTTTAGCGAAAAATATCAACTTAAGTGAAATTGGTCCATTAGACTTTCTGCAAATTGACATTAAAAATTTTGGCGGGAAAATTTCCCGAACTTTTTTCATACACAACCCAACCAATTTTCTTGGCCTCTTTACTCAAAAGTCCGAAAGGGTCTGTAAAAAATGTTGATATTTTCTGAAAAAGTAGGCCATTCCAGTTGAATTTCAACAAAAATATCAGTCGGATACTTAAAGTGATATTTTTGGTTGGTTTGTTAAGAAAAAAAATTGGCGGGACTTTTTCCCGTACTTATTTTCATACACAATGTAACCAAATTTGTATTGAGTGTTAAACGAGAACTAATGAACCGATTGGGCTAAAATTTAATTTACATTCATTTCTCATCATAAAGATCAAATTCCGATAAAAAGAACTAGTTTTCAAAAATATGCATCTGCCACTATTTTTGCGTTTTGCATGATTCTTACAGAGACGGCTACTTAAAAACATATGCAAATTTTGTAGGGCATGATACCCTGCCAAATATAGTCACCCCTCCCCACCCCTTCTATCCCCTAAAAATAAACAACAACAAAAAAACAACCCTGACTTTTTTTTATTTTACTGAAAAATCATAGACATACAAAGCACAAATGACACTTAAAATATAGCATTTAATTTCAAACCAAATTTAAACTGGAGTCTAAGAGAAAAGTACGGTATAAAAAGCATAAAAGCAGTATATCATCAGTATAAGTTACATGTGAAAAATTTATAGCTTGATAACTTTCCATATGTAAGAAATAAGAGTCAATACATATAGTGTTATAGAAATTTTATCAAACTCTTAGGTCCCCACCTGTTGAGTGGGAAAAAATTTAAGTCAGCTTGTTAAACAGGAAGTCAATGAGCAACAGATCTGAAAACGCATCCCACCATACATGAGATCCCTACCATGCTGATTAGCTGTTACGAAAAATGTGTGATGGACGAACAGGCCGACAGACGGACGATTAAGACCGGTCATGTAAACAAATTGGTTGGTTTTATAAGTTAGTCTGAGGTACAGCAGTGTTAACTTTGCACTTAAAAAACTTATAAGACCAAAATTTTGAACCAAAATTTTATTGTTTTAATTGGATTTCAGTATATTTTGGTGGACCTTTTATATGGACTCCAAAGAACTTACAAGACAGTAATCTGAACCCCTGATTTCATTTGGATTGTGCCAATAAGATCTAAGAGACTACAGTTTGGCCTACATTTTATCCTTACTGGTATCAGACATAAGTCTACAATGGGTCTCTTGTCTGAACTCAATGTTTACAAGCTTTTTATACTCCAACAGATCAGAACAAAGATATAAGAATTTGGGCCCTAAAAATAGTGTGTTTGTTACTATTTTTAAACCATGTCTTTTAAAATATAAGAAGAACCAGGGATTAAATTCTTATTGATATTAAAGGACTTAAAACTTGAACAACTTTTATTCACTAATACTTGAATGAGAGGAAAATTTAAACATTAAAGGTATTTTTGAACATGCGTACAAGGCTGTCATACAGTGGTGTGTTGGGTGCAATTGCACCCCCCCCCCTTTTTTGCAAAAAATGTAATGAAGAACTGATCTCTAGGAATGCACTAAAAACCCACCAAAATGGATCAAATTTTAGGAAATATTCTCTTTATGTAACCCTCCAAGACGCTCCGCTCCCTTGAACCCCTTTGCCATGCCAGAAACCAAACGATGACCCTCAGGTGTATTATAATAATTTAATTTTCAATATTTTGGTAAAAGTCTTTTTGTATTGTCCTGAGGTGCTAATATAGCATGTGGACTGTCGCCAAGAAAACTCATCTTACAGCCAATACCTTAATTGATTATCAAAACAAAACTTGAAGCCTAAAGTTCATTGAATGCATACATGCAATTTTTGGCCTAAAATGATTCTTTTCACTCATTTAGAAGTTAGTGCATTTTTGGTAAGTAAGGTGTTGAGATTAAATAAAAAAAAATACAATACCAAAATGGGTATAGAAACGCTTAAATTTAACTCAAATTGCTTGCATGGACAGAGGTTACCAAGGAACTGCCAACCTTGGGCAGGCAAGTTGAATGTTCCTAATTTCATTCAGATGGAAAGGCTGACAAGAGGGGCTGAAGCTATTGCCTTTTCTTATTCTGTGGGTTTTTCTGTCCCATTTGCCCCCAATGCCAAATGATTCTTGTATTCGTTATAATTTCAGTACATATGGACCTAATGCCCACTGAAAATAAAAATAAAAAGGTCAGATCTATTTAAAAAGATTGTTGAAAGTTCGTGTAATAATTTGACATGATTTCAAAAACATAGAAAATGTACTTTTAGTAATTCCAAACAAAGAATCTTTGATTTATTTCTTTTCAGGATCAAACATCATTTTAAGTATGAAAGGGTAGAATAAAAAAGAGGCTTTTACATTGAATAATTTTCAATGAAATCTTTGACTTGCCAAAAAATGTTTGAATGGCTTACTTCTTTCTTTATCTATATATTAACATAGCCCAATATCAAATCAATTTCATGGCTTTTTACTTTGTTATAGCGATTCAATTTTATTATGTAAATTTCCATGCAATTTCTTTTTATTCTTTATCATTATGAAAATCAATAAGTTGAACAAGTCCTTGCATGACCTATCTTTAAAGAGATCTTGATCGTCTATGTTTACATTCGTGAATTATAAATATCTCCCTAATCAATCGTTTATAGCGCTAGATCCAGATTTAGCAACCGTACAAACAGAGAAAAGTGTCGAAATAGAATTCTAAATATACCATCACTAATAATATAAAGAACAAATTTATCCATCGGCTCAAAGCATTCCAAACCCAAAATAGAATACTACTAAAGATAATTATAAAGCATAGTAGAACTATTTTAAGGTCTAATCTTCACATTTTATAAAAGCCATAAACAGATTTTGTTCACATTTTACTTGGGGAAACCAAACAGTTAGGATAGACAAATGCTTCTCATATAATTCTTGGAGTCATTTTATTTTCGAATCAAATTCTGCATTCATTTCATGTATTCTGTCAAAATTGCGTGCAAAGTGACGGTTTTTGAAGATATTTCCTGGAATTTTGAGAAATCTGTACCTCTTCCTACCCTGTAATGTTGCATGTATATAAAGGTATAGTCAATCATACATTTTTGTATCTTACTTATTTGTAACATTGTTTGCGAGGTACCCAATTTTATTGTTTTTTATAGGAAAATGTAATATTTCCCCCTTATTTGGGCAATGGCAAAATGCCTCAAATGAAAATCATGAGAATTTTTTTCAAAAACCAAGCTAAACATAAAAGTCATGCCTAAATTTATATGGCATGAAGTTCGAGTGAAAAGAATTACTTTTATAAATGTTCAACTTTACATGTAAACTCATTTCATTTCACTTTCATATGAGATTATGCAATGAACAAATTTTATATCATATCAATGGAAAAGTCAGATGAAAAAAAAATACAAATTGAGCTTTGTGTGAAATTTGTTCATGGCATAATTGAGTTCTAACTATCCAACACAAATTTATAAACACAGAAATATGTGGATTTTTACTCAATCCGAGAAAAACTTAGTATGAATGAATAAAAGTACTTTAGTAGTATTACACAATGCTTCTCTCATACAAAAAATGTCTTGAGTAACAATTAATGCTCGCATGACGTTCGGAAACTGTATGACAAACGGATTGAAGTTAAGCTTTTCACGTAGTTCTAGAAATTAACCCATTAAATAAAGTTACTAAAACAAACTAAATATTTCTTATAACTTACTATTATAAAAGAACAAATCTCATGGGGTTTAGATAACCATGATGGTGTGACAAAGGAAAAAAATTTCTTACCCCAAAAAACCTGAATATTTCCTTGTGACTTATAAGTTTATTTATATGTAAAATGGTATTTTCACAATTTCTATACTTTACTGCAAACAGGATATGTACGATGGATGGCTTGCTTCCTGTTGCCAATTAAAAGACTTGATCACAAAAGGATATATAATGAAAGACAAGATTAGTGGACTTATCTGATAACTTCTTCATTTACACACGGTATTGATCAGTCTACGAACAAAAGCAATCATCCAGTTTAAAGAAAAGGTGTGGGCAATAAATGTCCGTGAGACGAGCTGCGAGTACAGCTGAAAAACCTTTATTTATGAATGAAGAGTACATAACCATTTATTGGTGAAGTATAACTGAGAAGAATGCATGAAAAAACACTGTCACATGAAGTGATGAAATACTAAGGAAATACCCACCATTTAGTTTGGGGTCATTGATCTTTACCCAAACTTCACAGGGGCAGATAGAAACATTTTCAAAAAGAGAAAAGGGCTTTCATTACAGGATGAAATAAATGCCCTCTCTTGTAATTCTGAATGCTAATTAAAGCTATTAGTTTAAATCGAAGTTCTCATCTGGAAACACAATGCACAATTAAGTGACAAACAGACAGACACTAAATCAAACAGAGTTCCCCCTGTTTCATGTCACAAGGTTTCAAAATTTGTAACCATAAAAAAAAACATGTAAAACCGTGAGCCAGTGGTCACTATTGATACCCCTGCTTAGTGATGAAACTACAAACACTTGAGTAACCGGAATATCCAGTCCTCTCTGCGACAGATACTCTTTTTTGTCGTAGTGACCAGAGGGAGTGAAATATAACGGCTGGATAATTCGGCTTAAGACTTGAGAAAATCAGTGGACCCCTATTCTGTAAAGAGGTGATGTGAATTACTTTCACATAACGCTACATTAATTAAACCCATACACACTGGTCAGATTCTTAAAAAAAAAGATCTTAAATTTTTTTCAGGTTTCGAAAAAAAACTCTATATTTGGTATTTTTGAATTTGACTCTCAATCATTTATGTATACCTTCATCATTTACTACCTGAGGGCTAGTGTAAAAAAATGCTATCAAAACAGTAAATATAGCATTATATGGTTTAATTGCACATTTCTTACACCATGCATACAATTTCTTTTACATCAAGTTTACATTAACAGATGGAAATCATAATCTTTGTTCCAAAAAATAAAATGAAACAAGCATTCTGAGAGTATTGCAAAACAATACTAAGTCCCCTACCGGCCTCATATTTCAGTCACTGGTAACAATTTGTCAAACGAATGAATACCTAAACTTGATCAGTTTATTCTCTACAAGGAACAATAAAAAAGTTTAGAAAAGAAAATTGCAATAGATTTTCAAACTTGAAAGGGCCATATCTCCCATAAAAATTTGTGGACCGGCATGAAACTTAAACTTGATCTGTAACTCATCAAGGTAAACTCACAGACAAAAAATCAGTTCATTATCTATAAGCATTTAGATAAAAAAAGTGCGGAAAACTGATATTTTTTTGAATTTTCAAAGTTCAAAGGACCATAACTTCCATAAAAATTTGTGGATCAGCACGAAACTCATACTTGATCTGTAACTCATTAACGTAGACTCACATACCAAAAATGGGTCAAAGACAGAAATGGCCGGATTTCGTTTAACAAGAAGTAGGTGAGCGACAGACCTGAAATCACATCCCACATTATGGGAGCCCATGTTGATGCTGCATACCAAATATCAAGAGGCTGTGATTAGTAGTTGCTAAGAAAACTGTAACGAAAATTTTCTACTATTGGACATTATTGTCAAAAATTAACTAAGTTGGTAAACAGGAAGTAGATGAGCGACAGACCTGAAATCGCATCCCACGTTATGGGACCTCACCTTGATACTGTATACCAAATATCAAGTGGCTATGATAAATAGTTGCTGAGAAAACTGTTACGAAAATTTTCTACTATTGGACATTATTGTCAAAAATTAACTAAGTCGGTAAACAGGAAGTAGATGAGCGACAGACCTGAAATCGCATACCACGTTATGGGACCTCACCCTGATACTGTATACCAAATATCAAGTGGCTGTGATAAATAGTTGCTGAGAAAACTGTTACGAAAATTTTCTACCATTGGACATTATTGTCAAAAATTAACTAAGTCGGTAAACAGGAAGTAGGTAAGCGACAGACATGAAATTGCATCCCACGTTATGGGACCCCACCCTGATGCTGTATACAAAATATCAAGTGGCTGTGATAAGTAGTTGCTGAGAAAACTGTTACGAAAATTTCTTCCCCGCCCGCCCGCCGACCGCCCGCCCGCCGCCCGCCCGTCCGACATTCACCATTTTATAACCCGGATTTTTCACTCCGTGAAATCCGGCCAAAAATCAGTTCATTATCTATAAGCGTTAAGAAAAAAAGTGCGGAAAACTGAAATTTACGTGAATTTTCAAAGTTCAAAGGGCCATAACTCTCAGAAAAAATTATGGATTGGCACGAAACTCGAACTTGGTCTGTAACTTATCAAGGTAAACTCATATACCAAAAATCAGTTCATTATCTATAAGCGTTTAGAAAAAAAGTGCGGAAAACTGATATTTTTTTGAATTTTCAAAGTTCAAAGGACCATAACTCCCATAAAAATTTGTGGATCAGCACGAAACTCATACTTGATCTGTAACTCATTAACGTAGACTCACATACCAAAAATCAGTTCATTATCTATAAGCGTTTAGAAAAAAAGTGCGGAAAACTGAAATTTACGTGAATTTTCAAAGTTCAAAGGGCCATAACTCCCATAAAAATTTGTGGATCAGCACGAAACTCATACTTGATCTGTAACTCATTAACGTAGACTCACATACCAAAAATCAGTTCATTATCTATAAGCGTTTAGAAAAAAAGTGCGGAAAACTGAGGCGTGACAGACAGACGGACAGACGGACGGACAGAGCGCAAACCTATAGTCCCCTTCGGCTTTCGCCGGTAGGGGACTAATAACTGTGGATGCTGCTGATACAAGATGAAAACACTAATCTGTGAAAGACCTTGAACACCATTAGCTTAAATCTGCAAAGCTGCTATCACTTTATTTAACCCCATACAGAGTAAAATTGATAAGGCTTAGCATCTTAATACTAAAACTTTATCCTGAGAAATCTCCAATGACATCTATGTAAAGAAAACATACCTTAGATTTTATAGTTTTTATAGAATCAATATCCAAATAGAAAAGAATTACTGCCAAATTATGTTGCTTTTCTGAAAATGACTCATCTTGCATGCATCTTCATAGAATATTGTTCTTTCTACCTTCCAAAGGTGTATTGGGGTTCGGCATGGGGAAATGCATCTTGTATTATTAACGAGGCATTAAAGAAAACATGCAAATGCTGATGGCCTTACATCAACACTTCAGAAAGTAGATTTGCTTTTCATTTTAATATTGAACCTTCTCTTTTTAAACTACAAAAGGATGCAAGAAAAAGTTATGCCATTCCATTGTCTTCAAAACATATTGACTTATAGACTATTTCAAATGCTTGTATACAAATCAATGGCTGCATGGTGCTTTTATATGTATCAATATTTAGCTAATGAAATTTTAAAAGCTTTGAAACTAATTCTAGGAAGCGAATCAATACTACTATTATTATTCAGTCAGTTTAACTTTTTACAAATAAAGTTAATGTATTTTCTTAAATGGTTTTCCAATTACTGTTATAAAACAAAATATGCAAGTCACTTGATTCAGCTGTTAAACACAAAATTAAAAAGACATTGGGTTATCAGATGCAATGACTGTTAAGATATGCTATATATCGAATGCACTCACATAGGCGGATCCAGGGGCGCCTGGGGGCCTAAGCCCCCCTTTTGGCTGAAAAATGTGGTTGAATATATAGGAAATCATTGAAGCGTGACCAAAGCAGGGCCCCCTGTTAGACCACTCAGTGGGCTCCTCTTTTTAGAACTTCTGGATCCGCCACTGACTCCTGACTGACACTGATGCCCTATGAAAAATTTGGAGAAAAATCTGATAAAGATCAAAAGAATACAATAATCCATGCATCTAAACCAAGAGTAAAGCAAAAGTCACAAATTTTGCCTGTTAGCTTAGTTTTGAACACAATGCACCATACAGGGTTCTTAATTTCAATGAATGAGGGGAGTGTATCTGGAGAAACTTTTGAGTCCTTTATTTCTAACAGGTAACTGATGAACCTTATTACAAATACAGGTGTAAAAGCCCAGTATTTCAAAAGTGCAAGGCTCAGAGGACTAAATAGTCTTTTACCTGATAGGCAATTGACTTCTGACTAGTGATTGATAGTTTCTTATTATAACCAATGCCTCAGACCATGCTCAGAAACAACAAGCCCCTTACTTTTACATAGCGAGAGCTTTATAATCTTGAAAGAAGATTTTAAACATAAACAATATTTCTGCTCATCACAAATATTCTTCTGTTCATCACAAATATTCTAAGCAAATAAACAAATCTATGTTTCCATCAAAACAAAGCCTGTGTACATTTAAGTAAATGTAAGGGTTTAACAACCTTTTAAACCACAAAATGCACCATACAGGGTGGTTAACTTCAATGGTTGAGATGAGTACCAGGAAGACACTATTGCCTGATGAACCCAATATTACATATATAGGTGTAAAAGCCCCATAGTTATTTCAAAAGTGCAAGGCTGTAGACTAAATAAAGACTTTCACCTGATCGTCATGTGATTGATAGTTTCTCGTTTTAACCAGCCCCTAAGATCATTCATAGAAACAACATACCCCTTACTTTTAAACAGCGAGAGCTTAATATAGAATATAATATAATCTTGAACTTTTCTGCGCATCACAAATAATCTTAATAAATACTCTTAACTACATCTCCATCAAAACTATGCCGATGCTACAAGAGATCAGTATAATCAGAAGATGTACTAGGAGGCCACCATTACATACCAATGAAGGTAAAACCCCTTGTGTACTGAAGACAACCAACAACGTTGTTGATTTTATCTTAAGGAATACGATCATGTTTACTTACATTTACACAGATAATTCGTCGACCACCTACATGTATGGTATAAACGTTCCTTACCTTAATCTAACACGATTCCTGGCAATGAGCGCTTTACTCTTATAATTGGATGTCTTTTCCTAATTCTGATTCTCCATTTAACAATACTCAGAAATCAATGACAGTTTAATGTTCCTTCTTCTCATTAAAACCAATAGAAGAGAAAGAAAGCATGGATGGTGTTATCCGAACAACCACCTACACAAAACCTGATGAATCCCAACGTTTTAAAAGCAACAGTGATGCTTAATTCTCTGGATTAACCTTCCGAGAAAATTTTAAATCCTTCCTAACTGTTTTCCGTAAGATGTCACTCTTTTCCAATTTAAAGATGTAAAGATCAATGAATTTATGAAGATGAAAATTCCAGAAGATAATAATATGATGCCTGTAGTTATTTATTACATTGTTTCAGCATATTCTTCATTTAATTAAGCTCTGGTGCAAAATTTACAGAAATTTAAGATACATTGAAATTGATACCTAGAAAAACAGAAATTTTCTCAGCTCTGAGCAGACTGTTTGTTATGAGTTTGTCAAGGGCTTTTTATTAAAAAGAAATATAGCATTTGTTGAGTTTATTTGAAAACAATAAGTTAGAGTGGTAATCATGTTAAAAATTGTTTGCATAGTGGTAAATTACCATGTTAGGTGATATAATCAGAAAGAAATGTAGCATTTGGCTACAAACACAGTGAACATAGTCTCTAGCAATTGCATCGTTTGTACAAACGCTGTTAGTGCTGGACAGTAATTAGAAGAAAGAAATACAAAATTTGTCTGTGTTCGTAATAATTGTATCATCAGACCTGTCAAGTGTCACGCAACTTGCGTGAGACTCACGCATCCAGTCGCCAATTTGGCGGTAAATTTCTTTGATCTTTTAATTTTTTCCTTTGATCTTTCAATTTTTAGTCTAAACTCACGCATGCAGCTCATAAAAACTTGACAGCCCTGTATCATTTGTGGTAGAAAGAAATACCCTCTTAGTTTAATTTTGAATATTAGCTTAACTCAGTGCTGAACAGAATGAAAGATTTGTACTGAAATGAAATCAAATTAGTATAACAAGGTAATGTCAGGTCTACATGTGTTACTTGGTGTTTAACTGTGGTACAAAAAACATGTTGCCTTCAGTATACACCAACAACTTGACATCAGTTAGTACAGATATTTAGATAGAATGTCACAGAAATTAGTTGTCGCAAATAATACACTGAAATTCAGTACCACATTCAGAGGGGGCCGTGAGGGGTGTGCATCCCTATAACTGGCAAAAATTTTGTTTTTATGCCAAAATCCACATAAAAACACTAAAAAAATATTGCACCTCGCTCCGCTAGGCTGAATGAAGATTCACACACCCCTCAAGTAAAATCTTGGATCCGCCCCTGAAATTAGTTGTCGCACATATGTAAGATATTTTAAGAAATACAACTATTTCCAAACAAGAATATGTCTTAAAGACATTCACACGAAATTTAAGTATTCACTAGAACTTGTTGATAGATTGACAGACAAAAAGATGAGCAAAGTGAAAACAATAGGGTGTCCACTTCTCCAGTGCAGGGTCCATAAAACAGATTATGGGGTACAAATTTTAGTTATATGTGGTCAATAAAAGAAAAAAATATTTGTTTGGCAGAGAATTTTTCAAGACAGAAATCAACTATAATGGTTAAAACAATGCCTGATGGCCACAAACAAATATTTTTTTACAGTATCCCCCCCTAAAAACCCCTTAACACTAAAGTACGTCTCCCCTGCCAGCACCATTGGAATACTTTGTTCTTCCTGCTTCTATTGGGCATATGCATACCAAGTTTCATCAAGCTAACATTAATATTAAATGTATTGAAAATTGTCAAAGTCTCTCAACCAGAAAATCAAGATCAAGGTCAAAAGATGGGGATGCAACGGTGCTAAGCTTCTTCTGGGACATATGCATACCAAGTTTCATCAACCTTAGACTAAAAGTTCTTAAGATATAAAGGTGCTTGCAAAACCTTAACATTGCTATTATATGTATTGAAAATTGTCAAAGTCATTCAACTGGAAAATCAAGGTCAAGGCCAAAAGATGGGCTGCAATTGTGCTAAGCTACTTCTAGGACATATGCATACCAAGTTTCTTCAACCTAGGACCTATAGTTCTTGAGATATGGGGGTGCTCATAAAACCTTAACATAAAAGTTAATGCTATCGCTGCTGGTAAAGAAACACCTATGTCTCGCTCCGCTTGGCAGGCAAGACAAAAACTGTGGCTTTCAGAACAGGGGGTGGGTAAAGTGGATTGCACCCCACTTTTTTTTTAGACATTATCGAAAATACCATCAGATGTCTTAGTAAGTTTATGTGACACCCCTAGTACATTGTATTATAAAACACCCCCTGAATTTCTAAACTGCATTTTTTTTTCAGAACTTTCTGACAAAGGGTCACAAAGTAAACCGAGTAAAAAGTACTATTTTAATAAGTGTACTCTTATTATAAAAAGACTTTTCAAAACTTTTCAACTGATTATAAATACCATTATAGTTATTGAATATATAAATACAAAAGCATACAATTCTACCAAGAATATAGGATAACCAACACATATAATAAAAGAAATCTTACCAAGGCTGTTCCTTAAATTTAAAATCCAACGTACTACTCTTATACACGGAAGATCACAGTCTGTATAATATTTTTCTCGTACTAATTAAATACTGTGTATTACCTTAATAAAAATACCTGTAATTTACTTGGATCTGTAAGACATAAAGGTGACACTAGGCTTGTTTTGACGTCAGGACGAAGGTTTACAAACTCCTAAAGCTGGAGACCCTAATCCACATATGATACAGGTAGAAAATTCATTAAAATGTCTACTGTTTTTCTACATGGGTAACATATGTCTTGATGACCTAGTAGCAGGCATTAATTAGTACAAGGTTTTTCACCTGAAGATACAGGTGCTTTATTCCTTCACTAAATTCTTAAGTGAAAAAAAAAATAACAAAACCCATGAAGATTTTATCGTTATGCAAATTTACATTTTTAACAGTTGATGATGACTTTTTATTTTATCTGATGCCACACTTTCTTATTCATAGTGAAGTTAATATGGTAATTGGTTAATAATATGGTACATCTAAAATTTCATATAGGAAAAGTGTAATAAAATAACATTTTATCAGTTGTTTTGGCAATCTCAGGAAATATTGAATGTTATGGTAGTTTAAAAGATTTTAAGCTGTTCAATTCCAATTGTATACAAACAAAGATGTACAATATAGATACTTTATGGTCAGTTTGATATATAAACAAATTCATTGCCAGGGGACATTGACCACTGAACATTAAACTTATCTCAGCATCTGCAAGGTCACTAACCAAGGTCAACCAAGGGCATTTCCTATTATTAAATTTTGTAAGAAAAAAAAATGAAAATAAAACAAACTAATCTTGTATTATGAAATGAAAATCAAATTCTTTATATGGAAACAATAAATTGTATAGAGTCAATATTTTGTTTATAAAAGTTGAGAAATATTAAAATCTATAATGAAAAAGAATGCATAAAATCAAAATGAAAAAAAATATGAAATAAGAAAAAATATTGAAACACTTAGTCGATGAAATTTGAGAAATGTTAATATTTATGTTTGTAAAAAAATATCACATAAAAAACAAAAACATTCCATATATTACATGTTTAAGATTAAGAAGAATATAATAAGGATTGTTTTTGCCATGATAGAAAGGAATTAAAATTACAAATATATCATGATTCCACCCATATAAATACTGGGTGGAGATGACGCTACAATAATACGATGTAGAAAAACACCAATTAATTGTAAACAGAAGCAGAAACCAAGGAAGAAAATTCTGATTTTATCCTGGCAACTGTCATTTTAGCTTGCCTTATTATATTCAACATAATAAGTGCAAAAACGGTATAAAAAGAAAATGCTTCATGTAAAAAATCAATAAAAGATCTAAAAAAAACGAAGAAAAAAAACCCACAGAATATTAAAAAATTTAACTTTAAGAAAAAGGTATGAGGTTACCTGTCAAAGATCAATTAGAAGAAAAACAAGGAAAAAAGAATAAATTTCTCAACAAATTAACAAATAAGTATGCAATGCACTAAAATTCTTTAACAAAACAACAACTGAATGTTAGTTTTATAAGTTCATCAGATACTATTGCAAAAGTGATAGCATGAGAAACCTTACAATGGCAAAAGTACACCAAGCTTACAGGGACATGATGGCTTTCTTAATGTAATACGACTGAACGTCAACTATTAGATTCCAACAAACATCAGTTATATAGAATCCCAGAAACCTCACAAGCTTATTTCAGAGATATCAGTGAAACATATCAAATATACATGAAAAAAGATTGTGATGACATGAAAAGATCTAAGTTTCAGAGCTCTTTTAAGAAGTACCGTAAACATGGAAATTTTCTTGGGGTGAAATTTTCTTGTCTTTTAGCCTGCACTCCACACCGCTCGAAAAACGCAGTCACACTGAAGTTCTGACATGCGCATCACAATCTCATTTGATTTTGGAAGTGTTACAACTAAATAAATTATTAATATACTCTACGCTAAAAAAAAACGGAGCATTCCAGTTGGGAATATTTTCACTGGTAACTTGAGATTGCAAAATTAGCAAAAATAACCCCCATGCCAAAATTTCCACATTTACAGTAAATGCAATTTTATATCTTCAAAGAAACAGATTATACTGAATGCAATTTATTTATAATTAATTGTATATGATTTAATTCATATGATGCAGCAAATAGGGTATTGCACAACATTAATTTTAGAGATTATTAAGTCAGAAAAGCCACTATTTCCTTAAGGTGTAAAACAGTAAATACGACTATACTATATTACTTCCATGATAAAACTAGGAGTGGATCCAGAAATTTTCAAAAGTGGGGTTCCACATGCAGTCAACTGACTATACAGACAGGGGGGTTTCAGACCAATTTTGCCGTACATCTACAGGAAAATTACAAAATTTTCGGAGGAATGGTGCTTCCAACCCCTTGAAACCCCTTTCATCAGCCACTGACAGGGATTAAATAAAACTGATTTTGGTTTTTTGGACATCCCTGCCACTGAGAACAAATCAAATGACTTTGTTTATTACAAAATGATTTCAAAAAGTCATTTACACTTATTAATATGCATATTATCACTTTTAAACACATAAAGATAAAAGCAAAAGACATCTTTCTGTAACATTGCCATACGCAACAACACGAAGGAGTTTCTATTGATGATGCTTCTCACACATGTGACCATTGTGTCATATGATTCCATTTCACACAATATTAGAAGGAAATCAGAATTAAATACTTTCCCTTTTAGCATTTATACTTATCCCCAATTTGATACAAGAATAGAACTTGCTAATTTCAAATCAATAGATTAATATTAGAAATGGAATATAAGTATACTTAAAAAAGTTCAAACAACATCCAAACAAGGTACTATATTGTGAGCACTTTCACAGCAGTATACCCATGCTTTTTTATAGACAAATATGGGATTTCGATCTCTCAGATGAGTGCAGATGTTGGTTTGTCATAGTGTGTTGTTTTGTCTTCCTTTACTGGATTTGACACGCTGAATGGACTATTGGCAACGCGACGGGTGTGCTATAGCAAGCAGGAACTGCTTACTCTTCCGGAGCACCTGAGTTCACTCTTGTTTCGACTGGAGTTCGCGTTGTTGATTGATATTCAGTTGTTTTGTGTTTCCATGTTTTACGTGTTGTCTGTTTTTGTCCCGTTCTTGTTTGTGTTTACTGGTTTAGTCTCTGCCCTTTCGTACTTTTGACATTCGGATACCCCATTGGTACCTCTGCTTCTTTCATTTAATTCTAAGGTTTCATCAAAATCCATCTACTGGTTTAGGAGGACTTTTGATTACAAGGTCTCATATTGAAAATGTTAAGTCTCATTGTCTCCCCTTAATGATATCCAACAAGAGAAGTGCTTATATAACATGTGGACTGATTGACAGACAGACAGACAGACAGACAGACAGGGAGATCCCTTTCTGCTCCAAAACTTTGTTTGCTTGTGTAAACCTGCAATGCAATGTTCACTAAAAACCTGGCTCAGTAGTGGATCCAGAAATTCTTAAAAGAGGGGTCCCACCGACTGGCCTAAGAGTAGGCCCGCTTTAGTCACGCTTCACTGATTTCCTATATATTCAACCAAATTTTTCCGCCAAAAGGGGGGCCCTGGCCCTCCAGGGCCCCTGGATCTGCCTATGTGGCTGTGATATTTTCAGGATTTGTGTTTATTCGACTGATTCTGCCATAGACAAATGTTCACAAAACATACTTCATTGAAATATAGATGAACCATTTTAGGCAGACCATTTATTTTCCCACAACTTTTTGTGAATATAGACTTTAATAATTTTTTATCCTGCTCCAGAAAACTGTCAATATCATGCAAAATCTTATTGGTTTACAGTAATACTGTATGAAAAAAAAGAACATAACTAAAATTGAAATTCCTGAAAATGTAAATACCTGAACAGTAATTCATGTGCGAGTGTGTTAGGGTTTATCACACTTTTCAACGCACGTTTTCCTTATAGGGGGGTTAGTTTTATTGGTGGCGGTACCCAGAGGAAACCACCAACCTTGGGCAGGTAACTGACAAACCTAATCCCTTTTTTTCTAAATTGCAAACGGGGACTCGTACACCACCTGAGAGGTGATTGGCTAGTGATCAATAGTGTGATATTTAAACCAGCTCCTTAAAAGACCACTCAGCCACTCAGGCCCCCCTTAACAGAAATTTAAAATAATTTGTCTTTGAACTCACCTGATGCCAAATCGTATGACAAACTTCTATAGCTTGCCAGTGGTTCCAAAAAACTTTATGTTCCAAATTTTTTCAACGTTGAAATTCCTTTATTGAGTGTGATCTGCTAGCATTTCTGAAAACAATAAAAATTTAAAATGTAAGGCATTTTATTGGTAGTATGCATCAATAATAATAAATTGCAATTCAAATTACATTTTAATTAATGTAAATCTATTCAAATACATTACCAACAAGCTATAAGGTCATTAAACTTGTTTTACATTGAAAAAAACCCTAGTTTTTCTATATTATTAGAATACCGGAAAGATAACAAAAATAACTTGAAATCAAACCTTATTTTGCCTCTTTCACTTCAACAAGTTAAACAGTTAAATGAATTTACCGCTATTTTCAGTTAGGGTTGAAAGTAGGAGTGGCTTAGCTAACTGTAATCCAACGTTACGGACAATTCAAGTGGACATTTAAAATACAGGGTGCAGATGGACTTTCGATCATAGTGATTGAAGTACTGTTATTTTGAATTGGGTTTTAATCCTAGAGCTTTATTTTGCTTTTTCAATAAAACCCAACCTTATTCATTTGTTCTAAAAATTAGGACAGTTCAATCAATAAAATATTTAAATGGTAAGAAATGTATAAAATAACTTTAATGATTTTATTGAATTGTAGTACAAGATAATATATTTTTAAATGAAAAACAATAAAATGATATGAATGGCATTTTATTGTTTTTTTTCTCAGCGAAAAACACATACAAGATGTGACACAATATTAGACACTTATAAATATACTTTTAAAAACTGAAAATAATTTGCAAATCCACATTGCACATGCATTGCATAATTTTATTGTATTGAGTAAACACAAAGTGTATTACTTTTTATCTTGTTTGACATCATATTATTGGAAACAATAAAGTAATAAACAAAGAACAGCTAATATGTATCCAGGTGTAAAATTCTCCCTTGTATAGTCGTTCCTAATCTGCTAATATAGCATAATATTCAAGAACGGAAAGCTACATTGTTTCAAAACAAATCTGCTAATATAGCATAAAATTCAAGAACAGAAAGCTTCACTGAAGGCAGCATGATAAGAAAGCAAAGTGTTGAACCCTGTGTGATTGAGGCCCAAAATGGATATCGTAGTCAATTGTTTTGGACACGGACTGACAGACTTTTGACACATGCATTCTGTTGTGAATTTTCAATGCATTCTTTGACATATATATATTATTTTCAGTAAGATATAGCTTAATTTATATATCAGTATAAACAATACAAGATTTTAAATTGTATGCATTTTTGATTTTGACCTTGGGCCAATGGCAACACAGTGAGCAGTGGCTACTGGCCTTGTTGAAGGCTGCTGGCTATTCTTTTTTTCATTGCCTCAAATGCACTAGAATTAACTTCATTCAATAAGAACTAAAACCAAGGTCTATAACTCATAACATTCAATGGCCTCAAAATATTCTACTGTCTTATAACAAGAGTTAACACTAAAGTATGTCTTGCCTGTCGGCACCATCAGAATATAAAGATATTCCACTGTACATCCCTTTATTTATTGTTGAGAAAAAATCAAAACTAAAGTTCTACTCACATTCTTTAAAAGTTCCAATGAAAACCATTAAAGAAACTCAACTAGAAACATTTTAGGTCGAAAGATGAGGATGCTGTTGTAACAGTCTAATCAAAACTCAGTAATGAGCATAGTTTTTACAAACCTATGACTATAAATGGTGGTTCAACCACTCATAAAAAAACAAGGTAGAAATGAAACTGGATGCAGTTTTGAATGTCTCCCAAATGAGGTCCCATTCATCTCGATGGAAAAATTTGGGCAGGGTGTTTTCCTAAAATACAAGTTTTATAGAAGTCCAGGGGTAAGCAAAATCCTGGAATTGCCTTTTAATGCATTTTTAGAACCTTGTGGAAAAAATTTGGACAGGGGTTCCCCTAAAAATACAAGTTTTCCAGAAGTCCAATCACAAGTTAGAATCTGAAGGTTGGAAGTACATGGCCTTTTTTAGTCTAACATCCAACTTCTTAAACCCACCCACGGCCATTTGTCTAAAATACACTATAGGTGGAACAAAAATAATTTGGCTCAGCCCTCCCTTCTTTTTTTATGAATGTACAAAAATAAATACTTTCAGTCTTTTCTATAGTTTGCAATTTAAGAATACAAATGGATTCTCACTTAAAACAATTTTTGTTCAAAATATAAACATAAAAAACTTTCTACAAATCAATGTTTCGGTCAACCTTTCAATTTTGTCTTATTATAGAGAACAAAATGTTACATTAGAAAAAAAAACAAAAAAACTATTCTATGTGAACGTCACAAGTCGCTACAGCTTGTCAGAATTATTAAGGTGTAACGAAATGTGTCAGTTTACAGCGGGAAACAAAACCAAATGACATTATCGTTTAGATGTCCAGAAATGTGTCGCCAACGAAAAAGTACCATTTTATCAGTACTGTTTTGTAAATGGACCTTGAACATTAATTTCAAATAAGAAGGTGGACATTGGAGGACAGAAATATGGGGGGTCACTTGAGCAGGAAATAGGGGTCAATGAGATAGGGAACAGCTAGGGGTCAAGTGCCAGGCAACTCATGTGAGACTCACACATCTAGTCAGCAATTTGGCAGCAAATTTCTTAGATTTTTTAATTGTTGTCCCCTTCAGCAACACGATGGAGGGACCTAGTAAAGTCTTCGCCGTTCATCACAATTTTGTTAGCACAATTCTTCAGAGACCATTCAAAAGATTTCAATGAAATTTTGTGTTTGTCATGATCTATGGTTATATATATGTTAATCATATCGCAACATCTTTTTGATGCATCAAATTTGAGTACTTATTCACATCACCGTGTAAAACATGTATCCCTTTAATAGTTTCTGAGTTTTAAGGTTCACAGACAGACAGACAAGGGGATTCCTATGTATCCGCTAATACTAGTGAACCCAAATCTTTGCAAAAGTTTTCATATAAGAATGATTATTTACATAAATTTAATTAAGTCTCTGTAGACCAAATGGTCACCAATCACTAACTGACAGAACTTAACCATGCATGATAATGCTGTGAAAAATGACCATCAATTCTGCCAAAAACATATCTTTAATGACAAAAACCTTATTCACATAAAATAATGAAAATGTCTTGATGATAAATGACTTGGTATTTTTTCATAGTGGGTTTTCTAATGCCAGATCACTTTCAAAAACAAATTCTTTACTTTCATGTCTACTTGTACTTGCAATTTTACCCAAAATGATTAGATTCACATTAATATCTGATTAAACATGCATCGTGCATAAGATTTAGGAAAATATGAACAGATGCACGCATGAAAATATGAAAAGATCAAGGAGTTATTAAAATAATACCAAATGTTGTGATGCAGTTATTGCACCTGTCCTGAAACACTGGTCAAAGGTCACCACCAAAGGTCAACCCGTTGCGAATATTCTAATCACCATTATTCAAACAACACTTTCTTTAATTTCACCCCTCTCATGAAAGTCCATAATTTTAATGGAGCAAACAGTAAGACCGCTACTGTCCCTTCATCCGTAAAATGACCGCTGGATCAAGGTATAAATGCTAATTAATGGTTAAAGCCACGCGTCTTCTATTGAAAAGCATTGTTGACTTGTAATAGGTAGGCGTTTGATGCAACAAATGGTACTTCATCTTGGACAATAAAATTAAACTTGAAGGTATTAGGTGACAATGAAAAAGACCCATGGTCAAGTTAAAGGGCTGAAAGATCAAACGGAACCCTTGGCTTTAAATGTCAAGCTTTTGACAGTATGTTAAGGTGTTAATTCATCTTTCACAACTTTTACTTTGAAACAAGTTAATTTGTGGTCATGTCCATAAACTGTAGCTTTATCTCATTTTTTACCTCACAAGACCAAAAAAGGTTTTTCTTAAAGAATTTCTTATATATTGGACTTTAAGAAATTATTTAGCTATGAACAAGTTTACAGACATTCTACAGTAGGAGTTTTCTCTGAAAAATTTAAGCATCTGAATGAACAAGTTCTGCTTCATTCTGCTTGAAATTTCTCTGTTCTAGCCAAATGTTAAGTTAGTTGTTCTACCCTTTCTTTGGTAAAAAAATATCATTTTAAACCTTTTAAAGAACTGCAAGAATTGTCTGCTTTCCTGAAGAAATATCTAGACATTTATCTATAATTTCCATCAATTTATTTGATCCTTGGCATAAAAAAATTAATCAGCAGTGACCATACTAAATCAAGTTTCATTTATATTTATAAAGAAGTTTAGAAGAAGTTTGGCTCATATCAATTTATATTTAGAAAAACAAAAATCCATTTCTTGGAGCAGTGAAATTTTCTTTATGAACAAACATATCTCCTACATATATTTTACCAAAATTCATCTGGCATTTTTGGATATCTTGTGCTTTAATTTGTGGACATGATGTTATGTCACAAGACAATGTGATTCCACAAGTATATATGTGGGGTGATTGTAATTTAATAATAATTTAATTAAAAATTGCTATAAAGTTCAAGAGTAAATGGACTAACTATTAAAAAAAATCCAAAAGCATAATTCACAATTGCCAAATTTTCATACATTTTCTTTCCTTTTTTCATAATTTGATTTATGGAATTCTCAACTACAAGTAATATCTAAAAATAATTTTAATAAAACATTTTCACATAACATTATTGTTCAGCTTTCTCATTTAGTTTATTATGCAAGTCAATAATAGAGTCTTTCTACATTAAAATTCTAATGGGAACTATTTACCACCTCAAATATGAGATCTTTAAACAAGTTTATAATTTTATTCTTAAAATATTTAAATAAAGTGTCAAAAACCTTCCATTAAAATTCAGTCAATGACCACACAATATAAGCAATATATGTGTGATGTGGATGATTTGTCTATCCTTTTGCTATATAAATATTATTCTTTCTCATGGGTTGAAGTGTTTGTTCTACACCTACTTATCATATTTTGTTTGTTTTGGGTAAGGTTTGAATCCACAATGACACGAAACTATGAGGTCAAACCCTTAAGCTTTGGTCAGTGTGCTTTGGGTAATATTACATTTATATACACTGACTCGGTATCTTGAGTTCTTTATTATGTGACAAACCTTGTCCTTAGTTCACTTTAAATCCCCCAAATAAGTATTTCTGAAAATACCACAAGTTTGTTGGCAATAGTAATTTAACACAGAATTTACATTATACTTGGCTGTGAATAAAGGAATACAACAACTAGGTTTGAACATAAAAACAAAGGGAACAATATCAGGGCCTCCACAAACAGGCCCAAAGAATATTTAAACAGAAAAAAAACTTGAGACCATTACCATATTGCCTTGCATACCAAATAAAGATTTCATTAAATTGAAAGAATTTAGTAAAAAAAAACAAAATATAATCAAAACAAGGAGTGCATGCACTTGGTCCTGCTTAAATGATATCCCCACTCAAGCATTTGCAAAACAGGAAGCAGATGCCCGACTGACCTCAAAAGGACAATTTGTTTAAACTCATCAAACAAAAGCTGTGTACTACATTTGAAATCAATCCCTTCAGTAGTAACCAAGAAATATGTTAAAAAGTTTGTAACGGACAGACAGACAGGCGGACAAAGTGACTTCAATACAGCCCCTCTCTTACAAGTTGGGGTACAATCACCATCTATAAAGTTGGAGCAGAGTGGGGATGGGAATCTACATATCTATTTGATCTGGCCTAATGAAACAATAAGGCCAATAAAAGTCACGCCACTGATATCAACATTCATGACATTGTTTGACTAGCCTTGTGCAACCTTTAATTTCAAAGTTTGAAAAAACTCAAATTGAAGTTTATACATATGGCGTAAGACAAACAAAGGATTTTTCAATTAATCATAAAGAGCAAACAGCAATTTTAAAAGACTGCAGCAATTAGTGTGGCCATTTCCAGAATTCTGACCATTACAGCATATTATGGCCCTGCTCTGCTCTAAGCTTATACGGTAAGTGTAAGTAGGTCACAGCAACCAACTTATTAGTAGAGAAGATATGGTACCCATTAGATTACTTTGACATGTGTCATTATAACATTACAATTTCATAACGATTATAAATCAAGAAAATCACTTCCATCTAATATAACTCCTTGACAGTAACAGAAGGTGTATTCATATAAATCCAACGATTGTCTCATTATTTCATCCAATCCCTTATATTTACGCTTTCCTTTCATTTTTTTGGATCATTTCCTCAGTAAAAACATGATTCCTGTTATTGTCACATGTCTTGCTTTCACATTCATTCATTAAACAAAAATGAGGACAAGTGAACTATCCTTTAACAGCTAGGTCTTGAAAGAGATATGATTGTCTAAATCTATCTGCCTCCGCCCTGTCTGAATTATCAAATGAGGTCTTAAAAAGGTGCTGAAAGTCCTAATGTAAGCCACTTTTCTGAACTATCAAAATAGATCTGAGTTAAACTCCCTCTCCATGCAGTTTGGAAGTGTGGCCTTTGTAGCAGCCCCAAATGAGCCTACTCTTATTGAAACTCTACAAAGGGGGCTTCAAGGTTCACACCACAGGGTGCACAAACTTATCACCGTTTCTTTAGACCATCCTCGCCAATATTGTCAAGTTTAAAGTTGAAGGAAAACACAATAACCATTCTTATGTTACATCCATAGGCCCTTATATATCAGGTCAAATGTCAGATGGACAGATATTTCTGCTTTGGCAAAAGGTGTGGGACAAAGGTGCTAGAGGTACTTAAAGTTGCTTCAGCATAGTCTATGAAGATATATACTTTTGTATTGTATTATAAGTCTTGGGCCAATGCAAGACGGTAAGCAGTGACCTATGGTCATGTTGAAGACTGCTTGTTGTTTTCCGTTGTGATTTTTTGAGTTGCTGTTTGTTTATGTTTGTTGTGTCGTGTACACTTATTCCACATCTCAATATCGTCTATTGGTTAAAAGATGCAACCACACAAAAATTGTGAAGAAAACATAACATTGAAATGAATTTAACTATTTTATTATTAAAATTTAAACTTCCATAATAAATATACTCACATATTTAAATATTGAAAGGTAGAATTTTATGCTTCTTAAAATTCTTTTGAAATTTCAAACATACTTTAGCTTATACATGGTATTGAACATAAAGAATAATCAATCTTAAGTCCCATCAGACATTCATGCAGAACTTTCAATTCAACTCATCAAATAACAAATTAAATTGTGGAAAAAAATAATTAAATGGAGCCGAGTTAAAATCATAAGTTTTCATCCATTTAACATTAAAGTAGGTCTAGGTGACCGTGCAATTTAAAATAAAGACTAATTCCATTTGAGAAAACAAAGATAGTTCAGGTTGAAAGGCCATAGGGGCAATTACACAACCAATAATTAATTTATCTTATTTCTGCTCTGCAACCCCCCTTTTCTTAAAGACCTTTTTCTATTACTCTTTGACTTTGAGAATTAATTCCACCTAATAATGAAACTGAGCGTTGACAATTAAGTTTGTTACTATAATCACTAGTCATGCAAGCATTTCTTTTTTGTGCACAGTGGCCACTATGTGCCCCCCCCCCTATTTTGAAAATATCTGGATTACTCTAATTATTGTTTTTTGCAAAAAAATGAACTCTAAAGGTTCTGTCTTCTTTATCCTAATCCAGGTAGGAATAAAAGGTTAAAAGGTTATTGAAAACACTAAATATTTTAAAGCTACTTATCATATATACCAAGTTTCACTGATATCTTTTGTTTCAGAAAAGTATGTGCCAGACCATGCCAAAATGTTGGAGATATCAGTGCAAAGCACGACTGTATTCCTTATCTATATCATATGTTGTTTTTTTTCTCATAAAGGTCTGTTCTATCATCACACTGTCATCAGTAACAAAGCATCTCTTCACTAAGGTTTTTATCTCCCATGCTCAGCCTGTGGTTTTATGAATGCATCATATATGCACTTGTCAGAATTAAATACATTAACAGAGTATACATTCAAATGAAATAATCACATCATTGTCATTTTCAATGCTCAAAAATTCATAATAGTTTATCATTGAACCATCCTCAATATTTGATATTTTACATAACTTTTAAGTTTTTGTTCAATACAAAGCCAAAAAACACGTAGAATCCATAATATTACATTCAAGTCTAAACTATGCTTCTGCAATTAATTTGAAGAGATATAGACATATTCTAGATTATGATATTATAAAATGAAGCAGCTATCAAAACACAAGCTTTAGATTTTCAATATCTAGCATAATGGCACACTTGGTGCCGGGACTTGGTGTCCTATATTTTAACCTGCTCCATATACCTTACCAAAGCCAGTCCTTATTAAGATTTTCATATATCAAGTGGTCAATGTCCAGTGGTCAATGCCACATTTCTAATGACCTGATATGTAACTGGCATCATGTAATTTAAAGGAGTTCTCATAGAAGATACTGGATAAGTATTATACTATATGTACAAGAAAAATCAATGAGAATCATTGGATTAAAGTTAGGAGCAGGAAGGCACTCATTAAGAGATGTCAACGATTTTCTACCAGAAAAGTCAATTTTCATGCTGTTATCCCCAATACTTGGTGCACCAATTACCTTGGTAATTTGTTGCTAATGCCAACGTATTCTTTTTGACGTGTTGATGACGCAAATGCTATCCAATTTCATTAACTAGACAACAAGATTTTTCTGACCGGGTTATCGTACGAAACTGACCAAAAGCCCAAGTATCAGCTTTCGATAATACATATACTTGTATGCGTTTGCTTTGACATGTAAACGTTCTATTTCAGATCGGCTTTTCATATCTATGAACATAAAGTATGCATAATAAAGTTTACAACTCACCTTTGATAAACTTCTGCTTATTTCCACTTGAATTAATAGAGCAGATAATTTCTTTGGTTGATAATACCTACAACATAATGTTTTCGTTCTAATAATTCCCATACACGAATTAATTTAAATGTGATAAACTTTAGTACATTATCCTATTATAAAAGCTCCGAAAAAGTTTACAATTATCAAAAGTTAATTTCAATTTAAACAACAATATACTTTAGCATAGTCATCCAAACATTGTATCATAAAGTAAACATATCTTACCTTTCTTAAAATATAATCAAAACCAAAATAACTTCACTGTTTCTATTTTTGCTAGCGACTGTCACTAAATTCGCTCCGATGGTCTATTTTAGGAAAGAGAAAACACATTTATATCTTATATATAGGTTGATCGTTATTGAAAATTATTGCGCAAACTATGTTAGATATACCTTACCTTTGGTATCTCCGGAAATGTATGCGATCCAAGATGCAAAGACCTCCTATGAAGCCAAATAATCACTGGATAGTCTTAATGATCTGTTTTTTGGAGAAAACTATATTTTGTGGAGTACGTCTACCGGTTCTGATTGGTAGTGCTTGTTTGTGTATTTGCGTCATCAGTGACCTGATTTCACCTTAAGCCGTAGATATCTACATTTCTGGATCAATATAAATCCATTTTAAACTTGCAGTTAATAACGGACTTCCTACTAGAACTATAATGGACTTTTTTAACCAACATTTGGGAATGCATCGAATTTCGTCTACCTAATGACGATGCAGATCCTTAATCTGTTAATGTGCGTAATAGACGTAATAGCATGAGGGGAAATTCTTAATTATTAAACAGCGAGTGGCAAACGACAGAAAGTAAAAAGTGACATGACATGGCAGGCAAATATACATCTCAAAGACATGACTGTCCGTACTCGGGTGTCTAATATTTTGCCAACCTCTACAACTCGAAAAGGGGACAAGAATTTTTGACCTGCTCTTCTTTAATAAAGCTTAACCCCAATTAGCGAGAATAGGCCCCTATGGGCTTGTCTTGTCAGTTGGTCTTCGAGTTTCATTAGCACCTCTGCTTATCCTGTTCGGCGAGTGGACTAGTAGATGAAAAATAATCCCGACATTAAAGATAAGACGGAAAATAAAATCATGAGCGAAAAATAAAAATAAAAATGACTTGAGCTTTATTCAGAATACAACAGTTCTGGTTGTTCAAAATAAGCTAATGAATACTGCCCAATGTTGTCCATGCGTGGGGTAAACGGAATTCTAACTGTCTGACAAGAACAGATTCTATCACCCCGGTCCGTTGCAGCTAAACAGGAAGTATATGAGCGACAGACATGAAAACGCATCCCATCATTTACGAGCCCTACCATCAGCTGAACACAAAATGTCAAAAGCCTACGATTGAAAGTTGCTGAAAAATCTGTTACGAAAAAAGTGTGACGAACGCAACACGGACGAACGTCCAGCATTTCTATCTCCCCGCTCCATGTTGCGGTGGATGAAAAAATATGAACCATTTTTGCCCAAGCTGATTCCTACAGGACTGGACCATTGGTTTAACAAAGTCAGATGTAAGTATCGAAACGAAAGGAACGGTACAATTCACTGCGTCAAAGCTGTGTGCCAAATTTGAAATCCATCGCTTCAGTAGACGTTGGGAAATCTGTTACGAAAATTTTCTCTGTCACTTGACCATTTAAAAGATTTTCGGAAAATAGAAGGCAAATGACTAATTGACATGGAAAAAAGAGACGCTGAACATTTATCGTTCTAAAGTTGTGTACCAAATGTGAAATCTTACCATTTTGTTGAAGTCGACAAATTTACCAACATGTGCAAACGGACGCACAGACACACGGAGGGCATTCCGACAAGGTGATTGCAATGTGGAGTCTTATCTTACGATTATTTAGTCAAGATAAAAACGCCAAAAAACAAAACAAAAACAAATGGAAACTTATATACGAATCGTCAATATAAGGCAAGCAAACCTTTTTAGTTTGAATTCCACTGGCGAAAATGGAAAATCGAGTATCCATAGCAAAGATATGTATTTGAATATGTGTGAAAACTTTTATGAAGCGTGTTACCGGACAAGAAATGATCTACGTATATCTGTGAACACAGGTTTCTAATTTCCCACCATATAACATGTACTTAACAAAAATATCACGAGTATAAGTGAGGAACAGGCAGCTCACTACTTATATATCTAGAATGGCAGTCTTCCATGGAAGACGTATGTCGCCTGCGTCTTAAAATATTCGGTAAACAGGAAGTAGATGAGTTACGGGCATAAAATCGCTTTACATAGTACTATAGGAGGAACCTACATACCAAATATCAAGATGCTGTGACATGCAGTTGCCCGGAAAACTGCGAAGGATTTTTTTGTTTGTGACGCCGCAGGACGCAGGATGCCGCAAATATTCGGTAAACACGAAGAATATGAGTTTCGGGCATAAAATCGCTTTACACCATATAGTACTATAGGAGGAAGCTACATGTACATACCAAATATCAAGATGCTGTGACATGTAGTTGCCCGGAAAACTGCCGATGGAAATTTTTGTGACGCCGCAGGACGCAGGACGCCGCAAGACGACAGATAGTGTCATAGTGACTCCTATATGTCACTTTGCAACACGTTGCAGGCGACATAAAAATAGAGCGATGGCTGACTGAAGTCATAAAAAAATCAGCCGCCCAACGAACCGAGCAAAGAGAGATAACTATGTAACTCTTACATAAATAATTTAATGAGTTGATCACAGCAACATTTAATACAAGTTTTTTAACGTATCACATTTATTCACACTCGATGGTATTATCCAAAACACATACATCTTTTCCGGTACTAATGTCTTGAAGCACAATTTCCATGGGAGACATTTCCAGTTCCTGAAATTAAAGATTTTGTTTGTCTTGAAGTGTTATGATAACCCTATATATCTACAAGTAGCTCTTTCAGTATACTAAATGTAGCCAGCTGCACCCTTCAAAACGAGTCAAAAGACAGAAGATGGTCCAAAGAAAAATGCAGTCATTTGTAAGTACTACGATTGAATCATGGGATGGAACAAACAATATAATTTTATCAGAAGTCTGGATAAAATTCGTTCATTTCGTAATGCTATTTATGCATTTATGAAGTCCTGAGTCACCTCTTATCAGCAGCATTTGAATAAAATAATTGGAATACTGGTAGTATCGAGATATGCACTCTACACACAGGGACTTGCTCTCCTCTAACAATATTTTGTACGAGTCAATGTGCGGTACGAAAAAACACGTGTTATTTTCGCACAACAAAATATTGATAGAGGGGAGCAAGTCCCTGCATATGTGCTCTACACGAAAGAAAAAATCGAATATTGCTTTACTCCCAAGCAGCACGATTTTGGCTCTACCAGATGAGATACATATAAAAAGGGTGATACGATGAACATGAAATGGTTATGAAACAGAGGAAGATGGGTATACAAGGATTATCTTGGATGGGAGTTTTAAATGCCACTTGAAAAAAGAGAGCTTGGTAGGATTGGAAAATTTAGCTGAGGCTTCCTGCATGGGGACCCTGCGGGTCCTGCTTGAATAAAGAATCAAAATTATTCAAAAAATATCACTATAACTACTTAGATATATTAGCAACAGGTGAAGTCCAAGAAACGAAGTAAGAAGCAGAATTGGCACTAATAAAAGAGTCATTCTTTGGTCAGAAAAAAGAAAGATAAGCAATACTTATGAAAGTAGAAAAAATGAAGAAGTTAAATTACCTCTGTCGGAAGTTTGTACAAGTCACACTTGTCAACAGTCAAAAGATAGAATGAACAAGTCAAATTTGAAAGAATGACCAATTCAAAAGAATAAACAAACCAAACATAAATCAGTATAGTCACATGCCTCTTTAGTCAGAAATAAGTGAACAGATGAAAGGATGAACATTAGTCGAGGGTAAAGAAAGGACACAAGTCATCGGTAAGTTCGAGGTAATAATCAACTAGTCAAAGGAAAGAATAAAGGAGTCATACTAAGCCAAGAGAAAGAATGGATAAGTCATAAGGAAAACGAAAAGGTAATTCATACTTAGGTCTAAAAAAAACTTGAAAAGAAGGAAGAATGAAAACATCATCCATAAGTCAAGGGAAAAATTAACAAACTGTAAGGAAAAGTTTCTATTTGAACATTATTAATGTCAAATTTTAACTAAGTCGGTTAACAAGAAGGTGAGTGACAGGCCTGAAATCGAATCCCACATTATGGGAGTACATGCTGATGCTACATACCAAATATAAAGAGGCCATGATTAGCAGTTGCTGAGAAAACTGTTACGAAAATGTTCTATTATTGTACATTAATGTCAAAAATAAACTGAGTCGGTAAACAGGAAGTAGGTGAGCGACAGACCTGAAATCAAATCCCACGCTATGGGAACCCATGCTGATGTTGCATACCAAATATCAAGAGGCTGTGATTAGTAGTTGCTGAGAAAACTGTTACGAAAATGTTCTATTATTGTACATTAATGTCAAAAATAAACTGAGTCGGTAATCAGGAAGTAGGTGAGCGACAGACTTGAAATCAAATCCCACGCTATGAGAACCCATGCTGATGTTGCATACCAAATATCAAGAGGCTGTGATTAGCAGTTGCTGAGAAAACTGTTAAGAAAATGTTCTATTATTGTACATTAATGTAAAAAATAAACTGAGTCGGTAAACAGAAAGTAGGTAAGCGACAGACCTGAAATCAAATCCCACGCTATGGGAACCCATGCTGATGTTGCATACCAAATATCAAGGGGGATCCACATTTGGGCTAATTGGCAATACGTTTGGGCCACAAAAAAAGATTACGTTTGGGCTAAAGCTTAATTGGACAATATACAGGTAAATACAGGTAAATATTATAAAATTCGGTATTTTTTCTTATTATTTTCAAAGACAAAACTGTACATGATAAAGTTTCATGAACAGCACTAAAGTTTGTTTAAGTTAAAATCACGCTAAACATGCTAAAAGCATAAAAACTTTAGATACACAGTCAATGCAGACTTTAATGACGGGTACATGCACGGAACTTGTAGCTTACAGCTTTCAGAAACTGATATCTGGATAAACTTCCTGTCCTCTAAACCATCCATCGTAAAATGTTGACATGAAGACCAAGTGATTTGTAAATTTATTTTATACAAAGTGAATAGAAAGATTAAGAAGGGATAAAAAAAATACATCCAATGGTCAAAGATGAACAGAAATCTGCTACTAGATTAAACTCGTATACGCAATTGATTTTCCATTTATTTTTGGTAAAAAAAAAATCTTCAAAATTTGAAATTTTTATCACCTAAATGCTTATAATCTATAAAGACTTTGGTACAAATCTACCTTTATTTACCTGTTCAGGTAAAAATCTAATTAGCCCAAACGTCGAGTGCAATTATAGCCCAAATGAAAATCTGGGTTTTTTTTTAATTTTTGGCCCAAATGTAATGCGACCATATCAAGAGGCTGTGATTAGTAGTTGCTGAGAAAACTGTTACGAAAATTTTCAATTATTGTACATTAATGTCAAAAATTAACTGAGTCGGTAAACAGGAAGTAGGTGAGCGACAGACCTGAAATCAAATCCCACGCTATGGGAACCCATGCTAATGCTGCATACAAAATATCAAACGGCTGTGATTAGTAGCTGCTGAGAAAACTGTTACGAAAATTTTCTTTTGTTGAACGCTTACACACGTGTATGTCAAAAATTAAGTCGGTTAACAGGAAGTAGGAAAGCTACAGACCTGAAATCATATCCCACTTTATGGAAGTCCATGCTGATGTTGCATACCAAATATCAAGAGGCAGTGATTTGTAGTTGCTGAGAAAACTGTTACGAAAATTTTCTATTATTGTACATTTATGTCAAAAATTTACTAAGTCGGTAAACAGGAAGTAGGTGAGCGTAGGCTGTGATTAGTAGTTGCTGAGAAAACTGTTACGAAAGTATTTTCCCCATGCACCATCCGCCCGCTTGACATTCATCATTTTATAACCCGGATTTTCACTAGTGAAATCCTGCCAAAAAATGAACAAGTCGATCTTTGATCTAGTCAGGTGGGATGATGAACAAGTCATATTTAGACATAGACAGAAGGACAAATGAACTAAGGAATACCAAAGGGGAGAATTAATAACATATACACTTATGAGAAAAAAAAAATGGGTCAAAGACAGAAATGGCCGGATTTCGTTTAACAAGAAGTAAGTGAGCGACAGACCTGAAATCACATCCCACGTTATGGGAGCCCATGTTGATGCTGCATACCAAATATCAAGAGGCTGTGATAAGTAGTTTCTAAGAAAACTGTTACGAAAATTTTCTACTATTGAACATTGTTGTCAAAAATTAGCTAAGTCGGTAAACAGGAAGTAGATGAGGGACAGACCTGAAATCACATCCCACATTATGGGACCTCACCCTGATATTGTATACCAAATATCAAGTGGCTATGATAAATAGTTGCTGAGAAAACTGTTACGAAAATTTTCTACTATTGGATATTATTGTCAAAAATTAACTAAGTCGATAAACAGGAAGTAGGTGAGCGACAGACCTGAAATCACATCCCACGTTATAGGACCTCACCATGATGCTGTATACCAAATATCAAGTGGCTGTGATTTATAGTTGCTGAGAAAACTGTTACGAAAATTTTCTACTATTGGACATTATTGTCAAAAATTAACTAAGTCGGTAAACAGGAAGTAGGTGAGCGACAGACATGAAATCGCATCTCAAGTTATTGGACTCCACGCTGATGCTGTATACCAAATATCAAGTGGCTGTGATTAGTAGTTGCTGAGAAAACTGTTACGAAAATTTCTTCCCCGCCCGCCCGCCCGACATTCACCATTTTATAACCCGGATTTTTCACTCCGTGAAATCCGGCCAAAAATGAACTAGTGTGTGTCAGACATAGTCAGAGAGGCTGAACAAGTTAGCAAGGAGAAAGAATGAACAAACCCACACTTATGTCAGAATGAAGCCAAAATCTTATTTTAGTTAGAAAAAAGATGAAGTTTAGCCAAAGGGTGGAATGAACAAGTCATACGTTATTCAGAGAGAAAAAAGATAGTCATACTTAAATCAGGAAATAAAATGAGTTTTTGTCAGAATGAACAAGTAAAAGAGGCTCACTGAATTCCCCCCCCCAAAAAAAAACGAGTTGTTGTGTGGGTAGTCATACTTTTAAAAAAATGAAGGACATCTTGCTTTATTCAGAAATCAGAACAAGTCACATTTTAGACAAAATGAAGAAATACTCTAAATTCTTAGAAAGTATTTGCAAGTCACACGTTATGCTTCTGTCAGGGAATGAAGGTAATGTATTGGAAGCAGAAAGAAGTGGGTGTGGATGTGTGTGTATGGTTGTGTGTGTGCGTGTGTGTGTGTTGGTCTTTGACTCTGTTTAACCATTTTACAAGTTTCACTGAAACAAACATTCACTTCGCAGATTAGCAGAAATTTCACTTAAGCAGCTTTCAGTGTAAGTGACTATTAAGTTGCTGAAGAAGTTGTGCCAAATTTGGAACCAAAATCACTACCAAGGATAGTGGCCCTTACCTGTCAGCCTTGGAAACATATATTCATAGTCAAATGAAAAATGGCACATATGAATACTTTAGAGTGAACACATATACTTTATACTAAACTTGTTTTTGAGTACTTTTGGTTCAATACTTCAGTTTTTGAACTTCCTATGTTTTGATTTAAATGCTGTTGATTAGAGGATACTCCTTGAAATACGCATAAAGGCATAAAGAGTATAACCAAATTACCTGTTTTAATACCCCTTTTGGTATTTGTATTTGTATTTTAAAAAGATGAAAATGTAAAAATTTCAAATAGAGAATAATGAGATGTGGAATAAGCATAAATATGACCAATAAACATAACTCCAATTACGTTTGTAATTGTACTAGAGACAAAGAGAAGTGAATAGAAATTCAACAATGAAATCACCATCTAAATGAAAATTGACCTCAATTCTACCCTATCTCTCCTAGCAATATCATGCATCTAAAACAATGTTTCATTGTGTGAGTGTGTGTGTTGTTTAACGCCCTTTAACAACGCACCTGGGCCATGTAGGGCGATTCGTTTTATTGCTGTAGGAAACCGGAGTACCCGGAGGAAACCACCGCCCTTCAACAGGGCAGGTAACTGTCAAACCTGATCACATTCAGTTGGGCCAATCCTTTTTTTAAAAATACAAATGGGACTCGAACACCAGCTGAGAGGTGATCAGCTAGTGGTCAATAGTGTGGTATTTAAACGGCACCTTAGACCACTCGGCCACCCAGGCCCCACCACAATATTTCAAAAGGTCTGTGCTTCACTACAATTCAAATTACCAGGAGACATAAATTTGACCTACCAATCAATATAGATTTTACTTCTATACAAATTTTTGAATAAATGGATTTTTTTTCCAAGTCAAAATGGTGATTTTATTTGGTATAAATCATATAAAAGATTAAAGTATCTAATTTGCACAAATAGTTTGAGCTGTGCAATGTTTCATTTGTCCTTGAGTATAGAAAGAACTACACATTACATGTAAATGCTACCGATGAGAGGTTACTCTTCAATATGGCCACCCATCTAGGTACTTAGTATTTCAATTCAGATTCAATTCTAGGAGATTATTTAAAAAGTTTTCATGATAGATTGAAGGTACTTTACATCTATATCAAAATTATAGACATCAATTTCTTATTGCCAAAAAATAATTATAGACATATAAACTTCTCATAAACAGGAATGAACAAGTAAATCTGTGAGCTAATGCTGATACCCCACTCCCCAAACTATGCCATGCATAAAAGTTTTAATACTCAGTTAACACGAAGCAGTTGACTTAAAAACATAAAATCGCTATACACCATATGGGACTATAAGATAAAGCTATATGCAAATTATCAGACCTCTATCTCTTGTAGTTGCTGAGAAAACTTTGATGAAAATTTTGCATTCATGTTCACTATGTGCAAAAATCAAAGTATTCAGTAAACAGCAAGTAGTTGACCTAGGAGCATGAAATCGGTATACACCACATGGTACTATAGGAGAAAGCTTTATGCATAATATCAGACCTCAGCATCATGTAGTTGCTGAGAAAACTGTGACGGAAATCATGTTACGGACGAATGAACAATCGGACGGACAAAGGTAAAACAGTATATCTCCGCTACCCTATAAATAAACTATGCAGTAAACAGGAAGTAGATATCATACAGACCTAATTTTAATAGTTGCAATACAAGGACCCCATACTGAACTCATATACCAAATTTCAATTCCCTGTGATATGAAGTAACTGAGAAAAATTTTACGGAAAATTTTCAACACTTGACTAGTAATGTTGAAAATTGTTGAAGTCGATAAACAGGAAGTAGATATCCGACAGACCTTATTTCGGTACTTGTGATAAAGGACCTCGCACTAAACTCATATACCAAATTTCAAGTCACTGTGATATGTAGTTGCTGAGAAAACTGTTGCGAAAGTTATGTTGCGGATGGACGGACGGAGGTAAACCAGTATACCCCCCTCTTCTTCGAAGTGGGGGTACAATGTATAAGTAACAAGTTTTAATTTTCATCTGTCTTCAATCAAAACATCTATTGTAAATGTACAACATAGCCAACTTTCTTCTGTGTGATCAAAGAGGTGTTAGTAAAAACAATAACAAAACAAAAAACAGTGCTTCTTTGCTCATAGTCAAGGGAAATAATTCATTTCCTACTTTGATTTCAGATTAAAAATGTATAGGGGCTGGCTTACAAAAGAACAAAATAAAATTGTTTCAACAATTTTAATGATCAAGTATGAGAATGTACAGTATTTACATTTTTTAACAACAAACAAACAAACATTCACCCAATCAATCAATTAATCAAATATACTCTTCTTCAAAATGTCTCAACTTTCATAAATTTATATGACAATTTAATAAATAAATAAATTTAAACATTTACACAACTTTCAGTCACAATTTTTGTGATACATTGATTTTGTTTTGAAATATTACATCAGAGCAGTTCCAGTGAAAAATATATGAGGGTGGAAGGCCCATTATCTATCTAAAGATGGGTTAAGGGCTTCATGGAGAAATTAAATTATACATTCTCTTGACAAAATTGGGAAATTAATGTATTGCTGATGAGGTCCAAAATAAAGCCTTCCAACCCACCATACATGATTTTTCCTAGAATAGCCCTCATTGAATGAACTTGTTCGATACATGAGAGAGTGAAAGAAAGAATAAATACAAAAGACTACAAAATTCAATGTGATGATTGATCATGAATGAGTGGATGACTTTTATGAAAATGATGAACATTGATGAAAAACTAAGTAGTTCAAATTCAAAGTACAAAACAAAATGTTTTTTCATGAAATCAAAATGACATGAAATTGTTCTACAACTTAACAATATTTTTCATGAACAAAGATTTGATGAAAGATAAGACGATTATTGGTATTGAGATGAGTAATGAGCAAATGTGCACTGAGGCCAACAAAAAAAATAAGTGTGTTTCCAGTTACCTGACCCTACCTGTTTGTCCATCCCTACCCTAACATTTTTATTGCCATTTTTGCTAAAGCACAGTTAAACTTTAATTCCTCTCTCCATTTACCATGTTTACTCTAGGTAAAGAAATTGCAAAAAAAATAAATCAAATGAACCGACCTACCTATTTTTTGCAGACAAGTTATAGGAAACACACATATTTTTTTGTTTGGTCTGATGTAAATAATAACAACATGCAAATAACAATGGCCCCCAATATTGCTTTAATAAATTATGTTAACAATATTGCAATTTTACTCAGGAATAGAAATGCTTCATTCTCATAATTGGTGGTCTAAATTTGATTAAAAGACTGCAATTAAAATGTGTAAAACATTTACGAGGCAAGTAATTCAAGGTTTTAAAACCTAAAATATTGGAAATATTTTTTATATATTTACTTCATTTGTCTTACTTGTTTTCCAATACAAACTTATATACTTATTCTTTAATAAAATCTACTCATAAAACATAAAAGATTTCCCATGATAATGTAAGACGTGTATTTTCAACCTTTTAATAAAATTGATTGTTGGATCTTTTATACTGGTACTTGTTTTCCAAAATTTTTATAAGGCACATACTTTTCTTCAATATTTTCAATCATCAATTACATGTAGATCCCCAAGTCAGAAAAAAATTACACAAAATATGATTACAGTAACAATTTTCACTTTTTTCATTTAAATAAATTAAATACAACAAAATAATGTCAATCAAATTAGAGATGGCTTTTAACATTAGAAAAGGACAGGAAAATTAATTTATGAGAGAAAACTGATTTCTCAACAGAGGTGTGAAAAATTTAACAGTATAAAGTACATGTAGTTTAACAAGAAGATGTGTGCCAGCATTTAACTTTCCCATATTTCATTCTTTTTTTCTTTAAATAGATCTGATCTATCTTTATATGGGTTATATCTTTTAGCACTATAAACTTTGCCAAAAGACCCAATAAAAAGCTTCGCCGAGCGCAGCATGATACGACCGCAACATGTTGAACCCTGTACGCTTTAGGCCTAATATGGATAGTCTATTGTTCTGGACACATGCAGCCCATGGTGGACTGACAAAGGATTTTGACACATGCTTCTCTGATGGACTTTCAACCCAGGGGCTAAAAATATAAATTTTGAATGTTGTATTCTACTCTTTAAAAGAATAATGTTTGGGGAAAAAATTAAAAATCAAACCAGAATTTTTTTTAAATTATGATTACAGCCCAAAAAATTTATTCTTAAATTTAGAATCGCTACCTGACAAGAATAAATTTGCAAAAAAAAATTTCAAAATCGGACCACAAATAAAAAGCCCCATATGGCCCCTAATTACGTAATAGGGGGAAAAAGGGGGGGGTTGCAAAAATTAATTCCTAATTTTGTATTCGCTATTTGACAAGAACAAACATGCAAAAAAAATTTTCAAAATCGGACCAGAAATAAAAAAGTTTCAATTTCGGCCCCATTTGGCCCCTAATTACGTAATGAGGGGAAAAAGGGGGGGTCGCAAAAATTAATTCTTAATTTTGTATCCGCTATTTAACAAGAACAAACATGCAAAAAAAATTTTCAAAATCGGACCAGAAGTAAAAAAGTTCCAATTTCGGCCCCTTTTGGCCCCTTATTACGTAACAGGTGAAAAAGGGGTGGGGGTCGCAAAAATAAATTCTCAAATTTGGATTCGATACTTGACAAAAATAAACTTGCAAAAAAAAATTTCAAAATCGGACCACTCGATTTTGGCCCTGTTTGGCCCCTAATTACGTAATAGGGGGAAAAAGGGGGGGTCGCAAAAATTAATTCTTAATTTTGTATCCGCTATTTGACAAGAACAAACATGTAAAAAAAAATTTCAAAATCGCACCACAAATAAAAAAGTTTTTATTTTGGCCCCTTTTGGCCCCTAATTACACAACGGAGAAAAAGGGGGGCGCAAAAATTCATCAGGTTCATTCTTTTATTGTAAGAAACATTCTTGACAAATTTCACAGCAATAGGCCAACTAGGACCAAAGTTATGGTGGAAACAAGTAAAATATTTGAATTTTTTTCCCCTTTTGGGCCCCTAATTTCGAAACAAAAAAAGGGGGGACCCCCAAAATCAATCCCATTCATCCTTGTATGGTAAGGAACATCACTGTCAAATTTCATAGCAATTGGACAACTAGAACTAAAGTTATTGTGGAAACAAACAAAAAAGTAGTATTTTTGGCCCTTTTTTGGCCCCTAATTTCTAAACGAAAAATGGGGGGACCCCAAAATCAATCCCATGCATCCTTTTATGGTAAGGAACATCATTGTAAAGTTTCATAGCAATCGGATAACTGGAACTAAAGTTATTGTGGAAACACTAAAAAGTTAACAGACAACGACGACAACGACGACGACGACAACGACGACGACGACAGCATCATACCATAATACGTCCGCAAATTTTTTGCGGTCGTATAAAAACAAAAATAACAGAACTTGTGCTAATATTTACAAAGATGAACTTATGCAACTACCTCAAATTATCTGAAAAAAGTTTCTTTTAAACGCAATTGTCTAAAATTAGAAAAAAAATCTATGCTAATAGATTTTAAATTTAAAATCATGTTTATTATAGATAAAAGTTTCAGAATAATACCAGTAAATTTCAAAAGTATATAAAAAAAAACAAAAATAAAATTATTTTCTATGTAATTTCTTAATTCTCCTCAAGAAAATCAGGTTGTTGCATGTTCATCTTTGTAAATATTTACATTATCAGTATATTAAAGTGAAAGTAACAAATTCCACAGGATTAAAGTGAAAGTAACAGGATTCCACAAGATTAGCAAACTAGAACTATTAATAATGCTGAAATCATTAGTTGAAATTTAAAATTGTGTTTCAATGTAAAAAATACAAATAGCACTATTTAAAATCAAATAAAACAAACTTCCAGATAAAATTTCAAACATTTTCAAAGCATATGACAAATTCAATTCCCTGACTTAAGACTTACAATTCAATTTTATTCTCAAGCAATATTAACCCTCACATTAATGACTAGTTTCCTCTAATCGTTGTGGACATATAAAAACAAAATTTGAATGACAATATAAAATTATCGATAACTTGGGTTATCCCAAACAATACCTCGTATAAAGTCCTCGATTTCTCTGTCTAATTCTGGTGCGTAATTGTTTGAGTAGTTAATAGGAGGTTGAACTGTTGGCATGGAAACAGGTGCAGAATAAGGCTGGAATAATGGAGGAAACATGGGAGGAACAGATGAAGGAGGTGTGATTGGCGATATCCGTGCTCCCAATGGCGAATGTAAAGGTGCACTTGTGTGTGGTGGGAAATCTGTAGGAAAATTGAGTGACAGTGGTGGTGCATGTGGTACTGGACGAGGCATTATGGGTACTGAGGGTGACGGAGGATTAGGTATTGTCCCTTCTGACGACACAGGAGATAATGATCGACTGACAGATGCTGGTCGGTACGGTGATTTACTCGGAGATTTTCCTTTGTTTGAACGTGGCGATGATTCTGCCGAGCTTACTGGAGATGGTGACCCAATGATTGACGCAGGCGAAGATAACATAGGAGAATCTGATGAGATGGTAGAATTTACTGGTGTAGGCGAATCTAGACTGATTACCCGAGGACTACAGGAGCTTGTGTTTGACGGTGCAGGTTGTGGTGTGCGTGATCCTTCATCATCATCCTCGTCGCTATCTAATGTTAAGTCTATTACATCCATTTTAGGTTTCTTTTCAGGTGAGGCAGCTAAAAATGACAACATAGTTCATTAATGTCTGATCTCGCAGATAAACATATAAAACTTTCCATATAAAGCTTTAAGCAAGAGAATTTTTTTACTTTATATCAAAATACATACTTTGGCCTTTGACAAACTAGGAAAGACCTAACCATATTGCAGATTTACAGCATCATCTGTATTCTTTGCGTAGTTTTTGACATAATGACAACAACCCATTGCTGTCCCCTGGATACCTTACATGTAAATAGTAACACACTATCATGATTGTTATAAATAGTTTAAAAAATAAACAAACAACACCATAATTCACAAATAAGTGAAAATACAGCTTCAAATATAAGGGGAATTAATTTGACTTTATAGATTGTCCACATATAACCCCAAAATGGCTTGATGGAATGTGAAGAAACTATACATGAAGGAAAAACATCATGATGAAATTTTTTGTCTCTTTTCATATCTACATGTATATAAATGGTACAAAGCTTCGCATGCCTCATCAAAATTGCATAAAAAAAATTAAATTCCTTTAAGTCATACATTTTTTTGCGTAGGAATTTACTCAAGGGCTATTCCATATATAAATAGAATGGGGGGGGGGGGTAATCTGAAAACTCATTTTCAGACATCGCAGCTTAGAATTCTTGCCTGACTATTTACTTGCAACTTTTATACAAAGCTGCTTCATTTTTTAGAAAATTTGATTAAATTACAAACAGATCTATGCAATAAGAATTTAAGGCTGGTTTTATTAATTCCAGATATTAGCCATACCTTTGGTTTCTGTACTTGGTCGTGTGTTTTTGATGACTGGACTAGATATTACATGAGTTTCTTTTTTATAGTTTAATCTTGACCAATTTCCGTCTTGGTTGAACTGGATTTCGTCTACATCTGGCGCTTGCTTTAATATTTCTACAAATAACCTACAAAACACGAATCATAACTAAATAAAGAAAGAATGTGTCCATGGGACACAGATGCCCCCGCTAGTCCCCAAACAGGAAGTAGATTTCTGACATGTCTGAAAATCGCTTAGGACATACTGATCCATCCTACCAAGATTCAAATCATTCTGGTATACAGTTCCTGAGAAAAGCTTGACGGAAATTTTCATACAGTTTGTCATACTCAACCATCCTAACAAGTTTCAAATCATTCTCATTTACAGTTCCTGAGAAAAGCTTGACGGAAATTTTCATAGTCATGTTCACATATTTTATAATTGGCCTAAGTCCCAAACAGAAAGTAGATGTCTGACAAGTCTCAAAATCGCTTAGGACGTATAATTTGTCATACTCAACCATTCTACCAAGTTTCAAATCATTCTCATGTATGGTTCCTGAGAAAAGCTTGACGGAAATTCGTACGGATGTCCGTACGGACGGACGGATGGACAGTCATGAGTAAAACTTAATGCCCCCCGACATGTCGTTGCGGGGGCATAAAAAGACCTGGAAACAAAGGATAACCTTACAATATTGTACATAACCTCTAAAGGTATAAAATTAAACCAGAGTGAAAGAGGGATAAGGGTAACACTACATTGCCCAATCACATACCTTGTCAAGCTGGAGCAAGTAAAGCATTTAACATTAATATCTTTAAGTCCAAATTTATACCTTATATGGATAATGTTAATAGCATTATTTAAATGTTGGGTTTTTTTCATAGAACTTTGTATTATGCAATTGTTGTTCAAAGACAACACAGCCCTTTTTATGATGTAAGACCCAACGAGGCAATTTGAAAAGAAAACAGAAACTTTTGAAGTTATTTTAATATAATAAAACATGAAAGCACACAGAGCTCTTTGAGTGCCCTTAAATTATGTTATATGATTTCCTGGAACAGCAACAAGAGAATGTATCTATTTTTTTAACTATCATTCCATATTCTGATCTGATAGTTGTCTAGTCTTTTGCTTATTCATTTTGTTTTTTGGAGTCTGTAAACTGAAAGATTGTTCTTTTTCCCCAAAACCCATCTAATAATTGAATAAATAGTTATTTCAATTAACAACCAGTTAATTGTAACCTTACCCATCTATTATGAGTTTATGGAATGGTGATGGTCTATCACAGACTGGACACGTCCAGGTCGGCTTTTTCTCGTTCATCATTAGAAACGTCATAGCATCACAGCACTGTAGATGTGAACATGAACTTGCTCTGATAGGCATGCTCATTCGACTCTTGCCCAGCTGAAATTGAGAAGAGAGTCAGATAAATGAAAGTCAATGAAGTTAAAACTGACAATTAAGACATGTGTCTAGTTGGAAATGAATGCCTTGTGTATCAGATATTTAAAATTATAACTACTGATTTCAAAATTATAACTACTGATTTCAAATAAGAGAAATCATACAAGAGTTCAAAAGTAGTATAAACTCAAAGTTAAATCTCAAGTGACAAACAAATGGTCTGACATACATAACCAAAATTTGCATGACCCTCAACTTAGTCTTAAGGGGGCATAAAAAAATTGTTAACACTGTGTAAGTATGTCTACTTCTATTGATAAATGATTGAGTTCAACTCTGATCAAAATTTATTGTATCAAGTAATATCACCATCATGATTTTATCATTATCTACACCATTGACAATGAAAAGTCTTTTTAGATTCTCCTCATTTCTTATCCAAAATCTACAGATTGTTCCTTGTGTATGGATGTTTAACAGTTGCGTAATGCATTGAATTGTGTATCTTAACATCTCTATAAATTTATATTGTATCTGTATACTTACAGGGCACATCAGAGAAACTCTCAGACTTGTTGTGTCTATCTCACTGTCTGGGTCACTTTGTAATTTTTCTTTGACTAAAACATAAGTTAAGTTGACATGAACATATATCAAACAAAATAAAATTCTGGAATGACTAATGTTATTACATGTATCACATTTTTTACTTCAGAAAATTTGATAAGCATTTACATGAAATAAATTTTCTTTTAAAAGTATCAAATTTACAGTACAAAGGGAAATAACTCAATCACTTAAATGGTAAGCTAAGAAATAGGACTGTATAAAATCACAAAAAATTCTACTTGACTTTGATCAGCACAATGTCCTGAATAAATTGCACCTTTCTTAACAAAAATTAAACTGCATATCCCCTAGTTCAATTATTTTGTATAAAACTTACTTAAAGCTCTGGTATGGTCAGGATGTCTGTTTCCAAACTGTTTTAATCTCATCATTAGAGTATTTGACGACAGTTTCTTTACAAGGTATATTGCCACACAATAGCCCTGTGAAAATAACAAAACTTTTATTACAAATGACTTTAAAATGTTAAGTAGTGATTTATGTTAATGACAGATAAAGATAAAGTCATTTTTCTAGGGGGAATGTCTCTTCGGCTTTGAATATGAAAACAATAACTCAGATTATTTTCGATTACAAAAAGATTTCTTTATCATTGACCACAACTGTTATGATTATGTTTGATTTGAAGCATGAAGGAACAAAATTTGGTACTTGTCTATATCTTGAGGCTAACTAGAACAAAAGTTATCATGTATACAGTAATGTTAGCAGACACCGATGACGACGACAGCATCATACCATTATACCTCCGCAATTTTTTGCGGTCGTATAAAAAAATATGTTTTTTCTCGTTTTTTAGGGAAAAGAAATCATCTACTGCCTTAAATATTATGTCAAGTCCTTGAAAAAATTTTAAAGAAAGGATTTAAATCTTTTTTTAGTTGAAAAAGGATTTATCAATCTATATTTTAAAGCATTATCAAGCAGCAAAGTATAAAACCCCTACCCGCCCAAAGTCTGTGGCCCAGGACACATCTATCTGGTTAGGCATGGTAGGAGAGAGTCGACAGAAGGTTGTGATATCCACCGGTCTTCCTGGTCTCTTAGGTTCTACTCCAGGCTTACTGGTAGGTATTGGATTCTGAAATAAAGTTACTTAAATCAATATTTGAAAGTCATAAAACATATACTTTCAGTTTCCATTTAATCTTAATGTTTTTCATGCAAATTTTTATGTAAATATGAACTTATGTATTTGCATTTCACATGATGAATATTAAAGACATGCAAGGGTTCATCAATTCTCCATTTTTTCATTAATTGTTATCCATTTCTTTACATATTTCCATATTCATTTTTTTTTCCAAAATGAAATCGAATTGAACTCTTTTTTGAAATAGTTCATACACAAAATGATTTGTCAAAAGTAGTTACAACTGAACATAGATCAATGTCAAAAAACATCTGGAAGTCAAGTTATAAAATATGGAATTTTACTTTGTTCAATAATCATCCAAGGAAAGTTGAAACATAGCTAGTCAAATCTCTTACTGTGCTTTTAAATTCTTAATTACCTCATAAGTAGCTTCATGCTGTATAGGACAATATAAAAAAAATTGCTAGATTCTCATTTTATCCCGCTCATTTTTATACCTGCCTCTTTATCAAAGCTTATGTTTGTATTTAGTCGAATTTATGTTAATTGTTTTTTTGTCAAGAAGAGGGTCTTTCAATGCACTTTGGGATTTGGCTTGAATCATATGTATTTTATTTTCAATCCAGGGGCCAATTGAAAAACAGCGAGCAGCGACCGCTGGTCACATTGAAGGCTGCTGGCTGTTTTCCATTGTGGATATTTAAAATATACGTTTATAATGTAGGTTGTGTCGCGTACACTTATTCCACATCTCATTTTCTTCTATCTAAAACTTTTATTTTTGATTTTTTTGGCATTTAATGTTCATTTTTTTCCAAATTCCATAAGAATGGCAGAATATTCTATCAAAATGAATTAAAAATCAAATTCAACCTGCCTGCCCATATTTTTGAGAAATTTGGATGAGAATGTAGGAATGATTTTATAATAGCCGATCATTTACACAACAAAAAATCATCACTAACTTTCTCTATTAATGACATTGAAAATAATAAATGAAGTTTTCTTACAGGTAAAGGGGCAAGTTTTCCATTAACTCGAACACATATACTTGGAGGAAAATTATCATCTTGTTCACAGCTTGTTTCTAATAGACAGAACCTGAAATGAACAAAACATTGTACAAATGTCTAATAATACTCTTATATTGAAAAATGTTACAACTTTGGAAGATGCTTCGATCATACATATAGTTAGAATCCACCAACATTTCTGATTTTTTTTGGGTTTTTTTGCAGTTTATAAATATGAAAATTATTTCCATTACATATGTTTCAACATGTGATAATTTCTTGATTGTATTACACAGGTTAGTTTCTTTAAATGCACACAACATTAATGAAAATCACATAAGATTGCAGTGGAAGAGGGAGGTTTGGCGCCATAAAACCTGGTTCAACCCACCATTTTTTTTTAAATGCCTGTACCAAGTCAGGACCATTGTGGTCTTCAATTTCTCTGGAATGTATTTGCCTTGTTTTGTCTTCTATTCTTGGATATATGAGAATGATCATCCCAGTTCAGTAGTTTATTTATCTAATACTTGTTGTTGAGCATATTTCATTTATCTAATACTTGTAAAGACTGTAAATCACTCAAGATGTAAAACTTGTGAGATGTTTTCATGTTATACAAACCTTAACTGGATCTGTGTCATGTATTCACATCTAGCACCAGGTCGGAAATCCCTGGAAAGACATAAATCAAAAATTGTCATTTTTCAATTTTTCAAAAAAATTAATATTACTTAAACATGTTAAAATATTCAAAATTGCTAAAAAATATGTCTACAATCAACAAAGCTCAGTATTTTGCAGTATCACCCATAGCAACCATGAAAACAATTCCACCACATGTGGGAATGCCTCAAGTTACTATGGATACAGTCAACATGTCTGACTGAGTTCATGACCCCTGCAATTTCATCATAGCAACAAAAACAAGTTTTTTTTTCATGTTTTTTGGTAAAAACCCATAGTCGATTTTAATAATTATTTTCATTCCAATTTTTTTTTAAGTTTTCATAAATAAAAATATTCAAAATTGTTAAAAATTGTAATTTTTTTTTTATCTCGTAATGCTTGTGGTCAATACTTGAATTCTTTTTGCCACATTTTTGGGGGCTTGATTACTTCTCTTACAACAGTTTTGTGTATTTTTTCAACTTTCCAATTAATTTGATTCAATAGTTGATGATGTTATTCCAAGAAACAATCAAATAATTTGTTTTCTAAACAGTTGATTTCATACCCTGTATTTAATTTATTTTTATATACATTTGAATACATTAGAAGTTTTTGTTATGTACATGTATTTTTAAAGTCAAGATTTTTAATAGGAATAGTAAAATATAAAATGAATTCAGTATTAAACCCATTTCAGAACACTTCTGACAGCACAAGATAAAAGTAAACATTTTCTGTAATGGAAAATTTCAAATTAATGAGCATTTACAAAATAAAAAAAAAAACAACAACAAACAATTAACCTTTAAAGCTCAGTATTTTGCAGTATCACCCATAGCAACCATGAAAACAGTTCCACCACATGTGGGCATGCTTCAAGTTACTATGGATACAGTCAACATGTTAGACTGAGTTCATGACCCCTGCAATTTCATCATAGCAACATTTTTTTTTGTACCTAATGAGACCTTGATCATTTAAGTATTGTTTTTTTTTCTAATTCAATGCCTTTTAATTGTGTGTATCCTTACATTTGAAATTGAATTTTCTGCCTTTTTATATTGATCAGTACATCTAGTCACTTGTCTTGTCAAGTGTGTAAAGTGGTTAAATTAAAAACTTTCAATCTTTAATTTTGCAGCAATGGGATGACCTTGTCCTTTTGATTAGATGTTGACATTTCTATTCCGACCTTGATTTGTGTATCCTTACCTTGACATTGCAATATCTTGTGCTTGCTGTGGTGTCAAATGAAAATTATAATGTGTTTCCTGGAATTTGGATGTCCCTCTTGGGGCTGAAATAAACATAAGATTTTATATTACTATAATTCCATTATTAACTGTATTGAAAGCATAAAACTAATGCAAATCATGAGTCTTACATTAGTATTGTTGTGGGTTTGGACGAGTGCAAGGGGAAACAGGGATCGAAGGGGGAAGCATGAACCAGAAGGGTGGAAAACATAGGATGAGGGGACAAGGACCAGGAATCTGGAATCAAGGGGATGGGAAGCTGGTTCAGATGAGCTGGCAGTAGGAATTGAAGACCCCCCTCCCTGTCCAGCACTGCTTTGGTAGATCTCAATTATAAAATCATATAATCACATAGAATAGGGCATTGATATTGCTTCAGATTAACATTTAAAGTAGATACTTGTCAAAATTCAATAACAGGAAGGGAAAATATTATTCATCATCAAACAGGAAGTGCATGTCAAAAAAAGATAATTTAGATCAATAAACAAGGCCAGGGCAATGACATGGATATACATGTGTGGAGGAATCTAGTGTCATGTTTGGATACACAGTTGAATGATGCAATCATTAAATGTCTTATGCTTTATAAACATAATCAGCATAAAATATCTGAAACTCTTGCTTGTACATTCAGAAATTTTTGAAAATTTTGAAATGTAATATTTTTTGAATGGTAAAAACATGTTAAACTGGCTTTACGGTACTCTGAGATAATTAATTTCATTTTGTTTTACCTGACCTGATCTGTTCATAGTATTTATTTTTTAACATGTAAACTGTTAAATTGGGTGATGGGCTTCATTTTTTCTGTTGTCATATTCTATAGCTCTACAGAATCTCAAGAACCCTGTTTCCATTTTCATCTACAGCAGGCTACCTACCAAGACTTGTGGGTTTCATCAGTTCTGCTATGACATCATAGAATGGGAGGTGCTTTAATCTAACATCAGGATGGACAGGAAATATGGAGGAAGAAGGCTGCTGTGATAAACTGGATCCACTAGAATAATCAAGGGCACCTGAAAAATAACATAATGGTTACTTAAAAGCATGCAAAAAAGTCTCTACATAGATGACCTGCTTGGTATGTAACTCCTATTTTTTCTACAAGTTTTGTTCATTTCTTCATAGCGTACAAGTGAAACAAAAAACCTTAAGAATTTATGAATTTTAAGATGTGCTCGATAAAACATGGACCCAAAGAAAGACATTCTGACAACGAAAGTTTGAAGGTCATGATAAACTCAGTTGTTGTTTAAAGTAAAATTGTACATAAAATGTGTTGATTCTCTCAGTATATTGCAGTTTCACCCATAGCAACCATGAAAACATGTCCACCACATGTGGGCATGCTCCTAGTTACCATGGATACAGTCAACATTCTTGACTGAGTTCATGACCCCTGCAATTTCATCATAGTGACTTTATATTGATCTGTGTACAAAACCATTTCATGTAAGTGTCAAGAATAAATTAATGTTGTGTATCATAAACATGCATTTACTTAACTTTGTATTGAATCCTTATTGTAATGACCACAAGTTACATGTAAGTGCTGTTTGATTAGTAAATGGTTTGAACAGCAGAATCAGACATTTTTCTTAATACATGTACAATTATACAATTTTGTAGACTTGAAAACAAAACCTTGCAGATAATAAATAATTATGAACAGGAAAAAAACATAAACCATTACAACGTTACTTTTGATCATTATTACAATGATAATTATAATATAGTTAATTACGACTTCAGGAATAAGTTTTAAAATCACGATAATGTCATTAATCTATTATAAGGTCTTGTTGGTGTTATTTTGCATCATCATTTAAACATCATAATCCATAAATTCAATTTCAACTTCTTCATTGATTATCTTGTTGCAATTTATGAAGTATTATAATGACATTCTTTGTCTGTATGTGTAACAGTCAATCAGGCTGTTTCTCAGGATGTGCAACTAAATCATTTTTGGTTTTATTTCCATGTACTCAAAGATTTAACATCATGCAGGGTTCCCAAGAATTTTGTGACAAAATTCAAGGGATATTCCAAATATTTTCAAGGTTATTTAAGTCACCTTTAAGGATACAAATACCGGTAGTAACAAAATTCTCTTTAACTGAAAACATGTCCCCCAAGACCCACTTGTTGCCAAACTATTAAATTCCAGGGTTTTAATGATATTTCATTTCGCCCATCCCCATAAAATCAAGGTCTTTACCAAGACCTTGAACAATGAAATGAAATTCTAGATTTTTCCAAGTTTCAGGAAACCACAAGAAAATATGCATAACACTGTTTCTACAAGTCAGTATGAACTAAAACATTAGTCCATGGTACTGTTTTATAAAGTGATCACTAATTAAAATATGCATTATCCCAGGAAATAGAAGAGACAACAGGCATATTAGTTATCATGACTTTATGAAACTGCACCCTGCAGTTTATGGTGTCAAATAGACATCATGTCATTGGTGAACAAATGAATGTTGAACATGTACAATAATGTAGCATACATGTATATGACTTAAACTGACTAAACCAAAAGGTTGTCAAGTTATTTTTTTAAATTTTGTTGCCTTTTGACAAAAATCCTTCAAGGTTTTAAACCAAAGTTGTTAGTTTAGACAGGTTTAAGACTTATACATGTAATAAAAGAATCAACGTCCAAAATTAGTTTAAGTACACAGGTATGTGCAGTATGTTAAAATTGTGTTTAAAATAGGTTAATTTTGAGTGCACCTTATATAATAATAACTATCAGTAATAACCTAGAAAATAAGGATGAATTTAGCAGGTGACTTGAGGCACATTTATGAAATTTATTTTACTAGATTATGATAAACTGTCACATAGAAGAAAACATGCTACTAAAAAAATTACTAATTGTTAATATCTGATTCATTAAAAATGGTACACATATATACATCTATACATAATACAGTGAAACCTACATATATGGATCTAAACTGATCTCTTGTGGGATTCAACAATTTAGGCTGGTTTAGACAAGTGCTTGTTTAATATAGGTTAAACAAGGGGCTGCACCTAGTCCTGCTAAGGATACCCTATTCAGCAATTTGGAAAACAGGAAGTAGATACCCGACTGACCTGGAAAGGGTGGCACATTACATCTCATCATAAAAGCGTGTACCAAATTATATATCAATTCCTTCAAAAGCAGATAATTCTGTTACAAAAAATTGTCTACTTTTGACCCTTGAAAAAGTCTAAGTCGACATGGAAAACAGGAATAAGATGCACAACAGACCTTGAAAGAAGATGTTTGGTACATATCATCATGCAGAAGCTGTCTACCAAATTTGAAAGCAATCCATTTGTTAACGCTAAGAAATATGTTACGAAAATTTGTAACAGACAGACGGACGAAAGGTGATTTTGCAATATAGCCCCCTCTCTAATGAGTGGGGTTTAAAAATATATAGAATTGAACAAGATGTAGAGTGGACTTGAAAATCAGTTTGATTTGTTTTCAGTTTAAGCCATGTTTCACTGTATATATGTATTTATATGTTCATTGTTTATTGGTCATGCACATGATGCATACTTCCTGACTTCAGCCAGTTTACCCTGTTAAAATAAATCTATTAATTTTGTATTCAAATAAGGTGAAATTTATAAAATTATATACATTTTAGTACCTGTAGCTACAAGTAATGATTATTGATTATATACCATTAACAGCAACAGGTGTGAATTTACAATTACGTGCACAATGTACATGTAACTAATGCATTGTATGTGAATGAAGAAAAAAAAACTAGACAACCTAATCGATCACAAATTAAATGAGGATATTTTCATCTATTTACATGATGTATTCATGCTAGGCAACATGATAGCTTATGCAAAAGTCTTAAATCATCATGCTAAATCTGTCTACAATATTCTAAATCAATCCCCGCTAAGAAAGTAATCAGTTATGATTTTTTTCCCTCCAATCTAAGAAAACAGGAAGTAGATAACCAACTGACCTTGAAAAGGAAGGCAGAGTTCAACTTATCATGCTGAAGCTGTCTACTAAATTTGAAAACAATCCCTTTAGCAGAAACTGAGAGATAGAAATAGACAGACAAGGTGATTGCAATTAATGTAACCCCCTTTCTTATGAGTGAGGGGATAAAATTTTAAGTTTAAAAGTAAAATGCGGTCTTATATTATAACTGTCTGATACACATGGAGTGGTTGGTTAAAAATATATTCATATTACAAGTGGGAAATAACAAACATGAAAACAACATCAATGCATGATTATAATTACACTACTAAACTAAAACATATACAGATCTAGAACTGCAGGAAAAGATCTACAAATACAATACACTACATTTAGATCTCTAACCAAAATTATTCAACAACAAAGTATAACATGCTGTTTTCTATGTGACAGTATAAGATCAAATATTCACCTCGATATCTCATCCCATTTTCTGGTTTCACTGAAAATAACAAAGATTAAAAATGTACAGTATTAAGTATCCCCTTCCTGCTTTTAAATTGTAATGTGATTTTTTTTTTATATTATATCAATTTTTAAAACCAATTAAATTTTAACCTCTTTAATGATATTTATTTCAAAAAATAAAGTTAACGGGTTCACATTTATCTTCAACAAGTCCAGTTTAAATATAATGTGCCACATTTTTTATATATCTCAATGTTCCACCTATCATTTGATATTAACATGCCTTAACTAGTATTTGGGTGCTGTAAAAACCGGATAATACATTATTTGTCATTCCAGTGGAAATGTGTAAATATTTCACACACAAAAATTTTGATACAAACAGCAACTGTATACAATGGTCAGAGAAAATATATATATACATGTATTCAGTTGATATTTTGAAACGCATATGTATGGTGTATAAGGAATGCTAAAATAAAGCTGTATAAATGATAGATATACAGAAAAAATACACAACCTGTATTCAATTTGTGATAGACTTGTTTGTACATTTCCAAGGTGTAAACCAGAACATCTTTTTCTCAGATTATTGATGTACATGTATATGTTCAAAATATGTTTCAAATTTAAGATCCATTAAACATGTTAAAATCACAAGAAGGTTTTAATAAAGTTGTATGGAATATGGTACATGTATACTTGTTTGAAGCTTTCATGCGATTTAGTATGAACGTGAGAATAAAACAGGAGTGTTTATTAAATGGTCCCATCCCATTTTACCCTTAGTTGTACTATCTGGAGGAATATTTTCACAGTCTAGAAAAAAGACACAAATCATAAAGTGATACCACTTTTGTATTACATGCATCTGTAAGGATTTGGGATTGGTTAAACCTTTTTAATGGTCATCACATTCCATGGAGCTTAACTTATATGCAAAACAGAAGAAAAGCACTGCCTCTCTATTTCACAGTAGTTTATTTTCTTTCTGGAGTGAGAGGACCAATCCTATAGAAGTCCAGCGCCTTCAGCTTTAAAGTATTTGTCTGACCCCTTTTGAAATTTAGTTGATATACATTGTAGGAATGAAATGTGACCATGCATGAAGACTTGTCATATCATTACTATACACAAAGTAGTAAGTTTTATGTTGATTAGGACTTACCTAACCAGTTGGTAGGGTAAAGAGAAGAGCCTATAACAAAATAAATAAGGCTTGAAAGCTTAGTGATGCTTTAAGTATCTTTTTTTCCCTACAACATTGATCTACTCTGGGTTTTTTTCCATATAAGTGGTCATGGTTATTACCAACGATTCAATTTATGCGCCATTATCTTTTTTTTTAACTCATTTTCTTTCATACATTGGAGTCACAAGTAAAAATAAAGAAGGAATGTGTCCATGGGACACGGATGCCCCCGCTAGGCCCCAAACAGGAAGTAGATGTCTGACAGACATGAAAGTCGCTTAGGACATACAGTTTGTCATATTGAACCATCCTACCAAGTTTCAAATCATTCTCATGTATGGTTCCTGAGAAAATCTTGACGGAAATTTTCAAGTCATGTTCACATATTTTCCAATTGGCCTAAGTCCCAAACAGGAAGTAGATGTCCGACAGGTCTCAAAATTGCTTAGGACGTACTGTTTATCATACTGAACCAACCTATCAAGTTTCAAGTCATTCTCATGTACGGTTGCTGAGAAAAGCTTGACGGAAATTTTCATAGTCATGTTCACATATTTTCACATGGCCTAAGTCCCAAACAGGAAGTAGATGTCCGACAGGTCTCAAAATCGCTTAGGACGTATTGTTTGTCATACTGAACCATCCTACCAAGTTTCAAGTCATTCTCATGTACGGTTGCTGAGAAAAGCTTGACGGAAATTCGTACGGACGGACGTACGGGACATACGGACGGACATGAGTAAAACTTAATGCCCCCCCCCACATGTCGTCGTGGGGGCATAAAAAAGCCAGTGTCTGAAATAGGATAGACCAATCTACTGGCCCAAAATGCATTTTCTGTGAAGTTTCATTATATCTTTAACATATACTTTTTTTTTAAAAAGACTGCCATTGGCCAGTGGGCAAGTGCCTATTTCAGGCACTGAAAGCGTAGGACGTACAGTTTGTCATACTGTATCACACTACTAAATTATCATGCCTTCAAACGTTTGTATTGGCCCAAACCCAAACAGGTAGTAAAAGGCTGAATGGTCTGAAATTTGCTTAGGATCATGTACACTTCATCATACTGAACCATCCAACTAAGTTTCAAATCATTCTCATGAAAAGTTTCTTAAATATGCTTGACAGAAATTAGTACAGGCATACAGTCTGAGTGTCACAAGTAAACATTAATGTTTGTTTTGAGTTTATATATATGAATTTCAATTAGCAGTTTGGCATAATCTATAAAAGTGGAACACATTCTTTGTTTAGTAGTAGATGGACTGTTAATAGTAAATTCTACATAAAGGATACATGTATATTATCGAAGCATGTATTTGTTGGTTAAAAATGCAAAATACACATTATAAATATCTATAAACTGTGAACATATTTATCATCACATGGTGTACATGTATATGAATTAGTCTTTGCTGGTTTTAGTCACTCTGGTTTAGCCAACAGTCAACTAAATGCTCACAAAAAGAAATTATTTTTACAAAATTAAGAGTAAACTAAACAGCAGAATTTTTCTAAACAAGAATAAAATTGTAAAAAATATATCAATGTTCTCCCAGTAGGTCCATATACCACTGTGGTACCACTCGGCACTGTGCTATATTTTTTACCACAGTGCTATCTTGTAAAGATTTATAATAGAATGTGTTAGGACCACAGTGCTATAATTTTCAGAAAACCATGTTTTTACTGATTCCCACAGTGCTATCAAAATTTTCTGGGGAGAACACTGAATATTTACCAGTGAATATAAGTAAGTTAACAGTTTTAGAGTACATGTACATGTCAATTCTAGTTATAAATAAAGCTAATGCATACATGTATAAAGCCGACACCGTCTGACAACATAATACATTTCTACATATATACATTATCGTAACTTACTACTGCCATATACGACTTCATCTGGCTTCCCTGGCGGCTTCCTCCTGTTAGATGAAAAAATTTGACTGAAAAGATAATAAAGTTCTCACTGAAGAACAAGAAAAATCCCTATTCTGCAGATTTAGATTATTTAAATAAGTAAAATTTTCTTCAATATGATTATGACAAAAGTGAAAAACTGACTAAAAACTTTGGATTATGTTTTTCCAATGTAGTTCTAATGTGTATGTGTTACATATGTTACATTTTTTGCTAAAAGCACCTTTAACCTCTAAATCTACTTGAGTACTTCCAATTCAATCAAGAATAAAATTAATAAATAAACATTAAAAACAAACCAAAATAAGCATGAAAGGAAAATATATATATTTTTTGGTCATAACAACTCCCTCCTTTTTTCTCTGGTTAAGCAAACTTTAAAAATTGAAATAAGACAAGGGATATAATCTTGTGACAATTATTGCTTGTTCTTATATATTTGCCATCAATTGTATTAATGTAACACAAAATAGTGTCCGCAGTGAAATATTGTCTTGAGCCACTCACTCCTATGATGAAATCCAAGGACGGAATAAAACGCTTAAGAGATATGAAATTTTGTCCTCTAGATTTTTCAGTGTTAAGTATGGCAGGGTGGACAAAATTTCATAGGACACTATTTTGTTTTACATTAATATATATTAAGGTTCGATATTGCTGTTTATTCTTTACAGTTGGGACCAGAAAAAAAATAATAAGTAAGGTCATAAAGGTAATGTATAGTGTAAACTGCATATTTTAGTAGTCAGTTGGGTACAATGTGCATACTTATATAATTCTCGGATCTTGATCTGTATTGGTACCGAGGCACCCTTCTGTACTAGCTGTAAGGCTCTTTGCATTAGTTCTGTTTTTCTTCCAGTTTTATTTCGTCCAGCATATCCTAATAGTACTTGCAGCTCAGAAACTCTAAAGCTCATGACCATTTGCTTAAATAAATAAATGAAGATATTAAACCAAATTCAAAATATTCCAAAGGCAAAAGGCATGATATCATGAATGGCAGAATTTTTTAATAGTAAAACTGTGTTTGAAAATATTTATAAAGATTTACATATAATAGACCAATCGCGAGTTAATCCATTCCGGAACATTCCGGATATTAGAATGTCAAAATGTCAAAGGTCAACTGAGGTAAGATCTGACGTCAGAACATTGGGAGCAATGGAAGCAACATGTTTACCAATTTATTTTAGGAAAATTTGAAAGAAAATTGAATAAAAAATTTTGTTCATCAATTTGTAATGATTAAAGAAATATAAAAACAAACATTTCTAAGCGATTGGAGAGAAAAGATAAGGGTTTCCTGTTTTATTTATCACAGAGTAGGTACAAGTTTTCCAGTAAAATCGAGGTCAAATGGCGGCTATTTTGGAACTCGCGATCCGGGTATTGACAACACTGAACAAGTAAAACCAAATGTTTAACAAAAAACAATCTTTGTGTGCATGAGACCTTTTGGTATTGATTTTTTTTTCATCAGAGACTGAGTGTTTGAAAAAAAATATTCTTATTTTGTATTAAACATATCATAAATCAAATAAATAATCAATAATATTGTTAAGTTTGAATGGAAAATCTATATTTAGAACTCTAAAATGACCTTGACACTAAAATCATATTTCTTCCCGCTTAAGCATTTTAAATGGCATTAATAAGCAAATTACAAAGTGAAAATCTAAAAAAGCAATGCCAATAAACAAGGTAAAACTGCTCTCGGTAACAGGTATTGAAAAATAATGAATATACGGCAAATTTATTCAAGGACGATGTGGTTTGAAATCTAGGTCACTGCCACTTTTTGAGGATTGTCGAAAAAGTGTCTATTATTTTGACTATTTCTTGGTAAATGTTGAGTTGTATGGTAAAAACTGGTGTGAATGTCAACAATGATAAATATATCTTAGTTGTAAAACTTGATTTTTTCAATTTACTGTTTAAATTTAAACGAAATTCTTAAAAATATCGGTTTCACGTACCTTCAAATCTCCAGCGTCCGCCATTTTTGTTTACTGAATTGCGCATGCTCCGAAAAATGATGACCTCATTTCCGGGTAAACAGAATGGCAGCCAAAAATTGTAGGTTATGAAACTTCAGAAGGACAAGCTGCAAACTCTGTGGTCTTTCTTTTTATCATTCATTCACATTACACATAACATTAAGCTTAAATTACAGAAGTCACTTGCTCTATAATTTGAGAAAAAACTATTGCATTTTCGAAGAAATGTTCATATTTTTCTCTGTTTTTTGTTACATTCAGATCATGTTCATTTTACCAACATTGTTCTGTCATAATTTCTACGCCTTATTTAGTGTCAGAAAGCACCTTATTATTTTGCCTATAACAGAAAATAGTTACCCTACCTAAAATGTTAGTATTTCATATGTTCAATGTTGTAAATGAAGAATCCTAGTCACTTCGGTACCGATAAAATAAGACACTTCGGTACTCGGTACTAGTCACTTTTTATAAATAAATGATATTTTCGGTCATAAAATATAAAAAGTTTAATTGCTAAGTGGAAGTATTGTAACCGCCAACAGTCAAGCAATTTCTTATTAGATCAAGTCCTTTGATCCAATCAATTGCAAGCAATTAACTACTACCATTAAACACTTATGATTTTATTACTCAATCAGAAGCCATATGATAGAGGACACAATTAGCAAAGCCATACAACCATTAAATCCAATTACAACCATATGGTGCAATTTGAAATGTTATATGTTAAAATCAGATTCATGACGTTAGATACTTATTAAAATTCTGTAGAAAAACATGTCAACAAAAAAGAGGATACATGTACCCAATATGAACTAATTTTGCTATGACAAAAAGAGATCTTGCCCGATGGACTATGAATAATAAAAAAGTGATCATCCGCCAATTAAATTATATTCATTTAGGTACCAGAATTAAAAAAACAATATTAACGACTTATCAATAAAAAAAACATTTATGATCAAATCTATTTGAAAAAACGTATTTCAGCTAACATAAATATTCACTCCCATCAAACATTTTTTGTTTACATCAATATTTTTTATTTACCATTCATGAATCTAAAAATACCAATGAAAATCGTAAATTGAAATTATTCCAACAGGGCAGAAGAAATGGAGTTATATTGTTGATGTTGAAGAATCTCAATGGAGAGAAATTTTCAGTTTACCATTCAAAATTACAAGAAATACAAAGCTACAATGGTTGCAATTTAGAATTAACCATTATATTTTGGCTACAAACAAATATCTGTGTAAAATAAATGTTGTGAATGATCCTAATTGTAATTTTTGTAATGATGAGGAGGAAACAATTGAACATTTATTATGGAATTGCGAGATTACGCAAAACTTTTTGGAAGAAGTTGATCTTTGGTTTTTATCAAATGGGATAAGTATCCTATTTACGAAAAACACTTTCATATTTGGAAACACATCAAGGGTTTTGGATGGGTATGCTTGTAATCTTATTTTACTATGTTTTAAACAATATATATATAACACAAGGTATTTTAAGAAGAATTTGTCTTTACAAGCTGTTATTAATAAACTAAAAGATCTATATAATATAGAAAAGTGTATTGCAGTTAAAAACAAAAAAATAGATTTCTTTAATAGACAGTGGAATCCTTACAGGTTCTTGGAATAATATACTATCAATAAGATAAACTCTTTCTGTAAAAATTGTTATGAACATCACATAATATCACAACAAAATTTCATCAGACATTTATCTAAAAAATTTTGTTTCTTTTGATGTTTTGTTTAGTTTTTTTTTGTTTTTGTTTTTTTGTTTTTTTTCTTAAAAAAAATTACTATTATTTCTGTTCTTTTCCTGTCTATTTGTTTTTTTTTTAACCAAAAAAAAAAAAAATCCTTTTAGTATACACTAGTTCTTTTTAATCTTTCCTCTTCCTCCATATTTATACTTTTATTAGAATCTGTATACTTGTACTATGCAATTATGAGGAGATCTTAAGTGTGATATGACATTTGATAAATACTGAACGATATTCTGTGACGTTCAACATATCTCATACAGGTTATATATGTTTGTCATACAATGATGTATTTTACTAACAAGTACTAACAGCTGTATATTATATGCTACTAATGTTAACGAGGCCGGGATAAGGTACCAGTACTTTATGTTTTCAACTAACAAATGTACAGATTTCAATAAAAATATCACAAAAAAAAAAAAAACAAAAAAAAAAATCGTAAATTGAACACATATTAAGTAAAAATTACTATCCAATGTTGCTATATTCAATTTTTTTTGGTCGGTACCGAAGTGACCAATACCTAGTACCGAAGTGTCCTGATACCGTAAATAAATTGTCAGTACAGAACTGTTTCTTGCTCACTGTTGAGCATTTTATTGTTTCAGCCCCGATTCCTTGACATGTGGTCATTTTAACAACATAATTTTCGTCCTACTCCGGTCCGAACAATTTCCGGAGTATGAATCTTGTTCATAGCGAATTAATCAACAAGTTAACATACTGGAGTATAACTTTCAGCCCTGAGTTACCTCTGTATCTGCAAAAAAACACTGCTTTTGAGAAAAAAAGTGGCAAGATCTACTCTGTGACCAGTTCATGTACAATGGAACCCTGGTACACCTTGTCGTATTTTAATGGGACTGATGGTTGACTGTGGCTATATTTATATTCACTAACATGAAAAAATAACTACTGGTAAACTTATTGAGCATATGAGACAGACACAGCCTTTTTGAGGGACATACATGTTAAGGCAATCATAATTTTTCAGTGGCAAATCTAATAGACCAGGGGGAATGAAATTTGGTTGAAAGTAAAGGAATTCATTGACAATGTACATGTAGTATGCTCTTTCTATAAAATCAAAGATGTTTGTTCTAAACAAAACTAAATTCTTACAAAAACATGAGCATAAGAGCTTTGCAACTTTTCTCAACACACAATATACAAGACGTATCAGGATTGATTTTTGGTTCAGGGTAAACTTTAGTTTATAAATTGGATTGTAAGTTACATGTACAAAAATGTAATAGTACCTGTAACACTCTATGTACATACATACACGTATTTATATACTGTAATAAATTTGATTTTACATTGATTTTGTACTTTGTTTTTTTTTTATTTAGTAATGCTGCTAAAAGGGGGATACAGTCAATGCTTAAATCTCCTCCTGAGACGACAAGCTCCTCTTACAGTTACCTGTAGACAGTCAACCCAAAAGGCCGCACAAGTCAGGTAAATTGTGAAATGGTTCATTTAAACTGCCATGAAATATTTTTATATTCCCATGAAAATTGCCAATATTTCATGTAATTTATAAGATATTGCATATCTGTCAAAGTCTGTGGATTATTAACATTCAATAGCCAAAAGTATTTAAAAGCATATCAAAGTCAAGCAAAGCAGAAACTATTTTTAAAATTTGACTGAAATTTTGCTGACTTTGGTTAACGTGGTATATCTTCAGTAAAAAGTAAGACAGTACTATAATTGAAAAACAAAGGTTACTTGCATTTCTCATATTAAAGTAAATAAATCTCACTGGATAAAGTTCTCATGGGAGAATGGAATTTATTCCAAATAAACCTGTGTAAGTATAATTTTTCTTGATCATTAGAATTTTTTTTACACTAGAGTTACCTCTCTTTTCATTAAAAAAATCAATTTTGGTATTTGTTTATCAGTGATACAGACAGTCCGCTTGAACCAGCAGAACCTCGACCATACTCCCCCTTCCAAGACACAAACAGTAAAGGTCAATGGGCAGTGGCACGTTTAGATGATGCATTGAACTGGGCAAGAAAGGTGAGTTACAAAAAATGCCAAACTTGTAAGAGTTATTAGCTTTTAAAATGGCTTTTCCCTTAATCCAATGTAAATATACAAGTTTGAACTAAGATTTCAGTCGGAAGCTTTGTGAAAATTTAGTTTATCAGTCCTGTAAGTACATTGTAATTCAGTGTTCTCCATAAAATTTTTCAAAGCTTCTTGATGTTGTCAGGTTAAACAAGGACATTTCTTGTTTTGAAATTATAGCTTCACATTTCCTTTGGAATGTTAAAAATGATTTCGATAGCATCACATTTAAACAAGATAGCATCACATGCCATGGTGCTTTACTATGTTTGTTATAAATCAATGGTACAGATATATTGATGAAGAGATTTAAAAATTTGAATAATTGATAATTATATTATCCATTCTGTCCCTTAAATCTTCAATTGGTATTGTAATTGAAAGGAATTGAATGAACAGACTGGATTAATAATTACTAATGGGTGCATTCATTATTCTAATCTCCAAGTCCTGTCCAATAAAAACAAAACCAGGACACAACAAATACCAATGATAATAGATTTGGAACACAACCAAACTGAACAGAATTAAGTTAACCTATGAATATCCATGTATATATTGCAGTGTTTCAGCTAGGCTGTTTTCAGAGGGCGGTCCGCCCGCCTGCCTTTGCCTCCACCCGATTGCCCTTTTCAGGAAACCTGCCGGTATTCATCTCTTCCCTGCCCTTTTTGATTGTACATTTGCCTTTTTCAGTCGATCGTACGTAGTTTGTGTATTGAGAATGAAGCCATTTGGGATAATTGAGCGACATATTTACAACCCCAAGCCAATTAACAAATGAAATTAACATGTGTTCTCTTGTCAATTAATTAAGGTATTTTTTGATTAAATTTAATTAATTTCAATTACAGGTAAGTTGTCCGATTGCACAGTAAAATTTTCTGCTTCGGTAATGATAATCGTTCACAAATCAGAAAATCTTAACCCATCTGGATGTTTTCTATCTAAATTAACATTAAATAAGCACTTTTATTAAAAAATAGAAACGATGTTGATAGATTTTTAAGATGCTCCATCATATATTTATTGTTGACAAATAATGACAGGAAGCGGAAGTTAAAAACAAAAAACGAACTCTGACCGGAATGGTACTAAAGCTCCAGATTTTACTAGCAAATTCAATAAAAATGAAGAAGGTAATTTTTTCTTGGGCTGACATTCAAGCTATTTAGCACTGATAGAATGAATGAATGTAATGAAAAGCCCAAAGTCTTGTCAAAGAAACAAGAGGCTCCCCTTAAACCTAAAAATGCTTGTTTGTTTTGTTAAAATGAATGTGCGCTGTATTTGATTGTTATTAGCTATGCCCTTTTGAAAGATGAAGTCAACGCACGAATGTGCCCTTTTTAAAAATTCATCCCTGCCCTTTTCAAATCCTGGCTGGAACACTGTATTGTATTACCATTCTTTATTAGGCGCCTATTTTAGCCTATGACCATGGTCTCTATGACATAAAATGGTTATAAAATATACTAATGCACATGATACATTTTTTTCTTGATATTTTATTTTTAGAACTCATTATGGCCCATGACTTTTGGTTTAGCCTGCTGTGCTGTAGAGATGATGCACTTTGCAGCCCCTAGATATGATATGGACAGATTTGGTATTGTATTTCGAGCTAGTCCAAGACAGGCTGATGTCATGATTGTTGCAGGAACTCTCACAAATAAGATGGCACCTGCTTTAAGAAAAGTAAGGTTATGAAGAGTAGCAACTGTACTTTGTAAAGTTTAGTAATTTTAAGCTAACCTCTTCGATCGAAAATGGAATTTTACATGGTTTATAAAAGAAACAAAAAGAATTCTGAAATACAAGTTACAACAAAGTTTCAGGCAAAAAAACATGCTTTGCATCCATTCAAGACTCATCAAAGGTGCTCAATTAAGAAATTGAAAAAAAATGGTTATGAAAAGCATAATGATAAAACCAAAATATACTAAACTAGAAAACAGGGATGATCAATCTCAGTCTAAGAAATTAGGATTTGAGATTCACTTTAGTTTTTGCTCTATTTTTCCAATATAGAAATCCTACAAATTTCACTTGCCAGAACAATTTTTACCTGGCCAAGGGCAAGCGAGCCAGTGCTAATTTTGCAGACTGCAATATCAAATTGATAAGAAACAGACATCATAGACATGGTTGTAATTTATTTTTAAAAAATAAAAACAGATGGGTTTAATTTATTTTTATGCCCTTCTATGAACATGATGAAGGTAGAGGGGCATACAGTGTTTGGGTCTGTTTATCGGTCAGTATTTCTGTTCGTCCCTCTCAAGTAATGTTTACCAAGTCAGAATTAAGTTACTTAACCAGGAAAGAAGTACAGTATCATCATGGAACTTTATTCAGGATATGAACCAAAAAAAAACAACAACTTCATGGGTGATTGTTCAAAGAAAAGGGGGTGTTTTACATATACTTTGGTTTACTTACATTTTTAAGTTATTTCCTATGAGAGAAGTATGACATGAAAATTTATACACTTAGATATCAGAATATAAGCAAATAAAATGTCTATAAAATTGCACCAATAAACTTCATGTATAAACTATGATTGGTCACTGAAAAGGGGGTGTGTAGCACTTATAGTTTTAAGTTACCGTAAATTGGGATATTTTGGTGTAGGGATATTTTGGCGGTTTTAGATTAAAATGGCCATGTTTAATTTTGGTGTGTATTATTTTCGCGCTTTCAGAAAAAATGTTCTTCTATAACTCTTTACATCATCTATAATTGAATTCATATTTGCAATATTACTCTTCAACATTAATCAGTGTATGTTTTTACCAAACCTAAGCTAATTAGTATATGTTTTTCCATTTAATAACAACTCATTTTATGTCTAATGATAATTTGACCAACAAGTGATTATATCCAAGCTAATTACCAAATTGAGTAAACATAAATGTTCATTTTGAAATAATAAAAAAAGGAAATTAAAAGATTTTTTTTAAATTCACATTGTTACTCAATGCATTGCTTGTAAGATCTACTATTTTTTTTGTACACATACCATATCTATCAATTTTTTGTAGCACATTTATTTCTTTGCATTCTAAATTTATTTGGTGTGTTTAATTTTGGCACATTTTGGTTAGGCGCCAAAGAAACCAAAATAAAACTACATCCAAAATATCCCAATTTACAGTATTTATTATGACAGAAGTATGATACAATTATAAAACTTTATGCACCTACAATGTACAATGTAGATGTATCTTTTGGACATATTATTGGTAATATTAACAAAAAAGATATACCTGTATTAAATTTAAGAACTACTTGTATACAACACTGATGAATGGTATTTGCCAAAAGACTTATTTTAGAGGCTGATTATTTAAATTGCCTTAAAGTAAGTGAAGTTTTTATGCCCCATTACAAAAGTAGGGGGCATATAGTGTTCGGGTCCGTTAGTCTGTACATCTCAAATGTTGCAAGATGGGGCATTTATCATTTATGTTTCAACTTCATGTTTATGCCTGTACTTATACTAGTATATTATTGTAGGTCTACGATCAGATGCCCAATCCACGGTGGGTGGTCTCCATGGGTAGCTGTGCCAATGGTGGTGGATATTATCATTATTCCTATGCTGTAGTACGAGGCTGTGATAGAATTGTTCCTGTTGATATATATGTTCCTGGTGGGTCTTCTTATAAATGCATAAATCAGACATTTTGAAATATGGCAGACCTGCTTATTTGTCTAGCAGAATTTGCTGAGGTCCAGCAAAATTCCTACAAATGTTGTTTAATATGCAACAATTGATTTATATCTTGAGGTCCGACAAAACCAAAACATATTTTTAAAACCTCTGATTAATAAATTCTAGTTTAGTAAAATCACCAATGGTGAGAATGAAAACTGGTGCAAATAGTTTGAAACCAACAACAGAATAACCAACATGTTCACTTTGTTCAGTACAAGTGCCAAATGAGCTATGTAGGTCAATTGAGCTAGTTAAGATCAATTAAGCTTTGAATTATTATCTTCCTTTTCTGTTTTGACCAATAGATCTATATCTGTTTCAATTTGGTTCAGTGCAAGATGAAATTTTAACTTCAAGTCATCATACCTGTACGAAGAAACATCAAAATGTCTTGGAAGTTTTACAAAAGACTTGTGAATAATTTAAATGCATTGTACTTAATGCAAAAAATCCAATTGTCACAAAAGTAATTCCACAGAAGGAGTATATAAATATGTTCCCATGTTGACAATGAGCGGCTTCGAAAAAAGAATCTTTTATTTCATGATGCATAGGGAAGATTTAAAAAAGAAAATGTTTTGTCAAAAACAGCAAAGGGAGATCATAATTTAAAGCTCGGTAAATTATAAAGCTTTACTAGCTCAATTGATAGCAATAGCTCATTTGGCACTTGTAAAGAACTTGATCAAAGAGTGACTTTCTTCTGGGCAATAGAACAATATACCTTATAGGAAAATAAAACATAAGCTTAGACAAACAATCCTGGTTTAATTAAATATGAACATATTAAATGACACAGTGTACAACTAGTATTTTTGTCTAACCTTTTTTTTTACTAAGCCAAAAATACAGCACTCAATGAAATAATATTTATAAAGTTGTACATGTAAACATGTATTATTATGAAATTATAGGTATCTTACTCAACCATGTAAGGACAAACATTTTGAACTTGTTGTTTATCATTGCTGCCCATTGTTGAGTCAAGTAGCTGTAAATGTTAGCTTGCAATTGAAAACAGTACTGTTTTCTGCATCCTCGGAAACCCAGGGTTTCTTCTCTTGCTAACTCATTTATTACCCCTAGGTCATTACACATGAAACACTTCGTTTTTGAGTTTTTTGTACCGAGCCTTCTGATTGGTCGCATTACATTTTTCTAATGGTTTTTAAACATGTTTCTGTATTGAAATTTTATGAAGTTCAAGATCAGATCAAGAACGTGCAAAAGAACAAAATCATACGAAATGACCCAGGGGTAATGAATAAGTAAGTGAGAGAAGAACCCCTGGATTTGCAAGGATATGTTTTCAGTAAAAATGTATTAGTTGTCATTTTACAATGTGTATATGATGTATTAATATCGGACTTGTAATTTTTCAGGTTGTCCACCAACGGCTGAAGCTTTGTTATATGGATTTTTACAGCTACAGAAAAAGATTAAAAGAACTGCACTTGTACAGAATTTTAACTACAGACAGTAAAAATAAGCGATGAAAATTTCAACATTGTGTGCAAAAAAATCTCTGAACTTCTTTACTTTGTTTGAAACAAATCGTGAAATGTTCAAATCTGCTCTCAAATTTGAATTGGTTCAAATCTGGACACAGAATACAAGTATTTCTGGCTGTTTGGTCTTAAGATATGAATGATGGTACTTTTCATACTACAGTTTCAGCACAATGTACTGAGATATTGTGAACCTATTGTAAATATTATAAATGCTCTATTTGTTTTGGGGTTTTTTTTTTTCGAAAACAGGAGCTTGCCAATAAATACTTGAATAAATGGTTTTAAGAAGTTGATCAAGGTGATTTGCAATTTTGCAAACGCCTTAAATTCATTCAGAGGAAAGCTGTTAGTTGATAATCATGAAGTCACGTAGTAGATTTTAATGAAACTTTTTCATCATATATTTGTATGTGCATGAAGCAGATAATAGGGGTTTATGCTCAAGATGCAATAAATTATTATAACACTTTAAGATGTACCAGAAAAAAAAGAATAATTGTCAATTTGAAAAACACAAGATTGTTTTATTCATTTAATACAATAAAAAGTCAAATTAAAGAACAAGTCAGCATATGTACAAATACCATTTGAAGGCAACTTGTTTCAAGGATTTTAATATTTTTAATAGTTTCTATACAAAGATAATATTATAACAATAGATGACAATGAGATGTGGGAAAAGTGTTCTTTACATAACCAGCATAATATGTTGGCAGCAGGTAAAAAATCCATAATGGAAAACAATAGTTTCAACAAAGTAAGTCATCCCTAATATAGTTTGAATATTGTAAATGTACTTATTTTCGCAAGGTATTTATTTTCACGGATTTTGTGGCCAGCCATTTTCTGTGAAAAGAAATATTTTGTATTAAATGGATAGAATAATAAGCAGAAAATGCAAAAATCAGTACCCGCAAACTTGAGTGAAAACATGAAAATAAGTACCTGCGAAAATAGGTTAACAATATTTCAAACATATCCTTGTCTCAAAATGCATTTAGTTCTTATCAAATTATATTTCTTGTTCAGTATGATACATGCAATAAATGGAGATTCACGCAAAACAAAAATATCTAACAATGACTGTTACAAAGGGAGATGATTTAAGAACTTTTATTCAAGTGTTCTAGTTGGTCATCCTGTTCAAAATCAGATTTACCTTCAAGTTGAAGCAGAATTATGTAATCATGAGAAACTTTTTATACATACAAGGGCTGTATTTAAGGATTGTGGAAAAGATAAGATATTCATACTTAAATGATAACCATGAAACTGGGTAACCACGGTACGCCTTTCCTTGGATCCGTGCCTGGTACATGTAACATGAAAGTTGGTTGTTTACATTGCTAAGTCTTTTTCTATGGTTGTTATTTCAATATTTTATTGTATTATGAATAAGTACATAAAAACTGAATAACCTGCTTTATAAAACTACAATGCATGAAAATTACACATTTATTGTTTCTTTTTTTAACCCTTTAAATTATCTATATACATGTATTTAGAAAAAGACTCAATGAAAATTTACAATTCATGTTAAAATGAAATTCCTATTTTCTACATTATGATATTGTACATGTATATTATTGTTTATATTCTTTACAAATACACTCTCTGCATGTCATCTATCTAAACTCCTGCAAAGAGAGCCTTCTGTCATTCTCTAATGAATGGATTGCCGATTCCCTTGGTCGACGACGGACAGCCTTTGAAGTAACTGCTTTGAAAACAGCCATAAAGAATTCAAACACCTCTCCAATGGTTATAGCTGATAAGCCTAACCACAAACCAAGTTGTCCACCAATGTCAGAGATCAAGTTCTGTGACTGAAAATGATATCAAAATTTTAAAAATTGAAGAAAAAAAATCCCCTTGTGGCCTAAGATGAAAAGCTGTTCCTTTACTTATTTGTGATGTTATTATGTTGCATGTTTGCATATACTCCTGATTCCAAGTTTCTGCTATTAAACTTATATTCCTCCTTTTGATTTGTCAAAAATATCCATGATGAATAAGTTTTAGAAGTTTCATCCCAGTATCAAAATCCAGCATTACATGATAGAGTAATGTTTCACTGACACTCACTCACAATGGAACTTCTACTTTCAGTCTTAGAAACCTTTGGGGTGGACAAATCCCTCAATTTGTGGAGGACCTGAGCTGACATGTCTGACCCAAACTTAACCAAGAACTACATGTTTAACACCCATGTTTTCTTCATTGTACTTAACATGGATTGGCTATTATTATTTTTTTGTGTGAGGGAAGGGGTTGTGCGTGGTTGTGCAATTCTTTATAAGTTAGGTTAGTCTCAGTAGCTGATCCAGGGGAGGTGTCACCCAGTGCACGTGACACCCACCTGAGGTTCAAAAATATATGGTTTCACTGACACACTTTCTGTAATAAAATTAATATAATTACATTCTTGTTTATAACGAGTATTTTAATTGGTTAATAGTTGAGTTTTATTTCTGTATAAAACTCAACAGTACGTGCTTCCTTGACAACGACTTGCGCGGAGTAATTTAAAAAACATAAACCATGCATTTCGTGTAATTTTTTCGTGCAAATATTTAATATATTTGATTGGAATGTAATTATATACAATGAATGCAATATTTTTGAGTTTTATTGGTGTGTAAAAGCGTGGACCTTGGCGCACATTTTCAACATGAAGCGCTACCGCGCTTCATTAAAAATGTGCTTAGGTCCACGCTTTTACACACCAATAAAACTCAAAAATATTGCATTCATTGTATAATTGAATACAAAAGGTAACCTTGATGACTACTTGTTATTGCTAAATAAATATGCCATTGGTTAATTACGCCTGTGACAACACTTATTTCATTTTTTGTTAATTAGGTTCTTTTGATCTTTGATGTGTAAAGTTTTAACAATAGCCATCTACCTTTGAATAATGCCTAAAAATCTCTTTTAATTTTTATAATTTGTAAAAATCCTCAACTGCAAGGAGAAACGGTGTACATACAGAACTCGCATATGTCGGTCTGCATGAATTCCAGCATTCTTGGAACTAATACTGTTCAAAACTTTTACGGACGTTTTGCATATATGTTAGAAATAAATGAAAAATAACTTTTCCATATCAGACGAAACCTTGCTGCTCCCTGAAACATTGTATTCTTTGTTAAAAGAGAGTCGATATTTTTTGTAGTACAACAATCATCTAAAAACCGTCTAATAGCCCTTTTACATATGTCACCACTGCCCAGGGACTTACTTTCTGGTTGTAAAAAAAACGGATTTGGTTTGTGAATTAGCCCGCTATAAATCTTGTCGGTAAAAGTCAACTAAGCGCTCAGAAACCTGACTGGGATGTGTGCAATCATATGTTGTTATATGGAATACCGTGGTCGTAAGGCTACAACATGGAAAACCTGACCACAAACTACAACAAAAATATTCGAAACTTTCCTCCCCTGTGCTCCCATTTCATCCACCTCATTATCATTTCAAAGTTCATTGTGTCACCCTTTCCATGTTGATCTTCTTGATATTGCTGAAATGGTACTATTGGGGAGTAAAGCAATTAACTAATAACTAAATCAGTGTATTTTGATTGATGATTGCCTTTTAAAAAGTCTTTGCTTTTTCATGCTTTTTTCCACATTGCCCGTTTTAAAGCTTGGGTCTTGACAATCAAACAACAAGTTTTGCATTTTTCATGTATGGGTTGCAATCTGAAGCCAACTGCATGACCTCTTGTTATACTCTAACAAAAGAACTGGATATGATCGACTTGACAATGGTAAGATTCTATATTTTGTCATTTGGTGACACCCCCTTGACAAAATCCTGGATCCGCCCCTGAGTCTATTCATATTATCATTACCTCATATGCCTTTTGTTGCTCAATCTCCTGGACAACTAATTCTCTGAAATATACTTCTAGCTTTGCAACATTTTCCTCACTGAAACATAATTTTATGAAAATTTACTAACATATAAAAGCATGGACGTTTTCCTTACATACAAGTGCACTGTATATGAATTACATGACATTCCAAATTTATTAGGGACTTGTAGTTTGGAAGAATAATTGTTTTTCATTTACTCGTATTCTTTTTCTAAAGCACCCATCAGGCAAAAGACACTTGAAATTTGAATAGGCAACATCATTGAACAGTAGCAGAAAAAAAGGCAAAATTTGTGATTTGGTTTATCACAACTGAAAAAAGAGGAATGGATTGTTATTATTCATAAAGTTACATTTTAGTCATGTTGCAATCATTTGTTTTACGAGCCAAGTTCATGGAGACCGCGTTTAATTTTACCTTTCTGGTTTCTCGTTAGTTTTCATGAAGTCCAAACTCGTGTGCATTAATTTGAAATCTAAGTAATCCTGAAATAAATTTGAAATCTAAGTAACCCTGAAATAAATTTGAAAATGCAATAAAACAATTGTCAGGGCATTACACTTGTTCCATTATTCCGGGGTTTTTTTTTTATCTTAGTTAAAATGTTAAAATGTTAAATGAGTTGTTTCCCATCTTCCGTTTACAAACCCTACTCTTCGTATTTAGATCTACATCTTGAAATAGCTTTGCTAGCTTTTACAAAACGTCATGACTTCAAATTTTCCCACTTGATTAGCAACAGCATATGGAGACTAATTCCTTATTCTAGAGCTTACATTGATATCCTTGGTAAAGCGTCACGTTTGATACGTAACACAGGGTAATGTTGCTCCCGAATGTTGTCTTCCCTTCAGAAGTTTTATTGTAGACATCATGCGCTCATAGACAAAAAAAAATGGATTTATATCACTCAGATGGGTACAGAAGCCAGTTTGTCATGTTCATTCATCAAACTGAATTGACAGTTAACAACGCGACGGATGTGTTGCAGGAACCGCTCGCCCATCCGGAGCACCTGATTTCACTCTCGATCGTTACGATTTGAGTTGTTTTGTGTTTTTAAGGTGTCTGTTTTTGTGTTTTTCTTATTTGTATTTCTGGTTTTGTCTTTGCATTGTCGGACTTATGACATTCGAATGCTCGTCTCGCCAGCGACGAATAGTCACGGAGGGCATAGGTATAACTTTCCGGTGCGGCCTCATAAACTTTTTTGTAAGACTTTTGTGGAAAATTAATTTCTTGAAAAATATTTTAGCTAAGCATCTAGTATATGGTATACAGAAAGTTGAGGTTATGGTCTACGCAACTGTGACCATGACATGGGACCTTGACCCCATTTTCACGATTCAGTGACTTTGGGAACTTAGGTCTTTTTTCAGGCTGTAAACTCCTTTGTAAGACATTTGTGGAAAAAAATGAATACCTTGAAAAGTATACTAGCAAGGCATCTGATATTTAGAATATCGATGAATTAAATTGGGAGTTTTGCGTTCGTCACCATGTCATCTGACCTAGACCTCATTTCTACACTAAATGACTATTAATATTGTTTTGTGTTCAGTCTTTTATGTAAAATCTGTTTCTCAATGACTATGACATCTAGAATCATTTTAGTTGGTCCATAGGAAAATGTCAAGAATTAATGAATGGATAGCTGAATATCTAGGAATTCCGATGGTGCCAGCAGGCGAGACATACTTTAGTGTTAACTCTTAATGCTTTTTCCAGATACTAAGGGATATACTTTTTTTTTAATTCACTAACCTCATATTTATCTGATGGCCAGGTTCCCATAGATATTAGCGGGTCAATTTTTTCCTCGCTAAAAAAAAACATCGAAAAAATAAGATGGTATCCAAATTATAAGTTTAACAATAACTTAACAAGACTATTATAATTTTTCAATGTTATATATTTCCATACTCGGCTACAGTGGTAGAGGACATAATTGGTCAGTGGATACATCTGTGTTTAAGTTACAAACATTACCAAGTTAGATTACATTGACCTACATTTTATGCATCAATGGCTCAGATCAAAGTATATCTGTCTTAGCCACGGCAAGTAGTAGAAGAATCATTTTTTGTCAGTGGGTACATCTTAAATAGTAACCATCATCCGTACCAGAATTATGTCAGCTTGACTTACAATTTAAGTAACAGTATGAGGATAAGCTGTCGTGTGCAGCTGACTGCACTCTATTTTCTTTATTTTAATAAAAGAACAAAAGCGGATTCAGATTTAGATACTTTGCTTGGTTTTTATACTAGACTTTCTATTGTCAGCCGGCTATCTCAATATTATTTTTGTTCTGAACTATTTTTTTGTTTAGAATACTATCTAACAGACTTACAAACATGGGTTAGGACATAAGGTATCACATTCCTCCATATTAAATGATTCTCGCCAAAGACAAGCGTCTGAAATAGACAGAGTGACACTCTGCATGAAGATGTTAATACATACCGGTACATGTATGATGTGATTTACAAGAACCAGCACCTAATTAAGAAAGGTATTTCTTTCTCATAATATAGAAAAAAGGCAGTGTAAAAATTTCCACTAAAATTCCTTTAAAAACTGATAGCATGTTCAGATCGATTAAACTTGGGTTTAAAAAAGCTTTCTAAAAAAAATTGTTGGTAACATTTATTCATCGCTCTGCAGTATATTCATGTATTATAGAACCAACTTTTTCAATGGTTTCTCATTTCATAGTAATAAAAAAACTTAAACGGGTGTCATCAAAACTTTGCAGATTAATGATAGTACCTGCATCTGCACTGTACAGGTCACAAATGTTTGCACCATCAGGGGCCTCATACAAAGACAGAACACAGCCACATTTCTCAAACCATCTGTTTTGCTGGCACGTTTTCGTACATGTCGATTTCTCGTATTTTACCCCATACCTCTGTTGATAAACATTTTCAATCTTCCCTTTGGTGGCACAACTAGCATGTGGTGGTGGAAGGCGTGTGATTTCCGTCTGAAAATAACCGATAAAACAATATGTCTTGTAAGACTCTTGTCATAACTGCATGCATAAACATTCGACAGAACTTCTGCATATGTAAAGGACTGACCTTTTTTAACTTGAAAGGGGCTGGGTTTGATTCAAGTTTTTCCTCAATAAATAATTATGAAAGCAGAGTTTAAAAAGATTATATTCTGAAGAAGGAAGCTTGGCCCCCTTCAAGTTAAATGGTCGGTCTCTTAAGAACAACACATTATAGGACAATCTCCGGCGTACACTCTACACGAACAGTTATGCTAAATCAGCGTCTCTATCTGGGTATATGTTCCTGTTTCCCTTTGGATTTTAGGGGAATATATAGAAACACCATATTTAAAATACGTATGCATACCCTACAAAATTAATGTTCTAAAAATACAAATGTAGTTGATATTCTAACGTTCACACCATTTTTGTGCTTTCATGGACAAAGGTTTACTCTATTCTTTAAGCTTTCCACAGAAAATATCAAATCAGTTACCCTATACTAGTATATCATGATTTGTCTAATGAATTAATTCCACACTGATTCTTCTTCATGATATCAAAATTCTAACAGATTAAAGAACAATTTTAAAATAAAAAAATGAGGTCATCGTTGGGGATAACTATTCTGGAGATAAAGCTTTGCAAACAATACCATACCAATATTTGAAAGTCTTGTGACTGATTTAAAAAAAAAATACAATAAAGAGCAAAACATTTTTTACCATTTTGATTCCGACAGACGTTACAAATCCGACGGGAATTGAAAACCCATCATCTTCGAGTGCTGGGAACGTCCCACGACTGTGTACCATTACCCTTACACCGGCATCTGGTGCAAATATGGGTAGATACTCGTTCTGTTGTATATTCAGCTCCAAAGCTAACCCTATAATTAGTAGTTTATAAATGACCTAGCATCTACATGTATTTAAGAAGTGTGGCCACTAAAAGTATGTCTCGCCTGCCGGCACCATCACTAAAATCAACTACCTAAGCTTTCATTTCTTGATATAAACACAAAAAGTGTCTGTATACCTAAAAACAGATGCCTAGTTATTATACTATTCAAGCAATCCATTGTCCACACAAGTATTACAAAAAGTTTTCTGTCTGAAAAAAAGACCTAAGTTCACAGAGTCACTGGAGCGTAAAAATGAGGTCATGGTCACATGGCATGGTGACAGTTGCATTGTCCATAACCGCAACTGTCTGTTTACCCAATATCAGATGCGCAGCTATTATAACTTTCCAGCAATTCATCGTCCACAAAAGTCTTACAAAAAAAAAAATTTGGCCTGAAAAAAGACCTAAGTTCACAGTTACTAGTACTAAAGCGTGAAAATGGGGCCATGGTCACATGGCATCGTAACAGTTGCATAGACCATAACCTAAACTGTCTGTATACCTAATATCAGATGCCTAGCTAATATACTTTTCCAGCAATTCATCGTCACAAAAGTCTTACAAAAAGTTTACGGCCTGAAAAATGACCTAAGTTCACAGAGTCACTGGAGCGTGAAAATGGGGTCAGGGTCACATGGCATGGTGACAGTTGCGTAGACCATAACCTGAACTGTCTGTATACCAAATATCAGATGCCTAGCTAATATACTTTTCCATCAATTCATCGTCCACAAAAGTCTTACAAAAATGTTTACGGCCTGAAAAAAGACCTAAGTTCACAGAGTCACTGGAGCGTGAACATGGGGTCAGGGTTACAAAACATGGTGACAGTTGTGTAGACCATAACCTGAACTGTCTGTATACCAAATATCAGATGCCTAGCAAATATACTTTTCCAGCAATTCATCGTCCACAAAAGTCTTACAAAAAAGTTTACGGCCTGAAAAAAGACCTAAGTTCACAGAGTCACTGGAGCGTGAAAATGGGGTCAGGGTCACATGGCATGGTGACAGTTGCTTAGACCATAACCTGAACTGTCTGTATACCAAATATCAAATGCCTAGCTATTATACTTTTCAAGCAATTCATTGTCCACAAAAGTCTTACAAAAAAGTTTACGGCCTGAAAAAAGACCTAAGTTCACAGAGTCACTGGAGCGTGAAAATGGGGTCAGGGTCACATGGCATGGTGACAGTTGCGTAGACCATAACCTGAACTGTCTGTATACCAAATATCAAATGCCTAGCTATTATACTTTTCAAGCAATTCATTGTCCACAAAAGTCTTACAAAAAAGTTTACGACGCCGCCGCCGGAAAGTAATACCTATGTCTCGCCTTCCGCGACTATTCGTCGCAGGCAAGACAAAAATTGTTGGGTTTAAAAAAAGATGGGTGCTTTTTTTTAATTAAAATCTATCTATGTTATTTCAAAGTGTTGAAGAAAATGATATTGGATGTAAGCGTAATGCGACATCAGAAGCAGTTTAAAAACATCAAGCAGCCTGTAATGTGACCAGCGGGCGCTGCTCGTCGTTTTGCTAGTGGCTCAGTATGTGTCGTTCTATACGGATGGAGTAAACCATACTTCACGCCATAGGTCTTTTCTTTTTTGTGTGTGTTGATATTCACAACATACCAAATACCGGTAACCAAGAAAGAATAGAATTTCAACAAAATGCTCGATGAAATAAGCCTCGACTCCGCCTTTCGCGCGTTTTGACAAAAATAACTCATCAGAGGTATCCATGAAAAAATATGAAAACAAACAAAAGAAACTGTTATCAAAAAATTATATATATATACAAATACAATGTTTAAGATAAAAACATACCCATCAATGGCCCTGCATACGTCGTGGACAATTCGGGTTGACTGTTATTAAAGGCATTAAATGTAAAACAATTTCCATATTTCACATTGTACACATACGTAAAGTTGCTGAAAAATATTAATGGATGGAATGTGTCAGTTTAATATTTTCAAAGCAAAAACTTAATTCTATAAATGATCCTGAACCTTTTTTGTTTTTGTTGTTGTTTTTTTTTTATGTTTTGAAAACTCAACTTTTAACATTTTAAGCTCTGAGGAAACTATATCCCAAGTAACTTGAAAGGTGAGGCCTGTTTTTTCCCCTAAAATTATTTTGAATCTAGAATTTTACTGAAAAAAAAATATTTTGGCAAATAAAGTTAAGACAAAATATATTCTTAAGGAGGGGATGCAAAGTCAGTTTACACCACATCAAAAAATGATGAGAGACTTTAAAAAATTTCTTCTTATTCGAAATAGACACGCATTTCCAGCTTTTGCCCATGGTTTAAAACCAGACTTACTTATGAGACCAATGTTGCAAAGAATGGACTGGTCTTTGAAACATTAAGGTTCATATTTATAAAAAGTAATATATATATATTGAAAATTATGTTCGGTTAAGACAATTCCTAGGATTTTGATGTTTTTTTCCAAGGTTTTAAGTTTAGATATATAGGTTTTTCGTGAGTATGAGCAGATCACTATGACATACTGAGGTGAGCATTGTTTCCCATTATATCTACATGCAATCAGAAAATCTTCTATTTGATGCCCATAGGATTGAAGCTTATCTCTGTCAATGGCTGCGGCAACGACTGAATATAACATGGTCGCTTTACTTTCTCCATCTTCGGTCTTATAGAAGTTCTCGGCTGTAGTTGGATCATCCAAAGCTGACCATACACTGAAGCTTTGGTTAATCAACATATTGTAGTCATCTGGAATGAAAAACATATCTATTGAAGAAGTCAGTTCAGAAGTATTTAGTTTTATTTACAGAAAAAAAAACAGAATTCTAATTTGGTTTAAATACAAATACAATATTGCTACCAATACGATTTCAATTACATACACATACAAACATAATATGAAAGAATACTAGATTTGAGGCCATGAAAAAAAATGAAAGAAACAATAAGTTTGTTGGTTATTGCTTTACTGACAAGCAGCACGAATTAGGCTATAGCAGGTAGGGTGACAGATAAGATGAAAACTAAGTTAAAATATTATCTATCAAAGTTCCGTTAAGTACCTTTTCCCTTGGACCTTAGCAGATAAATTAGATAGCTTATGGTTATCATGACTATCAACAAAGATTTTTTCATATTTATGTAAATACATGTACTACATTAAAAAAACTTCTTCCGGGGAAAGGAGTAGAGCATCAGTGGTTATTGGCATCTAGGACGTGTGCTAAAAGGAAAAAAAATCCATCAGTCTTCAACCATACGTTGATATATAAAATCCGGACAATGACAACTAAATTAAATCTTCATAATTGATGGTCATTCAAATTGGTGGAGAAAAACACAGCATAACAAGAATTCCAGTGACCAAAGAAAAATGAACCTTTTTTTAAGTCTTACATCCTGTTGTAGTCGTAAAATAAGCAAGCATTAATTAGCTTTGGTTCTGATAATATGTAAAATAAAACGACTATTTGTACCTTAGTTGTGCGTGACATTGTTCAATTATTTATATATGGCTTAAACTTTGCTTAATAGGAAACTGTTTATTTCTATTTTTGAGTAATTATTGTTTTAATAACTGTACCAATTTATAACTATTGATGTGTTTAGAAAAAAAAACGGGTTGTTGTAATTTGTGTTTATTAATAACCCAAACAGAAAAAAAATGCATTATTGAATTTATATCAAATTAATTGACAAAAACCTTGCTATTTAACTAAATTCTTTGATTACGAAAAAGATAAGTTTTGAACCAATGGTAAATTAGAAAATCTTTAAATCAATAGAACATATTTTTTTTTCAACAAATATTGTTGCTTCTCGTATTTGTTGTAATTCTTGGGTTTCTAACATCTTGTCAAATACAATTAAGTGTATTTTGTAAATTGACACTCAGAATAAAGGGGGGAATCATTTGTTCAATTAATGAGAATATAGAAATTTATACCTTTGAATTTTTTTTTATATATATATTATCAACGCTATCTATGTTTCTTGTCAGAAGCCATGATCAGTATGAAATGTGATATGCAACGTTTTGTACGAAAAGGTTCCAATTTAAAACAAAATCATAACGTCGCGTATAGAAATTGTTTTGCTTACTTTTATAGAACCTTGAACTTCTGTTAAAAAAAAAATGTCCAGCAAATATTTTTTTTGTCATTGAGCTTTGTAAAAAGTCTTCCTTGGGGGTAAATCAGTTTATGAACCAAAGTAAATTCGTAGAATTAAAACTGCTATTTCGAAGATACTAGATATATAGCATAGTATGTAAGTTATCCAGAGAATCATGTATTCCAAACCCTTATTTAACATTTAACAGCCATGCGTTAAAATAACAAGAGACTTTGAGGAGCCTGAATCGCTCACCCTTTAAGTTTTAAGGGTCTCTTCTATGAGCTACAGCATTACCCCTTTAAGGGCCATCGGACAACTCCGCCCATTGAAGACTTTTTTTTAGAGTTTAATGAGTTGAAAGTTTAAGAAAGCAACAGCTTTTCTCTATCTGCAATTCTTATCAATCTATAAGGCAAAAACATGAAAAACCCGCTATTTTTTACCTTTAAAGTGCCACAAACCCTATAAAGGCTAATCTTACATTTTCCAACCAATGTAGACTTTTATATAGCTCAATGAGCTGAAGGTTTAAGCAAGCAACAGCTTTTCTTTACCTGCAATAGTTTTCATTTCTTAGGGCAAAAACATTGAAAAAAAATCCTACTTTTAACCTTAAAAGGACCATAATCGTATGAGGAGTCATCTGACAACCTCGACCAAATGGATACTATTGTAGAGATTTTGATGATTAAGAAGGAGGGTTGCATCAAATTTTCTCTTTCTATTACAAGCCAAATACAGTAGTCTGACCCCTGGTCTATTTTTAGCAACGGTGTCGTTGTTCTTTGACGGATTTTAAATCAAAACACAATTTTTGTGCAAAACACCATAAGGATTAATTATACCAAGTTTCGTGAAATGTTGTTCAGTAGTTTAGAGGTGAATATTTTTTTTAAATGTTAACGGACGATAGATGACAGACGACGACGACAACGACGGACGCCAAGTGATTGCAAAAGCTCACCTTGACATACCTTCGGTCCAGGAAAGCTAATATGCGAGTCTAAAAACCGAGTAATTGGGTTACAGTTTCTTAGAATAATATATATAATTGAAAGGCCAAGGCAAGCCACTTATTGTTGTGCCACTAACTTTAGATACTAATATGAAATTGAACAAGTTTCCCGTTGGGTCATTTTAGATAGCCATAATATCATTCTCATAAATAATTCAAACACAGAGTAAAGTTTGTTTATATTTATTATGCTGAAACTGATGGGAGAGTTATTAAAATTAATTAATCAACAGTAAACAAAATTATACAAACTCATTTAAAAACAAATAGAATCACGGTAGTTAAAAAAAATGGGGATGCAACGATGCAAACCAAATAAGAAAAAAAATACGAAAAACTTATAATTATTATATTACATGCAACAAAAATTGTTGCTCAATTAAAAACTAAAATGGCTTCAGGGCCAGCTTTGCTATATCTAAATGCATACGCGAATATATGAATTTTAATGTACATGGCATAAATCCAATGACTCGTATTGTTTGCGAATGATTTTGCTCCTAGATTCCTATAGGTTGTGATTGTCTCTCAAGAAAGTATAAAGAGGACGTTAAGTATGCTCATAGACAAATGCCGGGAATCTATGTTTCTGATGAGTATCGTAGTGTGGTTGTATGTAGACATTGTTACCAACCTGGCGGGTATGTTAAAAACAGGAACTGCTTTTTCCCAGAACACCTGAGTTCAATCTCGCTTCAAATGACCTTCTTGCAGTTTGGATGTTTGTGGCTATTATATGTCTTTAATGTCTACTGATTTTGTCTTTGTCTTTTCTAACTTAAGATATTTGAATGTACGTTCCATTGAAACTTTTCTGCTTATGTACGTAATTGTCATCTTCAATGATACTCATTTTTATTAAAAGACTTTAGTGTTAAATTGTACTTTTACTAATTAAGGATAAGAGAATCATAAAAGATAAATAACTTTACGGTTTCAAAGGAATTCAAGCCACTTTTACACAATCATCAAATGATGATAGAAAGCTAAGGCCAGTTTACACAATCATCAAATGATTAAAGAAAGCTAAAGCCAGTTTACACAATCATCAAATGATGAAAGAAAGCTCAAATAATTATATTGTAATATAAAGTTATATTGATGTCGTTCAACATAAAATAATTTCAAAACAAAAATGCTATGTTCTATATTTAATAATGATGTCACCATTTTCGTATTAAGGTTTAACCCTGAATATGCAGATGTTTTTTGTTGTAGTATCTGAGTGCGTTTTGGGAGTTACAATGACAAAGATGCTATCATTTCCTAAAACTTTTAAACAGATAATTATTCTCATAAAATTCAATTCTCTGAAGATCAATTGATTAATTTTAGTAAACGATAAAACAGTTTGAATATTTGTTCATTAAATTAAATGTGGATTAGTCTCGAAATTAATTGTCTACTATGTAAACAATGGAATTCCATTACCATAATTGAAGACTTGTACAAATAGAACTCAAAATTACTTTTTTATCAATTCAACCCCATTTTTTTCCTACTCAGTGCAAATAAGATGAAATTAAACTCAGTTACCCGACCCAGGGAGTGTCGAAAAAGGCCACTCAATATATGGTATAATTGCTTCATGTGTCTTTTGCGTTTTCGCGTACAAGCCTTTTTGTTTGACAAGATAATATTGCTTTAATTTACTGTTGACGTTTTTAGTGATAGCTCAGTGATCCAAGTAGACTGGTAATTCAAAAGGCAAGCGGAGAAACTGGAGATCCATTCCGATTAAATACGATTTGGGGCATTTGAATTTCCATATTCCGTAATGGATTGTAAAGACTCCGCAAAGAAAATAAAGTTGGCATAAGTGACAACCGCGAAAGAATACCGGTATAAAACACGTACCAGAAAGTTCAAACGTGAGTGAACTCAGGTGCTCTAGATCCGATTAACCAACCACCGTGTTTCAAATGCTTTCTAGCAATAACAAAAAAAAAAAAGAAACATACTTTTTAAAGTTTTTCTACTAGTTTAGTTTCGCACGAGAGACACCGAGTCGAAAATTAATCATGTGTTCTCTGTCAAGAATGTTTCATCCACTAGATGGATTCCATTTTGAGTGTTGTCTTTTGTGTCAACCGTTTTTTCTTTGTGGAGCTTTTACTATCCATAACGGACTTCAGATATTGAACAAGAAGAGAGAAGCAAGATCCTTTAATCTCCCCTTACTCTGACGTATAAAGAAGACGCTTCGTTTGCAAGGTGAATTCCTCCAAATTTTCATCAAGAGGAATCACCGAATAAAAAAACAATAAGATTGAGGGGCTATATCAAAACAGTGACTTTTCAACTAGCAACAACCAAACAGCGACTTTTGCTGTCGTTGAAACAACAATATATTCAATGGGATTTTCTTAAAATCATATATCACACAACATTTTTAAACGTTAAAGGAAGCATGCATTCAAAAAAGACCACATTAATTAAAAAAAATAAAAGAGAGTGGTAATTTGTATTATCTCCTTAACTATGCCTTGTATGTGAATAATGAAGTTTGGAATAATGTTTTTTTAACTGTTATCTCATGTACATGTACATCCTATATACATATGGTTTATTAAGTAAATTTTGGCATTAAGCCGAAAATTGATTTATTCAAGGGTTACTTCAAGCCTATGGTTATCAGGTACTGTTACGGGTATATTTACTATGTTTTAATCGTTTCTTTTGTAAGTGCATATTTGTGACGTCATGTATTACGTACTTCCTTACGCAGTTTAGAAATCGATAAGCGAGGACGTGTTCATTTTCCATAACAAATCACAAAGGAATTTGCGAATTTTTCTTACGGTAAGGTACATTAGCTGATAAGAACCTTTAAAATGATTATTTAGGAAAACATTTGTTTTTAATTGTGAAATACAGAAAGAGTAACAAAATATTCTGACATTCGCAAAGTTGTTTTCTTTTACTTCTGATCAGATTTTATCGATTCGTCAATTCCAGGTTTATTTTTTATTTTTTTTTCAAAACTTAAACAACGGCCATGCATTTAACAAAGCGATTTCAATAAAAGGTCATTATATAATGTAGTGTTAACCCTCTTGCTGCCACATTAAAATTTTGAATGACGTCACCAACGCCACAATGTTGTGACGTAACAATAGCGATACGCCAGAATCTTTGATGAAATAAGACGTCTTTTTTTATTTTTGACGTTGCTACGGTTACAAAATACAAAACATTGAAAACAACTTTTATATTCGATTCCATATTGTTTGTTAGAAATTTTTCTGTCATAAAATGCCGCTCTTATATATTTTGAACGAGTGTGTTTAATTATCAGGAATGATTTAGTTGCATGTAGTATTTTGGTCCGATGGACACATATGTCCGTGTGGCAGCGAACCGGTAGTGGACACATATGTCCCTTTGGCAGCGAGCCGGTAGTGGACACATATGTCCTTTTGGCAGCAAGAGGGTTAAACTGTTTAACTATTTTTTTTCATGTATTATTTGTTTATATTTTATTAAAAGTATGGAATTTTGCACATAATTTAATTTTAACAAATTGGTGAATGGTCAGGTATCGATTAATGCAAATTATTTTACCGTTTTACTATAACACAATAAAAAGAAAGAACGAAAAGAATATTATTGATTTATTTAATTTTTTATCCGACAAGTTTATGAATATCATTTATAAATTCATTATGCAAATTGATACACGGAAACGCACATCCTAACAATAACTATAAGTGAAATGTGAGCTATGAAGACAAGATTTGTTGACAAGAATTTCATGAAGAAGAAAATACTAGTGATACATGTACTCTAATAATAATCATAATAATTAAAAAAAAAAAAAAGGCAAGTTATTAATTAGTTTTTGGTCAGTTTCAGTGTAACCAAATGGCTCAATTCTCAGCCGGGAGATGAATAAAGACGACGAAAGCAGCAGCCGAGAAATTTACCAGTCCTTCCGTTCAAAATCCAAGACGAGCAACAACTTCATCAATTGATTCATCATCTAATGCTATGTTAAAACATGCTGCACAGTAAAACTTTTTCAATTAAAGGTCAACTTGAATCAAAAGTTCACGCTTGCGGAATATTAAACCAGCATAACTTCAAAAATGTAGCAGCTTCCTCTTTATATTAACATGCACCGATGAAAGAATTTGCCAAGGTAATGTTTTGAATGTAAATAAATAAATAAATAAACCCTAATATATCAATTCTAAAATTAGAAAGCAAGTTTTAAAGAATAGATAAATAAATAAATAAAATAATAATAAATTAAAAAAAAAAAAAAGAATTTCCCTTTGCTGAGAATTTAAATGGATCAACATGATAAAAGAGAAATGCAATTTGTCAAACATTGGATGTACATTGTATGTAAACATGTATTAACATTTTGCAGTCACGGAGATGATTTCCATTGGTAACAGAAATGCAAGGAAACTATGTGTTTATATTGAACTTTAAGAAATACCTTCATGATTTTTTAAATTCATGGGTTTCATTTGATGGTTTGTATGGCAAATCAAATAATTGAATGTCCGTTAATGGGGAAGTTACTTCTTTTATTGTCCGTTGCAATGTAATATGCTAAAATGATAGCTAAAAGTTTTGTTCATGATATATTGAGGGATTACTCCATTCGTTTACACCCTTGCTATCTCTGAAAGACAAGAGCTTGGTTATTTTAAATGTACAAGTCTATTAAATACTGGTTATTTAGTGCCTTTTTGGATTATTTAAAATAGAATAAGTCTTTAAGGTGTTAAACCAAATTACTAGTTTTTAAGAAGTAATAATTGCCAACTTACAGCACTTACTCAATAATTGAATGCAAATTTTTTTTTTCTGAGTTTCAGTCGCACTATACATTGTCATTGAGATCTTAACAGGAAGTAGTTTGTGCATAAGGAGTCAAATATCAACGGGTAAAGTCACCGTAATGTTAAACGACAAAAGGTAAGGTTATTTTGTACCATCACACACAAACATAATTAATGAGCAAAAAAAAAAAAAAAAAAAAAAAAAAAAAAAAAAAAAAAAAAAAAAAAATCCAAATTTATACATAATTATTTCATATCAAGTTCAAAGACTATCAAGGATGATGACAAAATTGAAATATAATATTTACATTATACTAAATATCTTTATGTGATATTTTGATCTTATATAGTTTAAAAACCCTCACATTTGACAATTTTTACGATGATTATTTAATCCTATTGTACTATATTCAAATCGACCAGAAAACATCATGAGAATCAGATATCGTTTCTTTTTTATTTAATTATTTGTTATCGCAGATATTAGTTTAAAGTGCAACTAAAACGTCTACAACAACTTTATTCCATTTTATAGATCTTAATTTTCTAAGATCAAAGAAAAAAACCCGACTTGATTCCGATGACAAATAACAAAGATATTGGCAATTTAGTGTAAATTTCTTAAAATCTCACCTTTATAACTTCCGCTTTCGCGTCACTAATGCCACTGACCGTGCTACGTCAGAGGGGGAACCGATTAATTTGTTTACACTAGTTACATTAACAAACGGTAATTTATCTTTACAATTTATTAATAATGAAATGATAATTTATGCTTCAAGAAATAAAATACATGTATGTGATATAAAAAAATGTAAAATATATATTTAATCACTACGTAAAAACTTTATACAGTACTGTAACAAGATTGTGAAGATGAAAAAAATAATAAAAGAAAATCATTAAAAGAAGTTTATTCTTTCAAAATCTTATAAGTCAGAAATGTGACAGGCCAGTAATGATACTGATCATATTTGTTTGAGGTCACTCGCATGAAATTAAGCTTTGAGAAAGGAGCACATGTGTGGGTCTATTCCAAATCCGTGGCTTTCAGATATTTTCGATGTAACCGACAGGAAGCTTAAGACATCAATTCACACATTCAACATTATTCCATGGTTTCCTATATTCAAGTGCATACATATGTCCGTAACACTTTTGTAAAGTTCTTGGTTAAGGTCCATAACTCTAATACATTTTAAGAACGGGGGCCATATGTGACTTCTAGACACAGTTGGATTTCTAGGAAGTTTGACGCCAGATGATTTACAGTTCGTCGGACATTTCATGAAAAAAAAAGCTGCAAGCGGGCGGAATTCGTATGACCATCTACGAACGTATTGCGCATATTAGTGTCCGTCCGGGGCCGTCTAAAGTTATAAAAAGTTATGAATACACAATGTGATGTGTTTGTTTATTGTTTACAACTCTAATTATTCAAGATAATAAATAAGCATACTTACATATTTGTGTTTACTTAGTATTTGCCAAAACAACACAATAGCAATAGAGAAGTTTTAGAAGAGAAAATCTATATATGACATGTATGATCTGATGAAATATTTTAATGAATACTTTTTACTAATTAAATGTATTGAAGAATTAATTTCTAATTAAAATGCGTTTGTTTGCAGAGAGCACCAAGAGACGATGCTCTAGGATATGCGTGATGTTTTAACATGGTTTTTTTTTACTGTTACACTTTAATAATTTTTTTGACGCTGATATATGAACAGTATATGCCAAACAACAGTTTTAAGCCATTTATTGCAAATACTGTAGAATCAAGAAATTTATTCATTTCATTTTATTTTATTATTTTTCTATTTCAATACGACAATTAAACATAATTTGAGAAGATGCTCGAGTTTAAAAATTGCTTGTCCCCAAATTGTGAATTGCCCCCTACGGTGATGTATTGGTCGTCTAATTTCGTTTCACTTCACACCTGCGTTTGTTTAATCAGACCATACTCAGCATGGGTTAATAAATCAGGTAATTATCATGACACCGTCCAATTCCGACATAGACCTGCATATTTGACATATATGATTTACATTACACTTTGAAGAATAAAGACAACACACAACTGTTTAACATTGATATGTTCCTTTGATTGCATCATGTACGTGTACTGATTTCTGCGGTAAAACTTAATAAATTTTGTGAAATATGACAATTATTTGCTGAAATCATAGGATTTCGACTTAATATAACCAAGGAATTCGAGTACTTTATTTCCTTGATTTAACATTTAATACAAATTTTGAAAAGCTCTTAACTTCATTCCTGTGACGGCCTACTCTTTTTAGAATATAATCTGATGTAAAATGTGTATGCGTTCGTTGGGTATTTCCTTAAAATGTTTATGCTAAAAATTGCCACCGAAATTATTTATATTTCATTGCTAATATCTTTAATTCCCCTTTCAAAAACACATACCCATTATACTAGCAAACTATCTCGGTTCCCCCTTGTGCGTCACTTCCGGTTAGCTCGCATATAATTCTTTTCCGGAAATATCGTTGATTAGATTTTGAAAGGTGCGAAATTTTGCACTTCAAACAGTCATATCTCCGTTATTTGTCAACGGATTTTGATCGGATTTTTTGCGTTGATCTTAGAAAATTAAAAACTTTTAAATAAGATCAAGTTGTTATGACCGTTTTAGTTGCACTTTAACATTGTAGCTTAATTGTTCTGTTTTTATGATTAGTTTTATAGTTTAGTTTGCTGTTGCTTTAACATCTTGGCCAGTCATACCATTTGTTTTATCTACGGTCTTTTGACTGTTTTATTCCGAACTTTTATTATATAAATCAAAACTTGTTTGTGTCACGATTTATATGACTCAAACACCGCCGACGGGACATAAAGCAAACAACAATCATTCAATCAATCAGTATTAGATAATATGTAAAGATGCTCAAGCACTTGTTAAATTGCAAATAAAAAAATGCGTTACTATAGCACCATTTGTGAATAGCTATATACATTTGTATACACATTGATCAAAAAGCAGTCTCATGCACTGCCGCTGAGTTAAAAATTACAAATACAAACATAATTTAAACCCTTCAGCGTTCATGTGTTAAACTGACAGTTTCTCCATTTGCACTATAAGTTCAAGTTTTATTGTCAAAGTTAGCAGCAAGCAAATATCCTTTATCTTGATTATTTCATCGAATTGTGCTAGGTAAACCAAAACATCATTAAAATATGAAGTAAAGATACTGCACACAATCACACACACACCAAACCAAAGGTAAATTTACCACACACACACGTTGGGTTAAAAAAATAATAATAATAATATTAATAATAAAAAAAATAAAAATAAAAAAAAAATAATAATAATAACAATAAATAAATCCACGCATATCATTATTTGAATATAGTTAAATACTATTTCAACCGAAAACGACGAGGATATAAGCCTGTATCCCTTCAGCATACATCATGTACATTGTGTACATGATGCAAATAGACAGTTTTATTTTCATAGTTGTCAACAAACATCCTTAAAGTTAAACAATTTATTTTAAGAAATTAAAAATAAATAATATAAATAGAATAAATAAAATTAGTTGCAGATGTCATACACAGATCACACCTGCAATAGCACATTTGGTAAACATACAACAACTGTTAAATTAAATGTAATTTAAGATAATTATTGGTTATCTGTAAATCTCGTCCCAGAATAATATAAACTGATCAAAATTTTATAAGAGAATTTATTTATAAAATACAATTAAAACGTGTTCATATATGTATAATTTCAAACAATTACTCAAAACACACAAACGATTTATTTATTTATAATATATATGTTATTCTATTTATTTATTTTATTTTTTTCTGCAAAATTATGCTTGCATTAGCTGTTTTGGAAATATCATACTCCAAGCATACATAATGCACGAAGTATTAGTATTCATAAGAATACTTTGGGCTTTCAAGAACACGTACACATAAAAACACTAAATTCACACATGCACAGTATAGGTGTCCATGTACATTTTCTTGCATAGGCTCAAACTTGATAATTGGTATCTATAAAGCATAGTTGTATTGACTTTCATTGAAAATTTAAAAATTACTAAAAACAGTGTAATCAACTACCAGTAATAAATTTATTTGAAGCATGAAATTTCAAAACACATGGTTTATAAAAGGGCACATATGTCGTACACCTTGTTGATAAATGGTATGGCATTTTGTGGTAGGTTTATGGTGGTCTTAGGGCACTAGACGTGATTCCTTAACCATTCCAAAAATAAAAATAAATCTGTCCAAAGTTGAAGATTCCTGAGATTTTTCTTGTTTTGCATACAGGTGAGGTGGAACCGATTTTTATTATGTTAAAGTTTGGTTTTTGAGAAACCGTATTAAATCATTATACGAAAAATACTAAATATTTATCCTTCATGTGTCCTAATGTAAGGCATGTTTCAATTTCTCCCTCGACTTAAATGATGCATATTCTGCTGAAAATGCTGATGCAATAATGGTTAGGATACGTAATAATGGCTCTATTGCCGAATTGGTTCCTTTGAAATTAAGATTGGCGGACAAATAACAAATATAGTGACATCTAGTCAAATAAATTGTTTAAAGATGATATGGTTTATTTTAATTAAACGGGAACAACAAATATTTTCAGTCGAATTACTAAATACCATTAAATGATCATTAAAACTTTTATACAGCATCCTTTTTTCCACCATGTAGACTTATTCACGGGGTCAGATCGGAAAGTAAAGAGGTTGTTGTATTAAGCTCAATTCTACGACTTCCGGTTAAGTTTAGTTGATGATACGCATGAATTATGCTATCTTTTACACGACAACTTTATTAAACTGTTATAAACTCACAAATGCTTAAACTTATCCAAATATCATTTGGCCCATTGTAAGAAAGAGATATTATGGTATAATACCTATACTTATTTGAAATTGTACCGTCACTAGTAATTTGTTGAAACGCGTCACAGTTTTCAACAACCGACTAAGATCGTTCAAAATGATTCAAGTAAGTCTGTTTTCAGAGTTAAATAGGCATGTATACTATATTCTTAACTTTTATTATATGGTATGTATTGCTTGAGTGATACATTTCAAGTAAAACATTATGTTTACGTAAATAAAGCTTTAACTTCATTTATAAGACCAATGTTGTTGTATTTTGCTTTTGTTAACCCACATAAAGTTATGTTATGCTTTAGACATCGTATGTGTAATGCAAAAAAGCTCAAAATGTATGCAGTAGAAAACCAATACAAAATTATTATTCCTCGGCTCAATTTTGACGTTAATAAGACATTTATTCCATATAAATTAAAATGAACAAATAAAATATTTTACGTTACAGCAAAGTTTAATGCGAATGGTTATACCCTTGCGTGAAATGTAGTGGGATGTCTGTCCATGTCCCGCTAGTATCTGAAGGAAAACCCTTATCTGAACAGAAGGGAACCGGTTGCCAGCTTACTCGTCTTTATGAAACTTTAACACAGTCTTAGTGACATAGATCTACTACACTTCCTATTTGATAAGAATTTGATTGGATTTACTCTTGGTTTCCCTTTGCAAATATAGACTTAAATTGAACTATTAGATGACAAGGAGGGTAACCCCCTTCTTATCCGCACCTATCAATTAATTTTCATGAAATTCATTGTGATATGATGCAGATAAATGCGCAAACCAAATTTTAAAATGTTACTGGATTGATTTGTGGGGGTTTCAAACACAAAAGCAGCTTCCAAAGGAGCTGCAACACTCTTGCCAGGCATGTAGTATATATTTTGCTAGAAAGTACCAGTTAGCAAAGCATAAAACTGATGCCCATAAACACCCCGGACATAAATGTGATAGATGTCATAAGGTACTCATAAACACCCCGGACATAAATGTGATAGATGTCATAAGGTACTCATAAACACCCCGGACATAAATGTGATAGATGTCATAAGGTACTCATAAACACCCCGGACATAAATGTGATAGATGTCATAAGGTACTGCGGTCAAAGGGGACACTTAAACTTCATGTTAAACGCTACACAGAAAAGCCAACTCATATTTGCGATGTATGCGGTAGAGGTTTTTCAACTTTGACGTTATAGAGACTTTTGTTAATAGCTTAATGAACTAAACATTGAAGAAAGCAACCACTTTTCTTTATCTGCTATAGTTTTCATTATATGAGCCAAAGACATGAAAACATGTTAATTTAAGGGCTGTATTCTCTATAAGGGGTTATCTAACAACTTCAACTCTATGAATGCATTTGTAGAGCTAAATGAGCTGAACATTAAAGCAAGCAACAGCTTTTCTCTATCTGCAATAGTTTTCATTCTATAAACCAAAGACATGAAAATACGCTATTTATCATCTTTAAGGGGCTGTAACCCCTTAAGGGATCATCTGACAACTTCGGCCCAATGGAGACTTTTGTATGACTTTTGATGCTGAAGCAGTAGGGTGGCATCAGATTTCACCTATCTCTTATACTTTTTGATTTACAGATCAAAGACAGAAGTCTGACCCCTGGTCTATTTTTAGTAACGACAGCCATGTTTTTTGACGAATCAAAAATCGAAACACTTTTAGTGCAGGCCATCCTAAGGATCATTAAATTCTGATCAGTAGTTTCAGAGGAGACGATTTTTATAAAATTGTTAACGGACGACATACGCCGACAGACGACGACGACGGACGCCAAGTGATGGCAATATCTCAAATGGACTAAAAAGACACGAGGAGCCAAGATATATCTGCCAAGTGTGTGGGAAGGGTTCTTTCTAGCTGACATCGTTTCAAAGGCGCCAGAAGAAGTGCTCATAAATCTTGTAACAATAAATATTGAAGAGATAAATTATACAAGTTTACACTAAATAACTACAGTGAAATGTATGTGTTGTCTTCCATGTCCGCCAATTCTTTTGCGCGTCCCTTACAATACTGATCATGTACATATATCGTTAAAAGGGATGTTTGAAGCGGTAATACCTGGTTTAAACTATTTCTTTTGAAATGTCTATACCAATTCAGGACTATTGAGATCTTCAACTTTTTTGAGGGTATGCCTTCCTTGTTTTGTCTTTCTCTTGGATCGACCTCAAACTTCGGTATTTTGATTATTACTTTTATTATATACAATACCATTTGACGTTTCTATCGCTTTTCATGAATTATTTCACAATTTTGTCGACAGAAGTTAGATGTGTACTTTTTTTTAAAAATTTGATCTGGTGCATAATTTTGGAATGGTGTTATATATTTGTGAACTAAAGCAGTTGTGTTTCTTCTATTTATCGAGTAGTTTAACCCCAAATCATTACAATATTTAAAAGGGGAAATCAATGATTCACCCATGTAATATTCTGTTTGTATATTACAATAATGAAGCATAATATACTCACAATAGTCTTAGCAAAACATAACTTATGCAAAGTTGGCTTATAATAGAAAATGTCGTTAAACAATCTAATTTGAACTACCTTACTTTCCAGATGCGATACATGATGTGTGTTTTTTCTTAATAACGCCTATAAGCGCTGCTTATATGCAAGAATAAGCATTATTGGCCGAACTTGGGCTAGAATTTGCTGTTTGAAAATAGGGGTACTGGTTCTCTGACACGAATCACTCATTACTCATCAGTTCCAGGCTTATTTGGGAAAATTGTCCACTTTCCGGAAAGATTTTTTCTTCGAATAGGCATCTCAGAACTTACCTTAAACTCTTTGATTCTTAAATATCAACAATAACAGGTCTCAACATCTAGATTATTATTAAAAATACGTTCTAATTCCTGACCTTTTAGTTAAAGAAGCAGTTTTTACGCTTATAATTTAGCATGATACAACTTTGATACGCGAAAAAAAGCATAATACAACAGCCTCTTTACTTTCCGATCTGACCCCGTGTTATTTAAATAGTTTGAGCATTTGGTCTATGATTTTCGGCAGGAATTGGTCACGGCAGCTCAGACCGCAATTTTTGGCGGTAGACCTGTCTTCGCCAGGCCATTGGCCTACTTCGCGCCGTGTGAATCATTTTACCACAGGATTCAAACTTTATTCCACTGATAAATAAATTAAGGACGAAACTTCAATTATGAGAATCACTGTATCCCAGGGTTCTCTTGTACTCTCAATTAAGCACGAACGTTCAATTATGAGAATCACTGTATCCCAGGGTTCTCTTGTTCAAAGTTAATCTATCTATATATATATTGTATCTATATATCTGCTTAAATGTGGTCTGCCAAATATATCGGCGACACAAAACTATAATGATTAAACAAATCTATCTATATATATCTATCTATATTGTATTTATATATCTGCTTATGTAGTCTGCCAAATATATCGGCGACACAAAACTGATTAAAGATATCTTTATTCATGAACATTTAAATATATCTTAATATTGATGAACAGTTAAATGTATCTGTATGAACAATTTGAATTGATCTATCTACTTGTCATTGTAAATACATTTGCTAATTAAATGCCATGGCCTTTCCTGCCAAACTTTCTGTTTCAATTATTTATGCATCTTGAATAAGTAAATTTTGGCATTAAGCCGAAAATTGATTTATTCAAGGGTTACTTCAAGCCTATGGTTATCAGGTACTGTTACGGGTATATTTACTATGTTTTAATCGTTTCTTTTGTAAGTGCATATTTGTGACGTCATGTATTACGTACTTCCTTACGCAGTTTAGAAATCGATAAGCGAGGACGTGTTCATTTTCCATAACAAATCACAAACCCTCCCACCCACAACCTTTTAATAAGTGTTTATTGTATGAATGCTTGAATTGTGTTGCTGGTTTTCGTTTTTCTTTATAATTTCAGCATCCTGTTTCTCAAGCTAAAGACGTTGTTGGGTATCGAAAGACTGAGGACTTTATAGACCTAATTGTAGCGAAAACAAGAAACGAGCATGGTGTTTGTGATCAACTAGTTTATTACTCGAGAGATTCGACATGGATATTGTAGATGTTATTAAAATTGTTACTTGACGTCAGAAGATTACAAAAGCCTACTTCGCGCCGTGTGAATCATTTTACCACAGGATTCAAACTTTATTCCACTGATAAATAAATTAAGGACGAAACTTCAATTATGAGAATCACTGTATCCCAGGGTTCTCTTGTACTCTCAATTAAGCACGAACGTTCAATTATGAGAATCACTGTATCCCAGGGTTCTCTTGTTCAAAGTTAATCTATCTATATATATATTGTATCTATATATCTGCTTAAATGTGGTCTGCCAAATATATCGGCGACACAAAACTATAATGATTAAACAAATCTATCTATATATATCTATCTATATTGTATTTATATATCTGCTTATGTAGTCTGCCAAATATATCGGCGACACAAAACTGATTAAAGATATCTTTATTCATGAACATTTAAATATATCTTAATATTGATGAACAGTTAAATGTATCTGTATGAACAATTTGAATTGATCTATCTACTTGTCATTGTAAATACATTTGCTAATTAAATGCCATGGCCTTTCCTGCCAAACTTTCTGTTTCAATTATTTATGCATCTTGAATAAGTAAATTTTGGCCTTAAGCCGAAAATTGATTTATTCAAGGGTTACTTCAAGCCTATGGTTATCAGGTACTGTTACGGGTATATTTACTATGTTTTAATCGTTTCTTTTGTAAGTGCATATTTGTGACGTCATGTATTACGTACTTCCTTACGCAGTTTAGAAATCGATAAGCGAGGACGTGTTCATTTTCCATAACAAATCACAAACCCTCCCACCCACAACCTTTTAATAAGTGTTTATTGTATGAATGCTTGAATTGTGTTGCTGGTTTTCGTTTTTCTTTATAATTTCAGCATCCTGTTTCTCAAGCTAAAGACGTTGTTGGGTATCGAAAGACTGAGGACTTTATAGACCTAATTGTAGCGAAAACAAGAAACGAGCATGGTGTTTGTGATCAACTAGTTTATTACTCGAGAGATTCGACATGGATATTGTAGATGTTATTAAAATTGTTACTTGACGTCAGAAGATTACAAAAGCCTACTTCGCGCCGTGTGAATCATTTTACCACAGGATTCAAACTTTATTCCACTGATAAATAAATTAAGGACGAAACTTCAATTATGAGAATCACTGTATCCCAGGGTTCTCTTGTACTCTCAATTAAGCACGAACGTTCAATTATGAGAATCACTGTATCCCAGGGTTCTCTTGTTCAAAGTTAATCTATCTATATATATATTGTATCTATATATCTGCTTAAATGTGGTCTGCCAAATATATCGGCGACACAAAACTATAATGATTAAACAAATCTATCTATATATATCTATCTATATTGTATTTATATATCTGCTTATGTAGTCTGCCAAATATATCGGCGACACAAAACTGATTAAAGATATCTTTATTCATGAACATTTAAATATATCTTAATATTGATGAACAGTTAAATGTATCTGTATGAACAATTTGAATTGATCTATCTACTTGTCATTGTAAATACATTTGCTAATTAAATGCCATGGCCTTTCCTGCCAAACTTTCTGTTTCAATTATTTATGCATCTTGAATAATTACTCATGTCATAAAATTCACACTTGTCAGGTTCAATCATGATAAATAGTCTGTTGGTTTTTTTTATGTTTTTTTTTGGTTTTTTGGGGTGTTTTTTGTTGTTGTTGCATATTTAGTCATTGTCTTTTTTGACTATTTATCCAATATCATACAGATAAATGTCGCTGTTTTTCACTGTTTAGATATACATATGCTATTTTATTTTTTTTTAATGTAATGTCCGGAAATCTCCAGTTCGGTATTTTTATTGTGACCATTATTATTCAATGAGTATATCATAAACAAAATGTATTTATTTCTTCGAATTTTCAAACTTAACATAAAAAGACAATTCGTTGATCAAAATTAAGAACAGAAATTCGAGGCGACAATCATCAGATGTCAGATGTACTACTTTTATGTTGAAAAAAGTAGCTATTCGAAAATATTCTTAAAAATATATCCACGGTACAGAAAAAGGTTGTTTTAAATCGGTACATTGAAATATAAAAGATGCTCTAAAACTAAAGCTAACTATTTCTTAAAATATTTTAAGACAAATAGACAACAAGCCAAACATCATCATCATCATCATCATCATCATCATCATCATCATCAACATCATCATCATCAACAGAAACACTATTTATTGTTTTTACTTACCCATTTCCCCGCTCCCATGGTCACCTTCGGTGGTTGAATTAGATCTGTCCTTTGCCATGCCAACAGCACTGTCATACAGGGACGAATCTTTGGTACAACTAAATATGTCTTGATATGCATAAAATGGCGAGTCCTTAAATTTGCTTGCTTTAATGGGGTTTCGATTACAGACGGTCACACTCGGAAAGTCCATCTTCGGTCGAGATTTTAGCTCGATTTTGACTTCGTAGGGATAAGCCAGATATTTTTCGATCAACCAGTAACATTGAATGCAAAGCCAAGACATCATTGCAAGGGTTAGAACAAGCCATATAATTTGCTTGAAAATATTACCTCCTTTAAATATTTTCGTTAGAGCCGTAAAACTTGTTTCGCTAATAAATATGTCAAATCTCTCTTTAACAGTAGGCGATCTCTCCTTTTCAAGCATGTTTTTAAATTTGTTCGTTGACTTTGCTACAAATGCCATTGCTGGCATCGGATTAACCGGATCGACCACCGGTGATGGCGGTTTACTATTGCTACCCATTCTTATTCTCATTTTGCTATTTTTCTTCGTTGACATCGATACGGAATCATTAATAGTGAGGCGGCTCTTATATGTTCACGAAGTGTTTGTATGACGGAAAGAACACCTTTACAGCTCTAGTATCTCCGGTAGAATGAAAGTCATCTGGCTCCTAATGAGAGATGTCAAAGAGTTAATTAATCAGAATCAGAAGGAATCGTCACACATATTTACCTACGGGACAATCAATAGTCCCATCATGTGATGACTTAATACTGAAATGTTTGTTTTGAAAATTTTGAACTTATAACAATTGTCTATTTTATCAAAGACGCAATTACTTCGCATCCCGTTATTTCAATAAAACCTATAAAATCTTTATCCATTGAATGGTCAATGTTTAGATTAATTGTTCACGAATCATAATCATTTATGCATTGATAAACAATTCAACAATTAAACAATACATTAATTTCAAATTTCAAAAGTCTTAATTATGATTGCCTAGATTGTCTGATGCTGAAATATATGCCGCTGACGTCAAAATATTATTCCCCAAAGATATATTGTGCTTACTTTTCAACCTCTAGAGCATCGAGCCTTGGGCAATTCCGGGTACATTAATCCTTTCCTAAGAAAAGGAGGACTAAAATGCGTTCATTTTGATAAGTACAAATTGTACTTAAAAGCCAAGAATAAAACAACAACTATATACAAAAACCAACCAAACAAAAGAAAGAAAGAAAAAAGACAGAACAAAAACAACAGAAAATGAAAAAAAGTCAAAAGAAAATCACTTCTTCATAAGGTGTAACGACTTTTGGTAGCATTTGTTACAATATAACAAATTAGGACTCAAAACACACAATGCAGTTATTATTGGCTTTTGATGGATATATAGTGTGGTCAACTATGGAGGCCATTAACACTAGACTTTTTTAGCCCCTCGAAATCCTGATCGGTTGCAACATGGTAATTCAATTAAAATTCAGTGTTTGTGTAGATCGTTATTGTTAAGGAACAATTTCCGTAACCAACGCAGCATGTGTATTGCAGCAATCAGACACTGCATACCGTCTCGGAAAACTTTAGTTTGCTTTTTTGCCTACTAAATTATTAAGTTGTTTTTGTGTGTTGTTATGTTGCCTGTTTCTTCGTGCTTTTCTCGATTGCAGTTACTGATTTTATGTTAGCGCTGTCGGACTTTCATCATTCGAATGCCTCATGGTACATAAATAAACACTAAGTACCGAAATAATCCACTCTTTCCCATAATGTCTATGCAAATTTCGCATAAAGTAATTGTATATCGACCATGTGCGTTGCAAGAAAGACAGCTAGACTTGTGGGTGTCTAAAACGATTTTGACTTTACACACCTGGAAAATTCTTAAATATTGCATTGGTGAAAGAAGCAGAGGTACCAATGGGGTATCCGCATGTCAAAAGTCCGAAAGGGCAGAGACAAAACCAGTAAACACCAACAAGAACGGGACAAAAACAGACAACATGTAAAACATGGAAACACAAAATACTGAATATCAATCAACAACGCGAACTCCAGTCGAAACAAGAGTGAACTCAGGTGCTCCGTTGAAGTTTGTATCAAACAACTGTCATTAGTATGCTATGTCGACATCCATTTTCAACATAGTACAATACCGACAAACATTTTAAGTCCATATTCTAATACAACTTAACAAGTTAATATATAGATTTAATACATATGATTTTTTTTTTATTAATTGTGTTTTCTATGCATGTGGTAGAGTGTGATCCAAAGGAAACTGTTTACCGGTACCATGGATAACGACATCATTTCCTACAATAATAAAGAAAAACAATATTAACGTTTAAAAAAGTATATATAACCAAAAGAGAATAAGTAATTTAACTCTGCAAGGCAATACCAGTGCACTTGTCTATAATACTAGTATTTCCTTGTGCTGTATAAATTTATGTAATAGAACTTAAACAAAAACAATTGATGTCAGGACTTGCGCCACAAAACATTAAAAGAGCCAATAAAACTTAACTTTATGTCAGCCTGATAGAATCATAGGCGTTTGGGTCCAGGATTTTATTTTATCATAAATAACGTGTATATAAAAATTTTCATTTCGTCTATATACTATTTCCACAGTATATAGACGAGATGAAATTTTTTATATACACGTTATTTATAATAAAATAAAATCCTGAACCCAAACGCCTGTGATAGAAATGCAGACCTTTAATCTCGCTTTCGTTGAAGCGGACAAGCAAAAAAAAGGAGGGCAGATTAAATGTCTCAGTGTTTTTCAACCAGACTGATTTTATGTATATGCAAAATTCAATATGAAATTAAAAAGTCATTTGTTCAGAGAACAAATGTGAGGTCTTTCCCTGTCTTATGTTTTTGTTATGTTATTTTATACAAGTACTAAAGACATTTGAGTCACTTTGTTTATGACAAGATGTTGCCAATTATTGTGATATAGGCTTCAGAATGAAGATCAGGGGGCCTAGAGTCAGAAAAAGTATGGTTGCTAAGGACTTTTATGTCGGTTGCTATGGACTAAATGTCACTTCCGGTTGAAAAAACTAACATCTTAACTCAGAAAGTAGTCTGGTTTAAGAATATGTATGGTTGCTATGGACTTTTCATTAAGGTTACCTTGTTGCTAGGGAATGACCTTGACCCATGACCTTTGACCTTGGACCCAAATTGTAGCTCTTTGCATTCTGATTCATTTAAGTATACATGTTTACTATACTATCTGTTATGGTTTTCAAGTTATGGGCAAAAAACGTGTTTCGCGAAACTTGTTTTGGCCGCCATTTTGAAACCGTTCAACCGAATCATGTACTGTTTGGGTTCAAATTGTAGGTATTTTAATTCTCTATCAAATGAACCCTATGTTTCATTCACCATCTTTTATGGTTTAAAAGTTATAAACAAAAAATCATTTTAAAAATACGAATCAAGGGCAATAACTCAAAAACGACAAGTTTTACGCTTTCACACCTGAACATTTTTTGTAGATTTCGACATGGGGAATATTTTTCCCATGTATTGTCCGCTTCAATTTTGTACGGTTTAAGTGTTATTTCATAAAAACTGTTTAGGGTGTTGGCCATTTTGAAAATGGATGCCCGTAACCATTGGACTTTGGTCTTAAATTGAAGGACTCATAATGACGGTCACAAAAAACCCATATGTTTACTATATTATCTTTGATGGTTTAAAAGTTATAAGCCAAAAACGAATAAGCCGAAACGCGTCAAGGGCCATAACTCGAAAACGGTTTGTTGTACAGTGTTCGACCCTTTATATCAAATAAAGGTCTAAATGAGACGAGTATTTTCCTCATTACATGTCTGCTTCAATTTTGTATGGTTTTTGAGCTATACTGCAGACAAGGTGTACCATGACCTCTGACCTTGAGATTTGACCTTTGACCTTGACACTTTTAGATGTAACATATGTCTTCTAGGATGATTGGTGAAGGTCCCAAGTCTCTAGGACAAACCGTTTTGAAGAAAAAAAAATTGACGAGTCGTGACACTTTTCGGGTCAAAAACGCGTAACCAGGAAGTTGATCGAAAAACAATTTTTTGCTTGACGAATCATGACCAGGAGTCTAGCAACATTTTCCCTGCTTCAGATTTTTGATAACGGTTACGGTTTCTGACTTTATCTGCAGACAAGGTTTTTGGGTTCCGGGCAGATAACTCCGTTACTAAAAATAGATCGGTTTCGCAGGCCGACTCAAGTCGAGCCCTGGTAGTGTCGATTAATAGTACAAAGTTTCGTAATGATAGGTCGCGACACTTTTTTGACATCTGCGGCAGAAAAAAAAAAAAAATAATAATAATCATAAGAAATACAGTAAGGTCTTTCCTTCTGTGGAAGGGAAAGACCTTAATTATAAAGATAAAACACCAATATACAACCATACCCATGCTTGTGATTTGATCCTCAAGGGTAACACCGTTAGCAGCTGTAAGTCTCATTCTAAGGGGAGTTGATGCTGATGGATGAACGGGCTTTTCAAATAGACCAGATCCAAATTCCCAGAAGCCATCACTCGTTGCATGCATGGATGACCATTGGTGAGATTTGAGTTGATAAAGTTGAACTTCAGTAACTGGTATTCTGGTAGATAAGAAAAAAACATTTAAACCAATGGCCTTATAAGTATCAACAGAAATATCAAGTTAGCAACAAAATTTCTGACAGAAAAGAAAATCTCTACAAAAGATGTCCATGACCTGGTTCGGAACTTATAAAGAGAAAAGATGGAGCCAGGATTTGTGGCATTATCTGCCGTCTTAAGGTCTTATCATGTAATCATTTGAGGAACAAATGCTGTGACAAAGGTAACATCAAAGGTACAATGCACAAGATTACTAGTAGCAGTTATCTACATAGCCATGCTGTACAGCACCTTATATGGTTTTATGAATATAATTTTTTTTTTAAATAATCGAAAAATGGTGAAATTGTTTGTTACTGTAAAAACGTCAAAGTTTGATATATTAAGTTCTGACTAGTTATTCAATCCGACAAAATATCAAGAAATTTGTATTTTTACAGGTTTACCATTAAAAGGTACGACTCTGATAACTCGAACAAGGCACAAGATTTTGCATTTTCTGTGAATTTCTGATTTGAAGTTTAAGATACCAGGGATTGCTTTCTTGGAATTTGCATTACCGTGAATTTCTGATTTGAAGTTTAAGATACCAAGGATTGCTTCCCTGGAATTTGTATTCCAGTTTTGTATTGCCAACCGGACATTGGACTGCCTGGATTTGAACCTTCCATCTACCATCACCGTTCTCAGCTAAATCGACAGAACCTTTAAAAATATATTTATTATAATAAAATAAAAAATACTTGTGTTACAGAAGCTAATGTCCATATTGAGACACTGTAATATCTATAAAAATGCAGACATTTATTGAGAGCGTGGGTCTTTTTTTTTATTCGCTGGAACTCATGGATCGTTATAAACAAAATCTAGGAACAAGTAAAATGTAGGCCCAAGTCAAGATATAATCTTTCTGAATGAAAGAACTTTATTCTCATAAACTTTGTACAAAGTTACAGAGATGTAATACGGATATGTGATTTCTTATGTCGCTCGCCCAATGCACTCTGGTTAGAAGTTAGAGTACATGTTATAATGACTGACCACGAAGAGTCTTACATTCACAGACTTTCCCATACAGATATTCATCCGGAACGTAGATAACATTTTCTTTTCTTGATTATGTTGCTTTGCTATAGCCCCTCAAGAACGCCAATGTTCAATCTTGTTCTGACGCGAGTTTGTAATGCTTCTGCCTAATGACTGTCTTCATGTGTCTTTTGTATTTGTTTTTTTGTAATTTTTGTCTTTATCTGTTTTCTACTTCGAGTCTAGAATGCCCTTGCTACTCCACATCGAATTGCTCTATTTGTTAATTTTTATAGCTTATTGTCATTTACCCGTATGGCACTCTGGACACAGGTCTTTTACAAACACGATAAAGTCTCCTCTGATGGGGTCACTTCCCAGTCCTACGCCAGTGCCATGGACCTGGATTAAAGACAAGAAGATTTAAGTTGAGTTTTCATGATAATCAAACCTTGTACTTACATTCCACAATAGTATTTTTAAAATAACTGATTTGAACTGGTATTAACGGTTAATTGAAAGATATGCTAGTTAAGTTTTATTGAACATTTTAATGTAAACTCATGAAAGCTCTCTCGAATCAAAGAAAAATGACTACGCCATTGTATACTTTATCATTGTCTTGTGGTCTACAACATACCCATATACAATAAGCCTTACACATTGGTTTCCTGACCAGAAAATAGACAAAAACTCTACTAAAAGATAGCCAATATTGATATGTTTTTCATAACTAGTGCTCATACATGTAATCTGTTGGTTTTTTTTGGTGTTTTTTTTGGGTATTAGCGTACCTTCAAACACATTCCACATGACAGTGAATTGAAGAACTGTGGTCTATTCAGGGCTACTAATTTAGAAATATGTCCGTGAGCTACTGTAGGTGGTAGACTGGGAGGAGTGTAGCTGCAAGTCCCAGAATCACCCGCTCCGTAGTAAGTACCCTAAAGTTGGAGGGAAAAAGAAAAAAAAACGGAAAACGGTAGAAATTACATTGAAATGCAATTCGCATGCATGTAGCGTTCGCTCTGTACATATCATTATCCAACAAGGTTTTAGATTTGATGTTTAGATTCTCGGCAAAAAGATAAACACTGTTAGTAATTAAGTAAAAGCAATCCGTTCAGGAAAAAAATATTTTTCTCACGTCTGCATCAATAATTGGATTTTAAGGTGGAGCAGGACAGTGGTCATGTGACCTGTCCAAAATAAAATGAAATTTGAAAAATATTTTGAGATTTTTGTGTTTTTAGAATCTTTATACCTTGTTAAGGCACATTTTATCAATGGGATTAAAAATTGTATTCTAAAAGTAGTAAAAATTCTTAGCTAAAGTATGGTCAAGGGAGATAATTTGGCAAAAATCATGAAAAATCATCGTTTTTGGCTCCTATTTTTGCTTGTTCATAAAAATCAAGGGAAGAAACCCCACTTTAAATTGATTTAAGATGAAGAATTCTTGCAAGATCTATAAAATGTCAAAAAATGAGGGAAATCTATTGACAGGAAAAAAAATAATGGAACATTTTTGTGTGTTTTTATGGCTTTTCCTATATAATTCATAGTAAAATACTGATACTTTAACGTTATATAACTCGAAAAGTAGGGAAGAAACCCATGAATTTTGAATCAAATTATGAAATAGTACATCATTTTGGACATTTATTTTAATTTTGAAGAAAATCTATTGACAAATTAATTTTGGACCTAAGTGCCACGCTCTACCTTAAATCAGAAAAATAATTAACAAAATAACAAAAATAAACCACAGTGTAATTGTTCATTAGCACCCATGCTGTCAAAGAATTTCTTTAAAGTCATAACGCAAAAAAATGACGTCGTTTGTTAAGAACATCGATCAAAAAGCCGGAACATAATTACCTCGAAAAAACTACATCAAAATTCATAAATGCAATTAAAACGATTTTCAATTAGGCTGTCAGGGAAAATTATTTTCTAGAAAAAATGATAATTGACGTGACGCATCATTCAATTCATTATCACAGTAAACTTCCATATTTTAAATGATTGAGATTTTGTAAAGTAATACGCGACAACGCAAACATTTTACACGTTTTTGTTTGTTTGTTTTTGTTTTTGTTTGTACTATGACCCTTCAAAAAAATTATAAATTCACAGGTCTCTCTTAATGGTACGAAAGACAACTACCTGTGAACAATGAGAAAATTGTTTTTCTATCAAAAGCATCTAATCTGCAAAATGTGCCAACCGATGACAATCCGATATAGTGACTGGTTGCTATATGCTCGGGCTGTTATTATCAACAAGACACTGAGCATTTGGTAGCAATTAAGCATAAATCGAATTCGCATTAATTGATATCGTCAAAAATCAAATGCTATTGTTATCAAAAGTACATTTCCTCGGTTGCATAGATGAGTTTAATTGCAAGTATTCGTCGAAACAAAATATTCGGTTAGAACAAAACCAAAAAAAAACAAAAACACAAAAAAAACAAAAAAAACCAAAAAAAAAACAAAAAAAAAACTAACAAACAAACAAACAAAAAGAACTCCTTACTCATTTCCTTTTCTGGGTTTAATTCTGAATTCTTATCTTTTCCGGCTTCTGAATCAAAATATTGTTTAAAAAGGCAAACATTTTCATTACTGATAAGTTACTAGTATACATAACTGTCTGGTCAGTCGCTTTTAGGCTAAAACAATTTATAAAAATCTGGGTTTCATTGATTGTTAAAATAGGGTATGTAGATAGGCAAGATCATTTAATTTTATAAGAAAGTTCTATATGGACCCCTATAGGAAAAATGCTCAAGACTAGTTTTCACGTAATCTTGTTCCAAAATGAGTATAAAATGTCTGAGAGTAGGCAAAAAAAATGTTGAAAGGGATGATAAAATAAACATGAAAAGGACCAGTAATAAAATGAACATGAAATGTTGATGAAATGGGTTGTGCCAATATAATAAATTTTTTGAACATAAAAAACTTTCATAGACATGCACTTTAGAGGTTTGTGAAACTAAATATTATTGGCATCAAAATAAAAACAACTCCTTGTTTTCCAATAAAATTAAATAGTGCATGATATATCCAGTTTACAAAGTCTTGTTTTTAATCACGAACTGCGTCCCTATATGGCAAATTTCGAGAAATTCCAACGTAGATGGTTTACATCATGACAATTGTCAAACGATATCTGCTATTATAATCAATTTAGTCTTTAAATATTAAAACTATATATGCTATCATTAAAAGCATCGACTATTACCAGCATTAAATGTAAATAATAAGTTATGGCGGTATTATTTCCCAGAGGATCATAGTGAACATTTGATTTGTTTCCTTGGCTTTTGAAAATTTGTTTTCGTGTTATCGTGGTTAAAATGAAATAATGCGAAAAAAAATCAGGGTAAACAGAAAAAAGATACGAAAAACCCAATTCCATAAATTCTAGGGGGTTGTCCATCATTATATAACTTTTGGACAAGAACCAGAGGTACCTAAACTAAACCAGCAAAAAAGTAAAAAACAACAACAACAAGAGTCTCCCAAGAACCTGAATCGCTCGTCTGGTCTTTAAGCTTTAAGGGTCTCTTCTTTTAGCTATTGCAAGTACAAGGGGTCATCTGACAGCTTCAAGCCAATGGAGACTTTTGTAGAGCTCAATGAGCTTAACATTTTAGCAAGCAACAGCTTTTCTCTATAACTGCAATTGTTATTATTTTATAGGGCAAAAACATAAAAAACACTATTTTTGACCACCTGTAAGGGGACATCTGACAAATTCGACCCAATGAAGACTTTTGTGAAGCTCAAAGAGAAGAAGGTTTGGGCAAGCAACAGCTTCTCTCTATCTGCGATAATTTTCATTAGAGTGAAAAATCCAGGTACAAAAATGTAATAAAATGGTAAATGGCGGGCGGCAGCCTGCGGGCAGGGTCTATATAGACCAACCCCTATAAGGAGTCATCCGACAACTTAGTCCCGATGGAGACTTTTAAAGAGCTTTTGATGCACCAGAATTTCTCTATCATTTATACTTATCGTTTTAGAAGTCAAAAACAGTAGTCTGACACCCCTGTTCTATTTTCAGCAATGACGACCATCTTCGGATCAAAAATCGAAACACACTTTTTGTGCAGGAAATCCTATGGATCAATCATACCAAGTCTTATTAAATTCTGTTCAGTAGTTTTGGAGCAGAATATTTTTGAAAGTTGTTAACGGACGACAGACGACGACGGACGCCAACTGATGACAATGGCTCACTTGAACATGAAAACGCACATAAACAACCGAACAGCAATCGGCAATCAGTCGTTACGAGATTAAACTCAGGAGCAATGAAAGCAGCATTTCTTCATAATCATATGATAGATGTCTTAAATTTGACACTAGTTAATGGTACAAGAAAGAATGGTCGTTTGAAAGTGCTGGACACTTTTTTGTTTTTATTTCTAGATTTCACATAAATAAATTTGACATATATGCACTTATACAAAAACGAATACAAACATGTAGTAAAAATGTTCGTACTAATTGCTAATTTATGTCATATCTGACTGTGGTTTTGCGTCTTGACATTGTTTAATTTCCCATGTACATTACTAAAGTACAAAACAAACTTTTATGAATGCAAAGACATTTGTTACATATTTAAAACTGTTAAAAAATGTCGTGTTTTGGAATATACATACGTCACCGGAAAACTTCTGTTTATACATGTTAAGAATTCCATGATGCACAGCTGCATTCACGACAGTAAATATCAAAGTTAACAGTAAAAACTCCATCTGGTCGAATTAACTTACTAACACCAGAATGATAAGACATGGCCAAGCGACCGATGGTTATGACATAAAATGAGGACTCTTGGACAACGTCATTAAATATGTAATAAATAGAGACACAGGTCTTAATTTCGTAAAAGTGCGATGTCATTTTGGAGGAACATGGTTACTAAGTACTTAAATAAACGTTTCTCCCCATGGGCTTCCAAAAGACTAGTATACTTTATCAGTAAGGCCTTGCACACATCGGTGTTAAGAAATAAAAGTCCTAAGTTTGTTTTGCTTTCCATGCATAGTAGTTCATGTTCGTTACAAAAATATATTTAATACAGGAATCTCATGAATAAATAATTGCTTTCAGTGACTAGTTCTTGTATAATTAAATCATGCATTTCACAAAAAGATGAAAAAGAGGCGCCTAGGATCCTATCTGAACCACTTACTTCGTATTCAATCGCAATTAACCTCTAAAATTTAAATATGCAAAGGTTTTTCATGGAGATTAAAAAGACATAAGCAAACAGTTTTCTTTTTCTGCAATCTTTGATTCAATTCAACAATTTTCAGAGTTTCTTGAACTTCACGCATTTTTTTTTACTATTAAGGGGTCATCTGACAACTTCGATTCTGGAGAATTTTGTGAAGGTTTGTGAACTTAACATATAGCAAAGCAACAGTTTCCCTCTTTCCATGAGAATGTTCATTCCATTTTATAATGACACAAGAGCCTGAATCACTCATCTGGCCTGGCAACTGCTGACGTCTACTATATATTATTTAAATGCTCAAAACTATGCGTGTATAACCATACATTATTTTCCTATTTGCAATGTTCAACCCAAGGAACACTGCTATGAAGCTCTACGGGTGAACATTACAAGCAACAGCTATTTTAAATCTGCACTAGTTTTCATTCTAAGGGAAAACACTACTTTTGACCTTTTAAGGGATGTAATCTAAAACTTTGTGCTGAACATTAAACTCGGTAAAAAAGTTTTTCTCTATCTACATTCATTTTATCACGGAAAATGGGAAAATGAGAATTTTTACCTAAAATGGAGCATAATCCCCCAAAAAAGTCATCTGACGACTACCGCCTAATATATAGAAACTTTTGCAAACAAGAGGCTCCCAGGTGCATGAATCGCTCACCTGGCTTTGATGTCAACCCTATGAAGACTTTTGTAGAGCTAAATGAGCTGAATGATTAAGCAAGAGAAAAAGCTTTTTTCTATCTGCAATAGTTTTCATTCTATAAGCTTAAAATCATTATTTTTCACCTTTAAAGGTCATAACCCCTTTAAGGGATCATCTGCTAATTTCGACCCTATGAAGACTTTTGTAAAGCTTAATGTTTAAGCAAACAACAACTTTTCTCTAACTGCAATAGTTTTCATTCTTTATGCCAAATTTTACCTTTAAGGGGTCGTAACTCCTATAAGGGATCACCTGACAACTTCGACCCTATTGCAACATTTGAAGAGCTAAATAAACTGAACATTTAAGCAAGCAACAGCTTTTCTCTTTCAGCAATAGTTTTCATTCCGTAGGCCAAAATCATGTAAAATGTTATTTTAGGGGCCCTTATCCCTATAAGGGGTCATCTGACAACTTTGACTCTATGGAGACTTTTTTAGAGCTTAATAAGCTGAACATTTAAGCAAGCAACCACTTTTATCTATATGCTATAGTTTTCTTTTTATGGACCAAAAACATGAAAACACGTATAATTTAGGGGCTGCAATCACTATTAGGGGTCATCTGACAACTTAGATCCTATGAAGGCTTTTGTAGAGCTAAATGAGCTAAACATTTCAGCAAGAAACATCTTTTCTCTATCTGGAATAGTTTCATTCTGTAGGCCTAAAACATTATTTTTCACCTTTAACTCTTTACCGTTTGGGTAATTTTATAGAAAATATTGCTTCAAAATGGTGTCTTCCTTTTTTATACTTGCATACAATCAAAAACCAAGGATGTACCAACAGGTTATACCTTATTGGTCTTGTGTGATAACTTAGCTTCATAATTTAGGCCAATGTTGAAAAATTGAACATGTTGGTTATAATGGCAACCATCAATAAGTACATAATTTAATGATATTTATGCTCAAAATTAATGGTTGTTCATTTTCAATTGCAGATAATATAAAGATAAATGTTGAAATAGAGTAGGATTATTTTTTATTTAGGTAGCATATATTCCTAAGTTTACTTGTCAAGGGGAATTGCTTTTAATCGGTTGCTAGGCAACCACTGTAATCTCCCAAAATATGAGAAAAAAAAATGCTATAAACCTAAAGAGTTAAGGGGCCATAAGCTCTATAAGGGGTCATCTGACAACTTCGACCTTAGTTATGGAGACCTTTGTAGAGCTAAATGAACTGAACATTTAACCAAGCAATAGCTTTTCTCTTTCTGCACTAGTTTTCCTTCTATAGGCCAAAAAAAAACATGAAAAACCCTTATTTTTAGGGGTTATAACCCCTAAAAAGGATCAGCTGACAAGTTTGACCCTATGGAGACTTTTAAAGAGATAAATGAACTGAACATTTAAGCAAGCAACAACTTTTTTTTGCTATAGTTTTCATTCTATAGGCCAAAAACTTAAAAAACGTCATTTTAGGGGCCGTTACCCCTAGAAGAGGTCATCTGACAACTTCGATCCTATAGAGACTTTTGTAGAGCTATTTGAGCTGAACATTTAAGCAAGCAATAATTTTCATTTTATAAACCAATAAAAAGCTGCGCCGAGCGCAGCATGATTCGACCGCAACACGTTGAACCCTGTACATTTTAGGCCCAATATGGATAGTCAATTGTTCTGGACACACGCAGCCCATGGTGGACTGACAAAGGTTTTTGACACATGCCTTCTTTGGTGCATGGATTTTCCACCCACATTTTACAAGGAATTCATTAAATTTTAACTATTTTAAAAGCAAATGGAAAATGTTATACTTACAAAATCATATTTATATCATTTAAATATCCCCTCTCAAAATTATATTAAGAAATAGACCCATGTTCTTGGTTAATTTATCTTTTATTGATGTTTTGGCCCCTTTGACCCCAAACTTCTTAAAAACAGTAAGAGATATTGCCAAGCTGTCCCAATCTGTTTAACCGAAAAAAAAAAACCTTTCAATTTTGACCCCCTAATTACGTAATGGGGGAAAAAGAGGTTGCAAAAATTAATTTTCACTTTTGTATCCACTATTTGACAACAACAAACATGCAATTTTTTTTCAAATCAGATCACAAGAAAAAAGTTTCGATTTTGGTTCCGTTTGGCCCCTAATTAGGAAATAGGGGGAAAAAGGGTGTAGCAAAAATTAATTCTCAATTTTGTATCCGCTATTTGACATGAACAAATATGCCAAAAAAAATTCAAAATCGCACCACAAATTAAAAACGTTTTGATTTTGGCCCCTTTTGGCCCCTAATTACGTAACAGAGAGAAAAAAGGGGAGGGGTGCAAAAATTAATTCTTACTTTTCATCTGCTATTTGACAAGAACAAACATGCAAAAAAAATTTCAAAATCGGACCACATATAAAAAAGTTTCAATTTTGGCCCGATTTCGCCCCTTATTTCGTAACAGAAGGAAAAGGGGGGGGGGTGCAAAAATTAATTCTTAATTTTTCATCTGCTATTTGACAAGAACAAACATGCAAAAAAAATTTCACGGATCACAAATAAAAAAGTTTCAATTTTGGCCCCCTTTGGCCCCTAATTACAAAACAGGGAAAAAAGGGGGGGGCAAATATTCATCAGGTTCATTCTTTTACTGTAAGAAGCATTCTTGACAAATTTCACAGCAATAGGCCAACAACGACCAAATTTATGGTGGAAACAAATAAAATATTTGAATTTTTTACCCCTTTTGGACCCCTAATTTCGAAACAAACAAGAGGCTCCCAGGAGCCTGAATCGCTCACCTGGTCTTGATGTCGACCCTATAAAGACTTTTCAAGAGCTAAATGAACTGAACATTTAAGCAAGTAACAGCTTTTCTCTATCTACTATAGTTTTCATTCTGTAGCCGTAGGCCCAAATCATGAAAAAAAACGTTATTTTAAGGGCAATAACCCCTATAAGAGGTCATCTGACAACTTTAACCCTATGAAAACTTTTGTAGAGCTAAATGAACTGAACATTTAAGCAAGCAACAGCTTCTCTCTATCTGCTATAGTTTTCATTCCATAGGCCAAAAACATGAAAGAACGTTATTTTAGGGGCCGTAACCCCTATAAGGGGACATCTGACAACTTTGACCCTATGAAAACTTTTGTAGAGCTAAATGAACTGAACATTTAAGCAAGCAACAGGACCTCTCTATCTGCTATAGTTTTCATTCTATAGGCCAAAAACATGAAAGAACATTGTATTAGGGGCCATAACCCCTATAAGGGGACATCTGACAACTTCGACCCTATGGAGACTTTTGTAGAGTTAAATAAGCTGAACATTTAAGCAAGCAATAGCTTCTCTCTATCTGCTATAGTTTTCATTCCATAGGCCAAAAACATGAAAAAACGTTATTTTAGGGGCTGCAACCCCTATAAGGGGACATCTGACAACTTCGACCCTATGGAGACTTTTGTAGAGCTAAATGAGCTGAACATTTAAGCAAGCATGAAAAAATGAAAAAAGGCTATTTTTGACCTTTAAAGGGCCATAACCCCTATAAGGGGTCATCTGACCACTTCGACTCAATGGAGACTGTTGTAGAGCTTTTGATGCTGAAGCAGTAGCGTGACAACAAGTTTCATCTATCTCTTATACTTTTTGATTTACAAGCCAAAAACAGTAGTCTGACCCCCCTGGTCTATTTTTAGTAACGGCGGCCATGTTGTTTGGACGGCGGTCACCATTTGTGCAATCTTGGTAGAGGACATCTTATAGATGAAGTGTGCAAAGTTTCAAAGCAATCCCTTCAGTAGTTTCGGAGAAGATTTTCAAAGAAAAGTTAACGACGACGACGGATGCCAAGTGATGGCAATAGCTCACCTGGACCTTCGGTCCAGGTGAGCTAAAAAGGGGAGACCCCCAAAATCAATCCCATTCATCCTTTTATGGTAAGGAACATTATTGCCAAATTACAAAGCAATCAGATAACTAGAACTAAAGTTATCGTGGTAACAAACATTAAAGTAGCATTTTTGGCCCCTATTTTCTAAACCGAAAATGGGGGGACCCCAAAAATTAATCCCATTCATTCTTTTATGTTAAGGAACAGGGGCCTGTAACTAAAAGCCAATATTAAGATCTTCTTAATCGAGCACTTAAGATTATTGCAAGATAGTCTTAAGAAAATGTTAGGGGTGTAACTAAACGCCAACTTTGCTCGTTCGTACGATCTACTTATCTTTTTAATAAAATAAAAACACTACTCATGCTCTTAATATCCTAGAGTTCTTTGAACCTGAAAATCCGAATGACTTTAGATTGTTCTCCATGGATGTTACTGCTCTCTACACTAGTATTCCGAACAACGATGCCATGATCGCATTAAAACATTTTTTGGACAGAAGACCCAATCCCTATGTGAAAACGGATGTCATCTTGAGATTAGCAGAACTTGTTCTCAATCTCAACACTTTTCAGTTTAATGGAGAGTTTTATTCTCAGTCTGGCGGTGTTGCCATGGGCACTAAGATGGGTCCTAGTTTCGCCTGTCTGTTTGTTGGGTATTTGGAAGAGAAAATGTTTTCTGAATACGTTGGTCCTGTTCCTGACCTATACAAACGATACATAGATGATGTTTTCGGTGTATCCTCTGATAGTGAAGATGATTTGAACTCGTTCATCAGCTTTGTCTCTTCCTATCACCCTGCCATTCAGTACACCTTTACAATCTCGCAAGAGAAACTCTCCTTCCTTGACTTGGAATGTAGCATCCTTAACGGCAAAATAGAAACGTCTGTGTTCTATAAACCCACTGATGCACACTGCTACCTGAACTACCAATCTTGTCATCCCCAGAGCTGCAAAAATGCCATTCCTAGGTCTCAATTTCTGAGACTTGAACGTATTTGCAGCAATGAGGATGATTTTAAAGTTCAAAGCAGCACTATGAAATCATTCTTTGTCAAAAGGGGATATCCTAACAACATCTTGGATAAAGCTATCGACTCAGTTTCCCGGGTGACACGATCCAAGGCTTTGGAGCCCAGGTCAAGACGCAAGAATGACCGTATACCTTTGGTACTTACATACCACCCTCATAACATCGTTATACGGAACATTCTGTTGCGCAATTTCAAGTCCATCGTCTTGAAGGACGAACACATGTCGACAGTGTTCGACTCGCCACCCCTGACTGCTTTTCGCAAAGGTAAGAGTTTGAGGCAACATCTTGTCTCCAGTTCATTTGACAAATCCAAGAGACGTCCTCGCTCTGACTTTTCAGGCACCAGGGGTTGTGGTCGATCAATCTGTGTCACATGTCCCTTTACCTGGGAGACTGAAGAGATAGTTGGCCCCTCCAACACCTTCAAGTTGAAGAACGGTTACACCTGCATCTCCGAAAATGTCATTTACGCCATCCGCTGTGCCAAGTGCCTTAAAATTTACGTAGGAGAAACCTGTCGTCGACTGGGTGACAGATTTGCTGAACACAGGAGAAGTGTTCTCAAATGCGACGATTGCCCAGTCGGCCAGCACTTTTCATTGCCAAATCATGGCGTCAAGGATATGCAGGTGACCGTTCTCCTTGAAACATGCACCGGCGAAAAACAAAGACAGTTTCTTGAGCAAAGAATAATTCACTTTTTAGGCACTTTTCAACCCTTTGGTATGAATGTAAAAAGACAGACCTTTTCTTAATATTTATAGTTTAGTCATCAAGTTCAGGATTTAAATACCACGTGATGTTCTTCGAGTCAATTTTATGTCATTCTGTCCTCGTCAGTCGATGTGTGAACACCTTTTTACTTTTTAGCCCCTGAAGAAGGACTTTATGTCCGAAAATTTGGGCATTCTTGTTTTATTTGTTTTAAAGGTTTTATTTCTTTATATTTCTTATTTAGTTTTTACCTTTTAAATGTGGCTTCACCATCCATTTATTTATCTATCTTTTTAATACGTTGATCGTAAGAAACAGACAAGAAGCCGATAAATTAAATTAATTTGACCTAAATCCGGACGCTCCGTCTTTGTTTCTAGTTAAAAAATTCTACGTATTCGTATATTTTTTTAACTCGAATGATCCAAGCCCTATCCGTCTTCGCATACTTCGGTGGGACAGGGCTTGAACTCGTCCAACGGAAATTCTCCGTCACTCGCTGTCCGGTTCAGACAGCCAATCACAATCCTTTTAATGATGCTTATCAATTGGTTGGTAAGATTAGTTTGATCTTTTCTGAAACAGATATGACAAAAAGGTGTGAACTATGTGATAATTAATAATAAATTAATGCTAATGACACTGGTCCTAAGAAATTTTGGTCATCACAGTATGCTAACCTGACAAATTTTGACGAATAATTATCGTATGAGCATTCAGGCGTTAATGTAGCGACTGTAAAGAGCGAAATATAACGACTGTATTATTCGGGTTAATATTTTGTCGTCATTTGTGCATTTTATGTAACGATTACAAATTAGACAATAATTAGAACCAACAAAAAGAAAACAAATACATAAAATGACTAGAACATATAAAACAACAATACTGCTACATGTAATTCTGCATGCGCGCTATCACCTCCTTCACTCGGCTAACTGAGAACTCGGTCTGTTGGTTTTATTTAACATGGAGGCTATATGGGAAATGGGTCTGTTGAAGAGTCGGCTAAAGTCTGTTGGTCAAATACTATCGAGAAAAACATAGCAATTAAGGTCAATATATTTTACTAAATATTTATTTTTTACTTACTTTAATAAAAAAACAATTTATGTAGGGCAAAACAATATTGAATACTGAACGTATTCATATATTGTTTTTCTCTGTAGCTTACATTGGTAAGCTACAAAAGCAAAAGGTGTGTTACTCATCGAGATATTTCTACCAATTTTGTCATTCAAAAATGTAAACATTTCAGCGTTCTGCTAAAATTAAGTCGAAAGCATTACGAAAAACGCAACTTAAATTGTACATCATGTATGTTTGACATATAACTGTACGTATAAGAAAGAAAAACCGACAGACATGCGTTTTTGTGGCATTTATTATGTTTTTGCCTTAAATTGGGTCTGTTAGTGAGTCGGCTATAATGAACTCGGTCTGTTGGTCAGTCTGTTGAGAGTAAATTAATCAACTGATATCATACTATATTTGTGCCATAACACACATTTTTTACAAATAGAAATTATCTTACAAAGTGACATAAAGCGTATATATTCGTAGTGATGATTGTTTAGTCATAGATTAGACGTAAAATTAATATAAATCGAGTTATAACAAGCACATCAGACTGTTTGATCAGGCTTACCATTAATTTTTCAGTATGAAAAGAACAAGAATGAACTTTTCCAACAGAAAGCATGGAAGGAAAATAAAGAAATAAAAAATCAAAGATGCAGACGTTAAACAAATACAAATGACAACAAAGTTCCAGACAATAAATTTTGCCACGCCTGACGCGCGTTTCGTCTATTCAAGACTCATCAGAGGCGCTCTACCAAAAAATTGAAAATGCCAAACATTGTATGAATATGAAGAGCATAGAACAGTATAACCAAAAATACCAAACTGGGGAACCAAATTATTACAAAAAAGAGACGCTTATCCCTAAAATACTGAAAAAATTCTAACACTAGTCTTAGAAAGAGAGTGAAGAACATTACAACTAATTATAAACTATGCCAACTGACTTTGTATTGCAAACATGACCAAAAACCATTACAACCTCCAAAGTATAATGTATTACATATATATGGCAATCGTTTTAAAGCATACATGATACGTGCATTTAAAAACTCGAGAATTTTACTACCCGGGTGGGTGGGGGATGTTTGTTCGGTCTGTTTATTCCCATATGATAATCTGTGATTGAACCCATAAATCAGATCTGTTCTAATTTATGCATTTTGAAGCCCTTATAATACTGTATAAATATGTACAAGTAAAAAGTACTAATTTAAAATCAACAATTTTAAAGCCATGTTATTATCCCCGCGCTAGCGAAAGCGCGGGGATAATGTTTTGCTGTTCGATGTACGTACGTACGTACGTATGGCGTTAATGTCAAGGCTAATCTCTGTAACCACTGGGAGTAGAAAGATGAAACTTGGGTTATTAATTGTATTGTGGGTGGGGACTGTGTCGAAGGTTTTGGAATTTTGATAATACCCCTAGGGGCTGGGCTGCATAGGTAGCCTAAGTGCACATTATTCCTATGTCACGCAACTCCTCCTAAGTTATTTGGAATATGGAACTGACACTTGGCTCAGTAGTTGCACTATGGATGTAGATTCTGTGAAAGTTTTGGAATTTTGATAATGCCCCTATAGGAGCTGGCCTGCAAAGGTAGCATTAGGGCACATTATTCCTTCGTCATGCAAATCCTCCCAAGTTATTTGGAATACGGAACTGAAACTTTGCTTAGTAGTTGCACTATGGATTTAGATTCTGCCGAAGGTTTCGGAATTCTGATAATGCCCATAGGTAGCCTGAGGGCACATTATTCCTTCATCACGCAACTCCTCCTAGGTTATTTGGAATATGGAACTGAAACTTGGCTTATTAGTTGCACTATGGAGTATGGATGTAGATTCTGTAAAAGGTTTCGGAATTTTGATAATGACCCCAAAAGCTGGACTGCATAGGTATCCTAAGGTTCATTATTCCTTTGTCACACAACTCCTCCAAGGTTATTTGGAATAAGGAAATGAAACTAGGCTCAGTAGTTGCACTATGGATGTAGATTCTGCCGAAGGTTTCAGAATTTTGATAATGCCCTAAGGGGCTGGGCTGCATAGATAGCCTAAGGGCACATTATTCCTTTGTCATGCATAATTCTTTACATTACTATCACTCCCACTACCAGGGAAAAGTCTCATATTAATACATATACATTTGATAGTACTAGTAATGCTCATTATAGTCATAGTTAGTTTCTTTCAATTATTTGCCCTTATACTATCAAACACCAGAGTAGCGCGGGGATATACAGCATGGCAGCTTCGACTAGTTAAATACTTTTAAGAAGAGTGGTATACTGTTTAACCTTTATCCATTTGCCCGTCCGTTCGATTGTACGTAACATTTAGGTTTCTTTTTCCTGTACATACACGCAAAATTAGAGATAATTTCACTCTTGAATTAATACAATATTAAATGTAAATCCTAAAAGTTTTTAAAAATTCAAACTATACCTCGTTCGCAATCATTCTGTCTCGGCTAATTAACTCTCAACAGACTTTAATTTAATTTGCCGACTCACCAACAGACTTTAGCCGGCACTTTTTTAAGAAAAACTCAATTTTTACAACATTTTAACATTAAATCACTTTTTGTTGTTTGAATATTTTATTTTTAAACTGAAGAAAACCTTTCGAATCGCTAATTATATCTAAAAAGTGTATAAAATTTGTTTATTGGTAAAAAAACATCATTCATAGTTGCCAAATTTGAGCATACCGCTGTCTCGCCTTTTCGTTTTATTGGACACTGGTAAAACAAACTGATTCTGTCCCAAGTTAAAAATGTGCTCAAATGAATATCATTTTGGTTGAAAGATTTTGTTTTTTGACAATTTATCGATATTTTGCCAAAAAATATGTTTTTCACAAGAAACCAAGACCATTAACTGAATTTTGCTCTCAACAGACCTATAGCCAACTCTTCAACAGACCCATTTCCCATATAGCCTCCATGTTAAATAAAACCAACAGACCGAGTTCTCAGTTAGCCGAGTGAAGGAGGTGTTCTTACTTAATTGTTGCTGACCACTTTTACACTGCCAAAATTTTGACATGTCTATTTTTTTAGGTATTTGCAAAATCTGTGATTTACAACTATATTCTATATTATTTTAACAACAGTTAAAAATTTGAACAAATATTCGTGGGGTATCAATTTTGGGGTGGCCTTTACCCACGAAAATGTATACCCCACGAAAAGGAAATTTTACATTGTTCTGTAGTCTATGGTCTTCAAAACCACAAATTTAAGAATCCATGAACTGATCCTATTTCATCAAACTACAAAAATTGATACCAACGAAAATAAATGAATCCACAGTATACTAAGTCTGATCGCAATTAAACTTTTTGTGTCAAAGATGTAATTGTTGTTTGATGAAATTAAGACATCAAGTTCTCTACTCAAATGACTTCAAGCTAACAAGTATGTCACACCTACCAGCAGCATCAGAATTGCACTGTGGAGTGCAAAAAAGAGTTTTTGGTAGGTATAACCACATCTAAAATTAAAAATAAAAAAATAAACAGCAAAAAAAATGTTTGAAATTGATAACAAAAAATGATGGCAAAATTTTAGGACATAAGCTCCTTCTTCAAATGCTTAGAAGAAGAAAAGATTGGACATGTTGGCTGGCGAGAACATCTCAAAATCAAGGTCAAGGTTAAAAATGGAGACACAACTGTGCTAAGCTACTACTGATGCATATGCTGCCATATACATAATAAGTTCCATCAGGTTTTGAGATATAGAAGTGCTCATAAAACTTGAACATAGATAGTTATTGCCATCTGGTGAGCCATACATATGTCTAGCTATGATTTGTTGTTGAGACAAAAATGACAGTTTGAAAATCTAGATGTTAACCTGTTTGTTTGTTTTATTTTTATAGAAAACAAAATAAATCTTGTTTTATGTACAGGCTGTGATGACAAAAGATTATATCAGTTACACTCTTTTGTGTATTGAAAATCAGTATGCACATGGGTGCAATAGCCGAGTTGCCGTATTTTATTAACCAAAACTTTCATTGTCTTCATTTTAAGATTTAACATAATTGGTTATTACAGGCATTACATGTAAAATGGAGACAAATTATGCCAAAACTTTACAGCTAAAAACTGACTATAATCCACGTGTTTAGATTTGTACTCCTCAAAGAAAATAGGTAAACTACAACTTAATCCCTCCATTGAAATTTGCAACAATGGAAGATGATTACTGTGATCAGTAAAATTGATATCTATACAGAGGAGATTAACTTACTATGGGTATGAATTTTTTTGCTTGAAGGAAAAAAACTCCTACACTGAAGGAAAAAAACTCCTTCAATTTAGGAAGAAAACTCCTACTCTGAAGGAAGAAAATTCTTCATCAAAGATGATAATATGACCACCAATTGGATAGTTTCTTACTTTTTAAATCAAAATCTGTTTAATATAATGTTACACTAAGGACATAATTCTTTGTATTTATATATCATTTATATTTACACCATCAAAGACCATAGCATAGCATGTTAAAAAAGTGAATCTCAAATTGAAAAAAAAACAAAGCTATTACATGAAAAGATTTTTCTTTCTATGAAAATGCGAGTTTTTCTTTAAACCAATTGAAGAATAGAAAGGAAGTTCGAAGATGACGATTTTAAAAATACATGTAAGCCAGAGCATGTAAGCTTAACATTTTGATTTTACTGTATTTTTGTTTAAAAGATAATAAGAGTTTATTCGGGAAAAGATTGTTGTTGTCTTTTTCATGACTTTAAGCTTTAATTAACATATAATAGCATAACCTGTGAAAAAGATATTAGAATTTGAAGAAAAACATATATTTATGATGAAGACCTCAAACAGAAGAGAATGAAGCTACCCTACAAACATTTTTAATCTTATAATAACAAAAAAAAACTGAAGATTAAAAAAAAAGTTAAAAATCCAAAAATTTTATAATATTCAGCTACTGCTCGGACAATCAGCTTACCCCACTACAACCAAATTTAAATTACGCAAACCTAAAATTATATAATTTCAGGTAAAAGAAAATGAGTTATATCATGAAAATGTTATATTATATTTCATGTATTTTTTAATTCACTTCAAGAAACAGGCTAACATTTTAATAGAATCTACACTAAAGACAAATACAAATAATGAAAAGCCCAAAATCTGTATCTTTTAAGCTCTTAATAAACTCAAAACTGCAAAATAAGCAAGATTTTTTCCAACAATTTCAAGTAGCAGTTACAGCAAACAAAGCTACAATGAAGACTGTCATCTTTGTATTGTACACTAATCTTCTTTCTATTGTAGACTAATCTGACTTTTTAAATTGAAAATTCAACAGGTAATTTTTTCCTGAAGGTAAATTTCTCTTTCCAAGAACAAGTTAATCTCCTCTGTATAGATGTCAATTTTACTGATCACAGTAATCATCTTCCATTGTTGCACATTTAAAAGAGGGATTAAGTTGTAGTTTACCTAATTTCTTTGAGGAGTACTAATATAAACACGTGGATTATAGTCCATTTCTAGCTGTAATAAAATCGATTGAGAACTTTTCGAGTAATTGTCCTCAAACCATGTTTTTCTGCCACTCTGCCCTTGATCCTTGAATGAAATTACCCCAAAATCATTAGGGTTTCTCCTCTTATAATTGGTAACAACATTACAAAGTTTCATTAAAATCTGTTGACAACTTTTTGAGTAATTGACCAGAAACTGCTTTTTTAAGTAAATTTCAAATGTTTTTCTTTCGCTGTGACCTTGACCTTGATCGGATTTACCCCAAAATCAATAGGGTTCCTCCTCTTATAGTATGTAACAATATCCTAAAGTTTCATTAAAATCAGTTGAAAACTTTTTGAGGTTTGGTCTGGAAACCACTAATTAAGAAATTTTCTAACCTTTTTCTGTCACTGTGACCTTGACCTTGAACGAATTTACCCCAAAATCAATAGGGTTCCTTCTCTTATGGTATGTAACAATATCCCAAACTTTCAATAAAATCGGTTGAAAACTTTTTGAGTTATGGTCCGGAAACCACTAATTCAAGAAATTTTCTAAGGTTTTTCTGGCGCTGTGACCTTGACCTTGAACTGATTTACCCCAAAATCAATAGGGTTCCTCCTCTTATGGTATGTAACAATATCCCAAAGTTTCATTAAAATCGGTTCACAACTTTTTGAGTTATGGTCCGGAAACCAATTGTTGACGCCCGCCCGCCCAGCCGCCCGCCATCATCATCACAATAGCCAAGTTCAATTTCGTTGCAACTCGGCTAAAAATATGTTCATTACATGGATGTATCTTACTTGGTTACGTCCCCTGCTGCAGAAAAAAAAAACAAAACCAAAGAAAACAAGGTATCAGTACTACAAATGTGAGAATACACATTTCTACAAAATTTGAACAAAATATGTTCAGCAGTTTCCACAATATAAGTTTTTGACTGAAGATTGTAATTACTGTTAGTCCCATAACTCCTTTAAAACGTGATATGAACAACTATATATTGTGACAAACAATCCAACAAAATTTTATTACAGGTAACATCTGTTTGAATAGCAATAACAGAAGTGTTGAGGCAAAAAAATGTAAAGGACTGACAAAGACCATTACTATTCCCTTCTGTTGGGTTTCAGCAGAGGACAAAAAACATTTTCTAAAATTATTTTTTAACATATAAATTCATAATTAAGGATGGTCACTCTTCATGTTTCAGAATTTCAGTCTAATTTCGGAACTCCTCTAGACTTTACCTTCAATTACTGAAGAATTTTTTCCCCACTGACCCCTACATTTTATAATTTTCTTTTATTTTCTGATTATATAGACCTTAAAAACCAACTGTATAAAATTCTTGAAATTCTTAATAAAATTTCATGGTTTTTTAGGCCAATAATGTCACTATTGTAAAGTTAAGTAAAATCTAGAGGAGTCTGATTTCCCGCCAAATTTTTGATGTCATATATCTCGGAAACGAGCATACAGACCTATTGTTTTCTTTTTGTCATTTAATTAAATTCAATTAAAGTTTGTTTTTGCCTACAAAAACGATGTCTCCCCCCGTTTCCCCAAATAGTCCTAAGTTCAAAGGGCCATAACTCCAACAAAATTTTGAGGATCAAAATTTCCTGGTAACATGCACAACTACATATGGTGTCCTTCCTATATATAGTCCATTTGAACTCTATAAATCAACGAATTTTTTTTTAAATTTTTTTGTCTCTCAAACAAAATTTATTTTTTAAACACAAATAAACTTTTTATTAGTATACGAACTCTGATAACAAAAACCAAGATGTTATCTTCTAAAACAAAAAAGTTTTCCATATGGTCTAATGCTAAATATTTCACCAATTTTAATAATACCTAAAATGGTGTGTTTATCTGACGGAACAGCCAGGTGTTGGGCCCACCTGAACATAATTGAAAGGACTAACAATAGGAGATTAGATGACCAATTAGCTCCACAAAGGATTTTTAAAGGTATACGGAGCAAATGCTGTTCCTGGTCACTAGGTTGTACTCCCATGGATTTCTATGAATTTTTGGTCCATTTTTACTATTAAGGTCTATGGAAAACATTTTTATTAATAATGCCAAAATTTTGAAATTTTTGGCCTGAGTTCGTATGCCCTTAAAAAGTCATGACATCAAAATAGTTAAAATATTTTGGAAGACGTAAATTTACAAGCCATTTTTCGTTGATTTATAAAACTCAAACGTACTATACCAAGTTTTGTTGAATTTGGTTAAGTAGTTTCAAAGGAGTTGCGCTGACAAGATGATAAATGAGGATTTTCAGCAAATTTCTAAGTTCAAAGGGCCATAACTCCCACAAAAATTTGAGGATCAAAATTTCCTTATAATATGCACAACTACATATAGTGTCCTTCCTATATACCAAGTTTCATTCAATTGGGTTAAGTAGTTTCAGAGGAGTTGCGCTGACAAGATGATAAATGAGGATTTTCAGCAAATTTCTAAGTTCAAAGGGCCATAACTCCCACAAAAATTTGAGGATAAAAATTTCCTTATAATATGCACAACTACATATAGTGTCCTTCCTATATACCAAGTTTCATTCAATTGGGTTAAGTAGTTTCAGAGGATTTGCGCTGACAAGATGATAAATGAGGATTTTCAGCAAATTTCTAAGTTCAAAGGGCCATAACTCCCACAAAAATTTGAGAATCAAAATTTCCTGGTAATATGCACAACTACATATGATGTCCTTCCTACATACCAAGTTTCATTGAATTCGGTTTAATAGTTTCAGAGGAGTTGCGCTGACAAGATGATAAATGAGGATTTTCAGCAAATTTCTAAGTTCAAAGGGCCATAACTCCCACAAAAATTTGAGGATCAAAATTTCCTGGTAACATGCACAACTACATATGGTGTCCTTCCTATATACCAAGTTTCGTTGAATTCGATTCAGTAGTTTCAGAGGAGTTGCGCTGACAAACTTTGTGACGGACAGACGGACGGACACGACAAAAACAATATGTCTCCCCACAAAAGTGGGGGGAGACATAATTGTCTACCTTATTCATCACAAATCATAAAATCTTTGATTTAAAAAAAATTCAGGAGTGACCATCCTTAAATTAGATATTACTAATGAGACGTAGTAGAAGTGACCCAATATCAAACATAGCCAATTTTAAAATCTTCAATGGAAAACAACAAGCAACATTAACAAAGTAAAGCTTTTGCAGTCTACAATTTGTCATATTAGTCAGAAAAAAAATTTACAAAGGAAAAAACAAGATCATATGACATATACATTTTTTTAATTAAAAGATAAACATGATGTAGAAATGAAATACATGTACAATGTGGCAAATGGCACCAAAATTTCCATACAACAGGCGAATGAAGTTATAAAAAGAAAATGTGTTGGCCTTAATAACTTTGTAAAATAACATAACACTTATAAAGCAAAAGAAAATAATTCAGAGACATTAAAAAAATAAGTTTAAATTTTATTAAAGTATACTACTTTAATTGGTTTTGAAGACTTCAATTTTTTTGTAATCTTTTTTTTTTTAATTAATGTAAATACAAATAACACTTTCTGTCCAAAACTTAATTTATGGAAAAATAGCAAATAATGTAATTAAAACAGTTCTGTTACATAAATGACATTCAAAGCAAAATTAAATCCATGACCAATGGTTATGCCGATGGGAGACGTTCTGCAGTAAGCACCAATAAACATTTAGAGAAGACATTTTTTCATAGAAGTCTAGGAAATTCCTCTGCCTTCGTTTGGAAGTCTCCCACTATACATCCGTTAACAATTAAAAATTTAGTATATTTTCAACTCATTTGTTTGACAGCATCTTTTACTTCATCGATTTGATCCAAAAATCTGTTCCATTGGTCAATAGGCAATGAGATACCTACAAAAAGATATATCTATCTCAAACATTTCACAAGAATATATACCGGGTAATGTCTTTTTAGTAGTATATATCAAATTTTTTGTCTTTAATTAACAATTGGTAAAATTTGAATGCTGTCCTTTTTTAAGCAAGAGCCAAAACAAAAACAAATACCATGATACATCCGCAATTTTTTTAGGTCCTATAAAAATTATAAATTCCCTTTCAATTGACTTGAGTTATGGTGCTAATTGCAGTTTTTGTTTTTGTGTGTTTTTTTGTGTTAATGACTTTCATGTTAACTGATCTTGTTTTTGCCTTCAAATGCGTTTTTTTGGCTTTTCTTTGCTTCTTTTATAATATGTGAATAAGAAGTGCTATTTACCTTTTTTTCCTGGTCTAAGTTCACCGTCAGCGTCATAAAACTCTCGTATTCCTACAAAGACTTTTCCTCTGAAAGTACTGACTGTTACAAATCTATTCTTAGATATCTACAAAAAGATAAAATACAATCTAATAATATGTAGATGTTCAAAATTTTGATTTTCTATGAAAGAATAAATCCCTTATTGTCCCCCGCCGCAACGCGACCCGTAATGGTCTTTGTTCGTCCGTCCCTCCATCACACTTTTGTGAGCGTAACTCCTCTGAGACTGCTCATCGGATTTTGTTGAAATTTTGTAGGGTTGTTTGTCATGATATGTAGTTGATCATATCGCACCACCATTTTGATTCAACAAATTTTATAGGAGTTATGGGACTTTATCGACTTTGTTCATTTTATCAACTTTAATGCAGCATCGGTGGACAGTGGCTACGTGTAGCAATCTTGTTACTTAAAAATAAGAGCCAGGAGAGTGAAAGACCTGTTTTTACATTACATAGGAAATTATATAAAACAGTATGTAAAAATCTGGTCCCCAAAAATCCTGTCAGAAAGTAAGCTAACTTTTTGTTTGTCACTGGTTCCTGTTAAAATGTGACCTAAAAGTTCAAATTCACAGATGCTTTTGTTGTTGTTATTACTCTATTTCATTCACAAGGTTGGGTGGAGCCTAGTTTTCTCTGTCTAGGTAGGATTTAAATGAAAAAGTCCGAAATAATTGACCCATGACCAGTCCGGTCAATAAAATAGAGTAATATGAGTGTCTTCTACTTGTGTTGTTTTCAATGAACTCCGGTTTTTTTTCTACCTTTTTTAACTTGAAGAGATTTTATATTTCTTTCATAATATCACCATGTTTGCTTCCATAAAGAGCAACATGGAAAAAATTGTGAATTGTAGAGAAAACTGAACAGTGGTCCCCAAGTTTGATGGTTGAAGGGGCGTAACTCCAACAAATAATCTATGAATTCAAATGCTTCAAAAACACACCATGATATCACATGATACATCAAACCTAACTGATACGGTCTTCACCCATCTGTTCTCATTAAAATAACAAAAAAATGAAACATCAACACCTGTTGTCTAATTCAGTGGGTTCCAATGTTTCATTTTCTTTCGTTATTTAAATGAGAAAGAGGAGTTTTACTGTATTCCTAAATTTATTTAATTATCTATTTAATTATTTCAATTGGTCAAATACAGTTACTGTAGGTTGCTGGAGGTTTTGTTTAATTCAAGGCCTCTGTTTTATTATCATTATTTTGTTATGGTTATTTCCCGAAACTACTTTTTAATGAATACAGTGTAAAAAGTTGTCCAAGGTCTTGCAATTGAAAGCAAATTGAGGGTGCAATGGACACACATAATATCCAACATTATTATGTCCCATTCCTTACTGTAAGTCCTTTCCAAATACATTATGTACTTACTTGAAAAGATTTTTCGTCTGAGTTAGAATTACTGGATGCAGCAGGCGTCTTTTTAGGCGGTGCCTCCTTTTTGGTTTCTTTTTTTGACTTCTTTGCCTTGGGTGCCTAGAGAATACATGTAAATGTAATAGTATGGTATGTAATAGACAAACAAATTCGTCAGTAATATGTTTAAGCACAAAAAATCTATTACAGATACAGATCTGAAAAATCTTTCCCTACATGCTAAATGTGTTTAAGGGAGTACGAGCCTGATATTTTTTGTAATTAAAAGTTATTAAAAATAGATAATTTGAAAAGAGTGGCCCAAAATAGCTAGACATTATGAAAAAAAGTTTCAAAAACATGGAGCCGTTTTTAAGATATAAGCACCTTAAAATATGGCAGGAAAAAACTTCTCTAGAGTTTTCATAGGAAATACATGTACATAGAAAATTCTTCTTCTGTTTTATTAATAAAGAAATTATAATTAGAATTTGTTGAAATTTTTAAAAGATGTTTATAAGGACCTTCTCTAACTAAGTTCCGAACAAATATTAGAAAAACGTGTATTGAAAAGGTTTCAATATTAAATGTTTGTATTTTCAATAGTTTGATGATAAAATATCAAACAGGTATACAAATGTACACAGTCTGCGAAATTAGCACTGGCCCCTGGAAAGTAAAAAATCTGCCAGGGAAGTGAAATTGTTCATGAATGAGGAATCTCGATTTGGGCAAGTGCCTCACTGTGAATTTCAAAGCTGATTGCACATGTAATGATTTTTTTAAATACAAAGGGATGGACCAAACTCCTCCAAAAATTTAACTGACCTCTGTTTTATTCAACATAAACAAAACTTAGAATGCTACAAGTACATGTATAATAAGCTAATATATATATCATATACCTCCCCATCTGAATCTGACTCAGAGTCTGATATAAATTCCTTTGATTTCGGCATACTCTAAAATGGAAAAAATAATATGCTTCTAATTATTAATTATATATATTATCAAACATCATATGGTAAGCAAAGTACTTAATAACCTAAGAATTATTTTAAGATTCCAAAAAAATATTTTTTCTGCATTAAACATAAACTAACCCAACTACATGTATGGGGTTTAGTCTATTGTCTAACCTTATAATCATGATAATGTTAGTTACCATTTATGACATACATGACTTATAGAGAAACTAACATATTGGTAGTCATTTACCCCCCTTAGTCATGTTAGTTGGGTTTATTTATTTGCATGTGATACTCTTGCTTGAGTCAAAATGTCCATCTTTTCACCCAATCTCCTGTTCTCATTTTTACCTAATCACCAGCTTGTTCAAGGCATGCATAATGGAATAGATTCTGAGTAAACAGGTCAAAAAGTTAATCCTGTTCATTAAGGTCTATAACAGTAATTGACTTGGTGCTTGTAGAACATGCATAAACAGTTAAAGTTAAAATAATGAAGCAAGGTATATTTGACATCTACCTTTATGACTAAAATTGAAATGAAAATGCATTTAAAGACAGCGGGTGTCAAATTTTAACAGGAAATTGTGTAACCTTGAACAGGTAATTACTTGTCTCAAATTCACCTAAATATTGTAAAAATTTCACTTGTTTATTCTGCCAACTTTCTGCTATTTAACTGTACTAACTAAGAAAAAATTTAATGAAAATTAAAATAAAGTTTATAAGATTTCCCAGAGGCACTTTTTAAAAGGATGTATAAAAAAATAATTTGCTTATTTTAAACTGACGACTTTTAACAGTATTTTTTAGAAAATGCCCCATCAAAGTTAAAAGAAAATTAGCCTATCACAGTCAGCAAAATAATACGTTTTTGATTATTTTACTGATGTGAAGGACATACGAGTGTCCGAAATATCTATAAATCTTTAAATTATTTAACATCAATTGGTAATGTTGCGTACATTTTCTAGACCCTATATACTCTTGTATATACATGTATATTAGTACGCTACCTAGTCCGAGATTGCTCTGACGTCCTCGGCATTTTCCAGCAAGCTGGTGCCGTGGGACGTCAGAAATCCTTCCATATCAAAAACACGGGATATAGCACAACAGTTTTGTTGTGCACTTCCGAGATAAATTAAGCAACTTTATCATCATTGTTGCATATAAATTTTGATCTCAAATGAAACATTTGGTTATTAAGAACAAAAATACAACATATTTTGAAGAAAAACATCTTGAATAAGTAAAATAATCTCAAATTTGTACATTATTTGGCTGATCTTGAACTTGAAGAAATTGATAAAGTTCAAGATCAGCTCTTAATTTTTTCTTATTTTACTGGATTATATCAGGCAGTTTCTAGTAGCGATATACTTTAAAATATTAATTTAGTCTTGTTTTACATCTCCCATTTTACAAATGACTGATGTAAGAGTTATTTTAACATTTAAAAAGCATTCGTTAAAATCCTGTGTTTTTGATATGGAAGGAGCTCTGACGTCCCATGGCACCAGCTTGCTGGAAAAATGGAGAGGGCGTCAGAGCAATCTCGGACTATACGCTACCAAATGAGAAATGTCATTATTTTAATTGTACTATGAGCTAAATTTTCTTTCAACAGTTACATCCGGGTTAGCACGCTTGTTTTCCTGAATTTTTTTAGTCTTTTTAACACTGTTTTCTTTGATAATTTCAAACGTCATTAAGCGTACAAGTGACCCACAAGAAAAGCAACTTTGGTTTTATTTTCAAACATGATATATTGTTTCAAATTCATCACATAATAAACGTTTTACAATTGATAAAATATTTATACGCTCTCAAAGGGAGCGCTAATACAAGGGTTGCATATTTGAAGGATCAGTCACTACTTTAGTCAAATGAGGAGGAACTGGTAAAAAAACTGGTTCCAACATGCTAATGGACAAAGATAATAGTTTCCTGTTTTTCGTTCAAGATTGATTTTTTTATGGGTTGGAAATGTTGTCTTTGGGTTTATTTGTCGGTTGAAAATGATTTTTACCCATATGTTAAATAATTATAGAAGAATTGTTGATAGAAAATGCTGTTCCCTTTGTTCCATGTTGAATGACATCGTTTTTCCTCCCCGTGACCCCTGATGACCTCGTCTAAATGACAAGTCAAATCTGGAATGGAAACATTGTACAACCCATGTATGGTAGTGAGGTCAATATTTTATTTGACTATGAGCTGAATTTTCCTTCAGCGTCCAGTATAGCACGCTCTTGTTTTCCCAAACTTTCTGCGTCTTTTTAACGTTTTTATCTTTGAAAATTTTAGACGTCATTAAACGCTCATGTAACCCACAAGAAAAGCTAGTTTGTTTTAATTTTCAGACCAAAAAAAAAAAATTTGAAACCTCGGGAGCGTAACAGGTTTTACCTGCCTCATATTATTTGAGTATCCTATATGATTTTTTTTTTTTTTTTTGCAGGCCCAAAAATGTAAAATAAGAAAAAAAATATTATGCACATCTGCCATGTCTGCTTATCCCTAAACTTCTTATTGCAGTATCGGAAACACAGATTTTTATGTAGAAAAAGTGTGTTTCTTTTTTTATTTGACTGACAAAGGTGACAATTTTACCTGTTGGTCAAGTGGACTGAAAATTAAAATTTAGCGGGTTTTAGACAGACCGGAAGGGTGGTGCCTAAAATGTGTAACCCGTACCCGTACCCGTACCCGTACCCGCACCCAGATTGTTCACATATTCGCTTCGACTGTAGCAAAAACAAAGTCAATCATTGTAATATTTGATGTATGCCTTTTTAGTATGACATTGAATGATTTCATATCTCAAAGCTTTAAAATTAACATTCATATTTTGATGTATTTCATGTTTTTACTCGATACCGTCATTGAAAATTTACCCGTACCGGATGACATACAGGGCCTTTTCTAATCAAACGAGAAACAGATTTGTTTCAAACATGAATTAAAAGTTACAAAAATATATCAGCAGTAAGTGAATGAACGATTTATTCAAAAACAATAACTATCTATTTCACAATTTCGCTTTATACCGAGGCACCTATCGCGATTTTACTCAATGTTTACAAATAACCCGTACCCGGTGAAAATCCGGGCCAAAGATATGATAATTTTGGAGCGTACAAAATAAGTAAAAACATAAATCATTTAAGAGTCAATTTACAATACAATCGTTATAAACAAAAAAATAACATTTAACAATTAAAACGAATCCAATTAACGATGAAAAAGTTTTAGGAGTTCAAAGTTATCACTTCTTTGGCACATTCGTCATGGTGTAAACTTCCGGTTACACATTTTAGGCACCAAAATTTTCTAACATCATTGATTTTGGAAAATTAGAATAACGATTTGAAAAACAAATGATATCAGGTCATTGAATAACTTATCAGAAACCTTCATATGCAATTTCAGAAAGTTTCATTGCGTTTTCGCTCTTTACGAGTCAAATTTGCAAACTGGTGCGGGTACGGGTACGGGTAAATGAGCCAAAAATGGTACGGGTACGGGTACGGGTACGGGTTACACATTTTAGGCACCACCGACCGGAAGTTTTAATATTGTCAAAAAGAATAAAGGAAAGAACTATAATGTTTTATTTATTGTATTGTAATCAACATTTGATCACTATATATTTAATAAAAATAGTTTATATGAAATACTTAGTCTTAATAAAATGTATAAATAAAAAATTGATAACTTTTTAATTATAGATTTGCAACTGAAATATCTTTCAAATACGCTTTGGAAAAGATAAATCTATCTTTTATTTTATTTACAAAAATAGAACAACACAGTGAACACGTAAAAGATTCAAGAACTGCTTTTGCAGTCTTTTGACTGATTTAAGGCTTCAATTTGCACAAATTTGAAGATGACAAGTAAGTTTTCTATCATTACATATAACGATTTTCGTCCAGCTTCATAAAGATTAAGAATCAGAGAGATTGACCTGTTGTGGTGTTGAAAAAAAAAATTATAGCAAGATCTTACATCTCTATAAGATTATATTGAATGGAATGATCAGGAGGTTCATGGTTCTTTATTGTCCTTTGATGAATTTTTCTCTTATTTAACAGCAAATGAAATACCTTGAAAAAAAAGGACTGTACAAGTTGGAGTAGATGCTAGTCCAGATAATTTCTTCTTCTTCTTCCTCTTTAAGATCAGGTACCAAGCATATAAATGTTATACTGGTACCGGCGCTATGGTGCAAGGTTGACTGTGCAGGTGCCAAAATGTGCCGGTATCTTTCAGGTGCAGGTTAAAAACATCTATCGATGCTTGCGCATGCTACATGTAAAAACAACCAGTACATCGAATCCCTCAGGGTGATGGCCTGGAGCCTGGCCTTGAAGCAGTCAAGAGATGGAGCATTGACTACTTCAGCTGGTTGGGAGTTCCAGGTCCTGATCCCATCTGGGAAGAATGACTTCTGGTATGCTAGTACTCGGGCATACGGCACCAGGAAGCTGTTGTTGTTACCCCTGGGCGAGATGGTGGGTGTCAGTGGTTTGGATGGTATGTCTGCTAATTTGTGACATCTTCCTGGATTCCTGGTTGTTAGATTTTTTTTAGCTGTACATTGTAAAAAGCCAAACTTTAAAAATTTATATGAAAAATAAAACACTGCCTTAAACATGTTAAAAGCTGGAGAGATGAAATTGACCATTTATTTATGGCTCACAATATTTTGGGACGATGTGCTATAATTATTTCCTGCTGTTTTTAGCACATGCACAGACTTTTGAAATTGGCCAAATCTTCTTAAAAATCTGAGTAAATGCTTAAAACTATTTTATTCATCATATTTTAGTCCCATAATATTTTGCAGAAGTTGTCTAGTAAAGAGCTTCTATCACTCCCATATAAACATGTTAAAGACTTGATAGACACAAAAATTATTTGCAGTAGTGAAGATGAGTGAAAAAATGACTCAAATCTTGGTATACATTGTACCTGATAATTTCCAAGGACTGGAATGGCCAGAAATCAGTAATACCCAAATTCAAGCATCTGCTCCAACCTGTCAGAAGTTCATTGATAAAGAGGATCCTTGTCCCAGTACATGCAGTATGAATTAATCTCATGACACTCACTGTTTGGCAATAATCTGAATTACATATATGCATGTACTTAGAAAACATTGTAACAGTCAAAACTTGAAGGATTATTAATGTAGATTGCAACAATGTGTACAACGTATTTACATGAATTAGTAAGTTTTAAGAGCTTTTCCAAGCCCTTTTCATTGCAATAATTACAATGTATAAATACACCTGTACTCATTCTGATTAGTCTTAAACTGGCTGTGTGCATGTGGCATATACATGTACATGCACATTTACTCATGTAGCCCCAAGCTTCCAACTTTAATGACGTTAGTATATTTGGTATAAGTAATATATATATTTAACATTTACTAATTTTTATTTTACAGGAGGTAATCAGAGAGAACTTGCCCGTGCAAAGGCTGCAAAAAAGCAAGAGAAGATGGGGAAAGCTCAGAAAAGTTCCGACAAAGGAGCTAATAAGGGAATGACATTGGAGGAGCGTAGACACAGGTAAAATGTACAAGTATCAATAATTTCTTTCTTGTTAAAAAAATATGTGTGTTTCCAGTCACCTGTCCCTACCAATTTTATCATGCCTACCCTAATGGGACACTAAGCAAACAACAATTAATCAAAGCATTGTACAGTGTGTGTTCAAGGACTGAAAACAATATTCACAGCAAAAAGTAAAAGCACTTATGTAAATTACCTATATTCAGTCATAAAAAAAAATGTTTACTCCCCCAACTCAAAAATGGGGAGTCTTCACTATTTAATGATGAGGGTTTTGGTTATACATTTACCTAAGGGCTCAACATGTACTCAATGGATTTAGATAAAACATCATACAATCTTTGTGACATATATGTACATGTAGAGCAGGGTGCTTTATTATTTGTGAACTCAATCTCTAAACCTTTTCTCATAAACTTCAATTTATTTTACAGGGATGCTGAGATAATGCGAGCCAAACAGGAGAAGAAAGCAGCAGATGCCCAGGGTGCTTCGGGAGGAAAATAACAGACCAAAAGAATGATGGACCCACATTTTTCTTCAGATTTTTTCTCTCTTTCTTAATCACATTTACTTTTCAAATCTGACAACTTGTGATGTTTAAGTTCAGTTCAAACTCATTTGCTGTCTTTTTACCTTTCTCTAAGTTTAGGGTGGTAGGATTATTTAATTGGTCACAACTTTTCCTTTTTATTTTTAGTATTATTTGGATTAATATTGTATAAGTTATATGGTTTAAGTTTTTAAGTTCAGTTTCCTTTGTTATATCAATGGTATTGGTGTATTTCTTAAACGATTGACATTGCTTACTTGTACAGGAGACCAATACAATGAATTACATTGTAAAATTATTGGCATACTATGAATACTCTTGAACTGTGTCATAAAAAGTTTTAGCTGTAAAAATTGAGAGTCATCTTGATCCTTTTATTCATGTATGATAAATTTATAAACTAAGTAGGAACAAATAAATACTGTGCAAAGTCACATGTTCAATTAAATAACTGTAAATTTTATTGGAACATATATATGAATTGCTAGGGAATTATTTGGCAACATTTTAAGGATCTGAAATTACAAAGGCATTAGGATCAAAGATGATTTTTTCTGTATAATAATGACTCTCTTCTCTGTATTCACTTTCAATTCGGTCACCAACTAAGATATATATAGAAATTACATGTATGCAGTAGGTTAGATTATTGTTTTTTTACTTGATAATATTTTTTGTGTATTTTAATGTCTTTTATAAATCATTTCATTTATCATAATAAACACTGTAAAAATTCTGTACATTTGTATAAAATTTGTCGATGGAAGATAAAGCAATTGAAATCTTGAAAATAGAAGTATTAACTCATTCTGACAATGATGTGTTTAGTGCACTGTCAACAATTCTCAAAATTCAGTTGATGTTTTTGAAATTTTAATTGTGCATTGTAAGTAAGATGGAATAAACTTCACTGTTCATCAATTAAATGTGTTTGTTTTAAAAACAGAATGATGAAGACTTAGACAATGCAAAGCTATTTTTGGCATCATATCAGCCATCTTCGCTAGCCAAGGGTTACAATCCCGTATCTCTCATTTTCACCCTTGGCAGATCTGGTCAGATCTAGAAGGCTTTTTGTAATCTCAACATTTTAATTATCTCCCTTGAAGCATAAAGAATTTTATTTATGAGAGATAATGGATCGTAACCCTTGGCCAGCAAAGTTACATATCAGTCAGTTTACAGATCACAACCAATTATAAAGTTTTTGTGGTACACAATGTTACCTATCAGAATTATCAGTTTGTAATGAGTCTTTGACAGAAGTCTGGTGTTTTGCCTGACAAATGTTGTAATTTTTAGTCCTTAAGTTTTGAAAATGGGAATTCACTTATAGAGTGCTGAAGACAAAAGGAGGATTTAAGGCTGACTTTGTAGAAAATATGCACAAATTTAAAAAAAAATTTCTGAGTAAATCTGGATCTCTCACTATTTTTGCTATGAAAAATTATTTTTCGTTTCCTCCTCATTTACATGTACATATTTAAACTGTGATGAACCTATTGATAAAAAAATCATAAACATTAAAGTAAAAAATCATGAGCAAAATTCTCCAGTCAAAAAGGACAAATGTGTAAAGTATAATTTACAATTTTTATATAAATGATATAATGACAATATTAATCATTTTAAAATAAAAACAATTCAAATAACAAAATGATCCTCAAAATGGCTTCTGCATTTTTATACGACCGCAAAATTTTTGCGATCGTATTATGTTATGGCGATGTCGTTGTCGGCGTCGTCGTCGTCGTTGTCGTCTGTAGACACTTTGGTTTCCGTGCGATAACTTTAGTTGTAGATAACCAATTGTTATAAAATTTTGAAATGATGTTTATAACCACTAAAGGAAGGTTGGTATTGCATTTGGGGTTTCTGGCCCCTACCGTTTAAGAAAAAAGGGCCAAAAGGGGCAAAAATGTGTATATTGACAAAACGTCTGTAGAATGTTTAATTTTCATCCAATTTTGATCATTCTTTTTTTATTGTATTCCTCAATAAATTCTGTCAACAAAATATATCAACGGCTTTGATGTATCTTGTACCGTTACATTGCTACTGGGGGTCAAAAAGGGGCCACACCCCAAAAATTGACTTTTTTATTTGTGGTCCGATTTTCAAAATTTTTTTTTCATTGGAATCCTTGTGAAAATCCCTGCCTGCATTTTTCAATCAGATTTGCAATATCTCTTACCGTTTTTGAGAATTTAGGGGTCAACGGGGCCAAAAATGCTGTTTTTAAAAGTTTGTCATTTAAACCAAAAATTAAGTTGTAGTGGGCCTGCCAATTGTTATGAAGTTTTAATATGATGATTATATCCACTAAAGGAATGTTGGTTTTGTATTTGGGGTTTATGGCCCCTTCTGTTTTAGAAAAAAGGGCTAAAACGGGTGCATTGACAAATCTGTTGTAGAATGTTCATCATTCATTCGATTTTCAAAATTCTTTTTTTATTGAATTCATCATTAAATTCTATCTACCTATTGTGTCAATGATTTTGATATGTATTTCACCATTACATTGCTACAGGGGGGGCTAAAGACAGGCCACACCCTTATAATCAACTTTTTTATTTGTGGTCCGATTTTCAAAATCTTTTTTTCATTGGATTCCTTGTGAATATTTCTGCCTTATTCTTTAATCGGATTTGCAATATTTTTACCATTTTTGAGAAACTAGGGGTCAAAGGGCCAAAATTGTAAATTAATACATGTATATATAAATAAGGCTTTTGTATTAGATGTTGATGTAAATATAAATGTGTCAAAAATGCATTTTTAAGTCCACCACAGGATGCATGTGTCAAAAAGCTTTGTATGTCCACCATTGGCTTCATGTGACCAAAGCAATGGACTATCCATACTTGGCCTCCAACGTACAGGGTTCAACTTGTTGCGGTCGTATCATGCTGCGCTCGGCGTAGCTTTTTATTCGTAATTCAGATAGCAAGATATCAAAATAAAATTTGGTGGCCTAAAACCTAGTGTTACCCACAATGTCTCCTCTATGTCTGACTATTACTAAGTTTTTATTTTATTTTTTAAATTTACAATATTAATGTACCCAACAGACTGTTTGCCTGATAAATTTTCAAATTTGTTTCACAGTTGTTCCTCTTTGAATATTTAAATGTGAATTTGATGTAGGATTTTTATACGACCGCAAAATTTTTGCGATCATATTATGTTATGGCGATGTCGTTGTCGTCGTCGTCGTTGGCGTTGTCGTTGTCTATGTCTGTAGACACTTTGGTTTCTGTGCAATAACTTTAGTTGTAGTTAACCAATTGTTATAAAATTTTGATATGATGTTTATAACCACTAAAGGAAGGTTGGTATTGCACTTGGGGTTTCTGGCCCCTACCATTTAAGAAAAAAGGGCCAAAAGGGGCAAAAATAGGTATATTGACAAAACCTCTGTAGAATGTTTAATTTTTATCCGATTTTGATCATTCTTTTTTTATTGTATTCCTCTTTAAATTCTGTCAAAAAAATGTATCAACGGCTTAGATGCATCTTGTACTGTTACATTGCTACTAGGGGTCAAAAAAGGGCCACACCCAAAAAATCGACTTTTTTATTTGTGGTCCGATTTTCAAAATCTTTTTTTTCATTGGAATCTTTGTGAAAATCCCTGCCTGCGTTTTTTAATCAGATTTGCAATATCTCTTACCGTTTTTGAGAAATTAGGGGTCAAAAGGGCCAAAACGCCGTTTTTAAAAGTTTGTCAAGGCAATTAGTTTTAAACCAAAAATTAAGTTGTAGTGGACCTGCCAATTGTTATAATTTTTAGTATGATGATTATATCCACTAAAGGAATGTTGGTTTGTATTTGGGGTTTGTGGCCCCTTCTGTTTTAGAAAAAATGGCAAAAAAGGGCTAAAACGGGTGCATTGACAAACCTGTTGTAGAATGTTTACCATTCATTTGATTTTGAACATTATTTTTTTATTGAATTCATCATTAAATTCTATCTACTAAATGTGTCAATGATTTTGATATGTATTTCACCATTACATTGCTACAGGGAGTCTAAAGACAGGCCACACCCATAAAATCCACCTTTTTTATTTGTGGTCCGATTTTCAACATCTCTTTTTCATTGGATTCCTTTTGAATTTTCTGCCTTATTCTTTAACCAGATTTGCAGTATTTTTACCTTTTTTGAGAAATAAGGGGTCAAAGAGCCAAAATTGTAAATTAATACATGTTAATAGATAAGGCTTTTTGTATTAGATGTTGATGTAAATATAAATGTGTCAAAAATGCATTTTTAAGTCCACCACAGGATGCATGTGTCAAAAAGCTTTGTAAGTCCACCATGGGCTTCATGTGACCAAAGCAATGGACTATCCATACTGGGCCTCCAGCGTTCAGGGTTCAATTTGTTGCGGTCGTATCATGCTGCGCTCTGCGTAGCTTTTTATTATCAAGTGGATTAGAATTAAGAGAGAAATCATACTTGGTTTTGTTCATAAATCAGTGGCGGATCCAGAAATTTTGAAAAGAGGGGACCCACTGACTGGCCTAAGAGGGGGCCGCTTTGGTCATGCTTCAATGATTTCCTATATATTCAACCAAATTTTTGTGCTAAAAGGGGTCAGGCCCCCCCCTGGATCCGACAATGTAAATGTATGTTGGCTACTTGCCTAACTTATCGATTTTCCTGCTTTAGGAATAAGTTTGAGGGGCAGGGGCTGTTGAATACAGGTGTTTTCTGCATTTTTCATTATTTTTCCCCTGAATTTCAAAGATTAACTTGTCTGACACCATAAATATTTTAAGAAAGGATATGGAGTAAATGAACATGAGACTACAACACATATGTAAGCTCCAACTGCAATTAATTTTTATGAGCTGTATGGCCATTTCGGAAAATTATTCCAAATTCCATAAGTCCAAATGCATCTAAACTTGGCACACATGTTTAATAGCATATATGCTTCAATTCTATCGTTCGGATTTTTGATTCGTTAAAAAACATGGCCGCCATGACTAAAAATAGAACATAGGGGTATATATCAAATTTTGGTGAAGGTAAAAGTGTTCAGCACCTCAAGATCTACCTGCTATGATATTTTCAAGAAGATCCAACAACTGATGTAGGAGTTATTTTGATAAAATAAAGAAAATTTTGAAGTTTGAGGGGCAGTGGCTAATCAACCGATGTAGGAGTTATATTAAAATTTTGATATCTGTCACCGTTTTTGAGTTATTTGCAAAAAAACTGCAATTTACCCCTATGTTCTATTTTTAGCCACAGCGGCTATGTTTTTTAACGAATCAAAAATCCAAACGATAGTTTAAGCACATATGCAAATTAACAACTGTACATAGTAAATTGCAGTTTTTGCAAATAACCCAACAACGGTGATAGATATCAAGTTTTGGTGAAAGTTAAAGTGTTCAGCACCTCAAGATCTACCTGCTATGAAATTTTCAAGAAGATCCAACAACCGATGTAGGAGTTTTTACTTTTACCTTCACCAAAATTTGATATATATCACCGTTGTCAGGTGACCCTTTATAGTAAAAACCCTTGTGGATAAGGTGCTGAACACTTTTACCATGTGCAAAATTTTGATATCTGTCACCGTTTTTGAGTTATTTGCAAAAAACTGCAATTTACCCCTATGTTCTATTTTTAGCCACAGCGGCTATGTTTTTTAACGAATCAAAAATCCAAACGATAGTTTAAGCACATATGCAAATTAACAACTGTACATAGTTTGGTTGCAATTGGACTTATGGTGTCAGAGGATTTAATGCGTGAAAAAAAAGCTAACGGACGGACGCCAAGTGACTTCGGGTCAGGTGAGCTAAAAAGCAACTGCTTGCATAAATCTTCAGTTCATTAAACAAAAGTCTAAATTGAACTTGTTAGATGATCCCTTATAGGTATAATGGTCATTAAAAAGGTCGAAAAAGTGTTATTTTGTTCTATGAATGAAAACTATTACAGAGAATAAAGCTGTTGCTTGCTTTAACCTTCAGCTCATTAACTTAGCTGTACAAAGGTCTCCATTGGGTCAAAGTTGTCAGGTGACCCTTTATAGTAGGGACCCTTGTGGATAAGGACCAGGTGAGCTATCCAGGCTTCTTGGAACCTCTTGTTATTTTTTAGGTCGAACGCTTAAGGTGTAACTTAAGATTACAAGCTGTTAAATATTGCATATGTTTATACTGAGTCATGGCATGTAGTACTTCAAGCATGTTAAATATAAAAAAAATAAATAAATGTTAGGTAGATACATGTGAGATAGAACCAGTTAGTTAGTTATTGTTGCCTAGATAGATAGATAGATAGTTTTATTCAGGTCAAACATTCAACACACAATATTACAATTTTTCATAAATGCACACATACATAAATACAGTCATACAATATGAAAACATACTCTTATGACAATATTAAAACTGGCCATGAATGCATCTAGGCTAAATGTTAAAATATTAATTGTTAGCCATAAAAAAGTAAAAAGTAGGTTGAAAAAATAACCTGGGATAGCCCATTAAAGCTAGAATAGCTTATTTCCAATGGGGTCCCTTCATGTACCCGGCTTGTTTAGGGCTAAAAATCAAAAACTAACAATTTGGCCGACGCAAGATATAGGCAGGCTTTAATAAAAATAAAAGTAAATTAAATTTCAACTTTACAATGATACATCTGAGTTGTAAAATTACTTTCAAAAGTTTTTCATTTTATCAAAAAGATATTTTTTACACCATTTTTGAAATTATTAACATTTTTTGTTTTCTTTAACTCTATAGGAACATTATTCCAGTCCTTTATAGCATTATAGAAAAAAGTGTTGGAAGAGTGACTATTAACAGATGGAACATAAAAATTTAAAGCACTAGATCTTGTATTGTAAGAGTGCATATCTGACATTTTCACAAAGTTGCTTTTCATATACCTAGGACATTTACTGTAAAAAATTCTATGAGCATGGTTTAGTCTCATTTGTTGCACTCTTAACTCAACATTTAAAAAGCCTGTATTTGAAAAAATAGGAAAGTCAACTCTTTTTCTAGCAGTACCAATTCGGCTATATCGGGAAGATAAACATGAAGGGGTGAAAAATGAACATGAAATGATGAAGAAGTGGAGTAAATGGGGACAAAAGCCAATCAAGGATGAGAATTTTGATTGCCACTGTAAAAGGGAGGAATGGGTAGGGTCGATCAATTTAGCATCCTGCATAGGGGTCTTACGGGACCTATTCTTATCGAGGGATGCAGCAGGATAACATGCGGGGAATGTGACGTTTTTCTCAACATGGTGCACAACTATGGTTTGCGGTCAGGTTTTCCGCATTATAGCCTGACTAACCCGGCATTTATAATGCATGAGTCGACAGGGTTGTTCCATTCAATCACCTGGAGTCAGACAAAAAATTATGAGGGCCTTAAAGAATTCAGAAAATATGGGACAATCAATTAAAAGATGAAGCTCGTCTTCATTTTCACTAGATAATTACACGATAAACCAAATCTTTGTTTTTTTGACAGAAGTAGGAGTGTGAGGTTAACTGAACTATGTTTTAATAGCTAAATAATGTGTACTTAGCCTTATTTTTGTCAAATTTGATCGTAGATATTTGTTGATACCCCCGCAAACAAAGTTTGGGGGGGGTATATAGGAAACACCCTGTCTGTCTGTCCGTCTGTCCACATAACTCGTAAGCGCTTCTCCTCCTAAACCGCTTGAAGACTTTTGATGAAACTTTACCTAAAGGAAGTACATCATATGTAGATGTGCATGAAGAATTTTCATTGCTCTTGGATATCATTCAGGAGAGATAATTGGACTTAGACTTTTCAATGGGAGACCTCGTAAGCGCAACTCCTCCTGAACCACTCAAAGGATTTTGATGAAACTTTTCATGAAGGAAGTACATCATATGTAGATGTGCATGAAGAATTTTCATCGCAATCAGACATCATTCAGGGGAGAAAATTGGACTTAGACTTTTTAAATACATTATAGCGAGCATAGCTCGCAAGCGGGCACGAAGTGCCCGCTCGAGCGGAGAGCTCTACGGTATTTGTTTCCGCGAGAAATTTGCTAATGCTGATTTAGATTTTTTATGGTCCGGAAAGAGTTATTATTTTTACAGGTCCGGAGTGAATGTTAAAATAATTTATAAGAAAAGAAATAATGCTTAATAAAATAATAAATTGCGCTTTTTACAAGAAAATAATATTCTTGAAATAATAAATACACATAAGCTGCTCGTTTCGTCTTTGTTATATGCACGTACGAAACTTACGTGTCTCGAAGCTTAATCGCCCCATACCATCTCGGCCCCAAAATAAGCAAATGGAAATATTGGAAATTAAATGATAGCGATAGCCCTGAATGTCGACATTTAGAACAAATTAATATGAATAAAAAATATATATGAAATAGATTGTTAGAAATGGAAAAACTTGTTTACCAAATAAACTTATAAATTTTGTCATTTTACACATTTTTATTTTTTCACATATTTTCAGGCTATGCTCGCATTTAGGCAATGCCTACTCCATATTACAATGGGAAACCTCGTAGGCGCTTCTCCTCCTTAAACGCTTGAAGGATTTTGATGAAACTTAATTTAAAGGAAGAACATCATATGTAGATGTGCATGAAGAATTTTCATCGCAATCAGACATCATTCAGGGGAGATAATTGGACTTAGACTTTTAAATACATTATTCAATTGGAACCTCGTAAGCGCAACTTCTCTTAAACTGTTGGATGGATTTTGTTGAAACTTTACATGAAGATAGTACATCATCTGTAGACGTGCATGAAGAATTGGTATTGCTCTCGGCTATCATCGAGGGGAGATAACTGGACTTGAGATTTTTCTTTTACAGTACAGAGTCCAATATGAAGCGGGGGGTATCCATTTGTGAGCTCGCTCACAGTATTACTTGTTAATATTAAACTTAAAAATTGTGTTTGATTCTGCCATAGAATATCAGTTTTCCCGAGTCACTATTTTCATGTGACTAAGGCTTAAATGATTCATAAGTCTATATTTATCTAAATATTTAGTCTTAATTTCTTTCTCGAATAGTTTATGAGCAAGGTCTAGTGTATTTTGATTAAATAATTAAAGTTTTAAATTGTTTTACTGATTTCCCCCAAGATGAGAATTTTCAATTTTAATTTTTTATCCTCTTTGAAATAAGTCATCTTATTAAAGTTTAAATTTCAAGTTAGCGAGCACCAATGACTGTTGGTTGTAAGTTTTATGGTACTCCTATGGACAATATCTGGTGCCATTTTGATTATATTTGTGGGTGCTAAGTCCATCTGTTGCTGGTTTAAAGAACGTAAAGAAAATGCAAAATGATTTTTTTTATGATACCAAGAAGTCTAGGTGTATGCACATTGAAGACTTACGATATGCCAAACTTTTACTTCAGTGGAAATCTATAAGGAAACGCCAATTTAACTGAAGAAGGAGGCGGGCTATGTTCTGAATATGAAATATTCTAAACCCATTTTTTATACGACCGCAAAATTTTTGCAATCGTATAATGTTATGGCGATGTCGTCGTCGTCGTCGTCGTCGTCGTCGGACACTTTGGTTTCCGTGCGATAACTTGAGTAAATATTGACCGAATGTTATGAAATTTAGATATGATGTTTATTTCCACTTAAGGAAGGTTGGTATTGTATTTGGGGGTTGTGGCCCCTATCATTTTAGAAAAAAGGGCCAAAAAGGGCTTAAACAGGTGTATTGACAAAACTGTTGTAAAATGTTTATTATTCATTAGATTTTGAAAATTCTTTTTTTATTGAATTCATCATTAAATTCTGTCTACAAAATGTGTCAATGGTTTTGATATATATTGCACTGTTACATTGATACTGGGGGTCAAAAAGGGGCCACACCCCAAAAATTGACTTTTTTAATTGTGGTCCGATTTTCAAAATCTTTTTTTCATTGGAATCCTTGTGAAAATCCCTGCCTGCGTTTTTCAATCAGATTTGCAATATCTCTTACCGTTTTTGAGAAATTAGGGGTCAACGGGGCCAAAAACGCCATTTTTAAAAGTTTGTCAATGCAAATAGTTTTATACCAAAAATTAAGTTGTAGTGGGCATGCCAATTGTTATGAAGTTTATATATGATGATTATATCCACTAAAGGAATCTCGGTTTTGTATTTGGGGTTTGTGGCCCCTACTGTTTTAGAAAAAAGGGCTAAAACGGGTGTATTGACAAAACTGTTACATAGAATGTTTATTATTCATTAGATTTGAAAATTCTTTCTTTGTTGAATTCATCATTGAATTCTGTCAACAAAATGTGTCAATGATTTTGTTATGTATTTCACCATTACATTGTTACAGGGGGCTAAAGACAGGCCACGCCCATAAAATCAACTTTTTTATTTGTGGTCCGATTTTCAAAATCTTTTTTTCATTGGATTCAATGTGCACAATTTCCTATTATTTTTTATCGGATTAGCAATATCTTTTACCATTTTTGAGGAATTAGGGGTCAAAGGGCCAAAATTGTAAAATAAAAATAATACATGTATAGAAATAAGGCTTTTTGTATAAGATGTTGATGTAAATATATTTGTCAAAAATGCATTTCTAAGTCCACCACAGGATGCATGTGTCAAAAAGCTTTGTAAGTCCACCATGGGCTTCATGTCACCAAAGCAATGGACTATCCATATTGGGCCTCCAACGTACAGGGTTCAACTTGTTGCGGTCGTATCATGCTGCGCTCGGCGTAGCTTTTTATTATTGAAAAAAGTCATGACGACTTCATGAAAAATGAGTATTTTTCCGTGATGTGCCCGCCTCATGCAATCTTACCAGAATGAGAAAAAACTAATACTGTACGAATGTTTACTGTGTCTCATTGTGGGTAACTTGTCTTGTTTCGTCTTTGAAGAAATGCTAGTAACGTTATTTCTAAAATGTAAAATTTAATAAATGATCTATTTTCTGTATCATTTAATTTTCTTTTTTTTCAGGGGAAAAAGGGGGTGGTAATATTGACAAAGAAGGGGCATGTAAAAGTCTATTCCCTAAAATATCCACGTTCAAATGGATCTACGCATTCCAATGATGGGTCCAGTAATATTCGAAAGGATGCGTGTGGTTTGGGGTTCCACATACTGTCAACTGAAGACTGAAGGCGGTTCCAGGCCAATTTTGCCAAAAAAACGACACGAAAATAACAAAAACAACAAACAAATTTAAAGGGGGTCCAATTCCCGGAACACCCCCTTAAAATCAAAGTTCAAGGAAATTAATTTTCTACACATGACGCGCGCTTTACCCAAAATGTTGAAAATGCCAAATAAAATATATGAACATGAATATCAGATAAAAACAATTAAACCCTAATATATGTCGAATTGAAAACCAATTTTAAGACTTAGTTCACTGAAATTACTTCTTGTAGTGTTGCCTTCTAATATGATTATGTTAATTTCTGAGTCCGCGGGGAAAATTAACAACACAATTGTGTCATGAAATCTAGCCACTAGGTTCTCATGTTCTCGGTAGAAGAAGAAATGCCTTGGTGTCCACTAAGCCTTATAAACTGTGTGTGTCTTTCAGTTTAAACGTTTTTAATGCGGGGTTATTGCTTGTTTTTAACAGTGTTTAAAACAAAAAAAATCTCAATCCGGCGATCTTTTGTTAATATTTTAGGGTTCACAGTACTTATTCAAACAAAATCCCGACAATCCATCAGCAACGATATTAAGATCACCGATTCTTACATTGTCTTAAGATTATGTTTGAATAGGAGTGTTACTGAAAGTCTATGAATGGTGAACTTACTGTCACAAAAACAATCTGGGTGCTTAATATCAGCTTACCGATTTAATCGGTTGGTTTTTTCAGTAAAAAAACTTAAAACAATGCTGTTTGAAAAAAAAAAGATATGCTATTTCTATAACAGATGTATGAATAATTCCACCGGGTTAACGCTAAGGGGTTCAAGGAACTTCCAATCGGGTAAACTCCATCTTAAAAACATTTTTATTGAATATTATGTCCCGAATCTTATGATTTACATGACAATTAAGCTGGTTTGATTATCAAATGTTCTACAAATACATCGACTTGAAAAAAACCTAAATCATTAAGTTTAATTCGCTTATCGTTTTTTAACACATGTATAAATCTTATAAAATTGACACATAATTCATATTTTTCTTAATACTCGTTTGAAAATGTCACATTTCTCGCGCGTTTAAGAACCCTGCTAAGATAGAATCGTTCTTTATAGGATCTTCTGCGAAAATTAAGCTAAAATGCAAGACCTTGTCCGTCTTTCAATTTCTAGTGACAGTCTAAATTTGTTTACCCTAAACATGCTCAAGGCCTAATTTGTGTCCCCATCCACTTCATCGTCATTTCATTTTCTTTAATGTCCTGATAAAGCCGAGTAAGCACTGCGCCAGTACTAACAAACTCAACAAAAAAGACGAAGTCGTATATATCCAGTAAAACATACAAAACATGTACAAAATGAACGTATGTCTTCGAAACTCATTTATATTTATCTTCCAAATTGATCCATTTGAAGATTCAATGTGTCGATCAGACACTTATACACCTACAATGAAGCCCCAAACAGGAAGTAGGAGTCCGATAGGTCTAAAAAATATAAGGACATGATACTTGCAATTTGTTATACCATACCACGCCCTAATAGTGCCCATCTAGGAAAGTAGAAGGTATATAGTGTTCTAGTCCGTTCCTTCGTCCGTCCGTCCCACCCGGTATACCTACAGGTTGTAGTTTCTTTACCATGAACGAAGTATGGCACCATCATGAAACTTTAAACATGCACATATAAATTAGGGTTTGAACAAACAAATATCATTATAAAATTGTACCTGTCTCATCAACTTTGGAATTTATTTATGGTGTTTTTTTTGTAATTGCATAAAATAAATCTGAAACAAAAATTTTTGCCTAATTATACAGTGATCAATAGGAGTCATTTACTCCTAGAAATATATAAAGAGCAACTTAAAAGGTTTGGTGTCATGCATTTGTAGTGCTTTGAACAGTCCCTCGCGGAATTATTTTAATACCACTGCGTTGCCATTGAACTTTCCATCTTAAAGATAATTTCATAAAGACATTCTCAAGTGCGGAACAAAAAATACTTTTCTCTGTTAAATGATACATCTTCGTTAGAATCTTTGGTCAATCTTCAAACTGATTCCTATTTTCACCTCATTAAACTCTATCAACTTTATTTAATATAAGTCATTTGTAAGTCGCAGATAGAAGACCGTATTCCCACCGTATCATTAGCCTGGACCCTTCAACGGCAGTATTCATATAATAATGATCTAACCAACCATACGACTCGTGGAATAATTCTATTGAACTTTTTGAAATTGCGATCTACGTTTTCCTATTAACGACTGGGGCGCAGAGGAAATTATACTTAATTCACATAATTATAAGGTTTGGCTTGTTGCATTTAGTCAGTCACGGCAGCAAAAGGAAGCTGGATACAATAGATGCTACATGGAGGACAAAAATGACTGGTTTCTTTGGGATTATTTTACAACTTTTGATTCTTTTGATAGTGGAGACACGTGGATACGCTGAAGGTACAGTTTATTATTAATAACATTGGAAATTATATAACATTCATATCATAGTATGTTTTGCGTACAGTTTTATAATTAGCCTTTGAGACAATTCTCATTTATAAAGTTAAGTTAATGGTAATATAAGAATAAATTCATCCTCTTTAACGTTCAATTGACACTCTTCAAAAGATGTCTTAATGTTTCGTGTCAGGAATTATGATACAAAATGAAATATACAAAATATGAAAAAACACTATAGGAGGTTTTGAATCGTGTTTGACTATCCATGTGTCGCTTGAAAAAGTTTGGTGACAAACAAATATTTTATATTAAGCTGGTTTGCCTAAAGGTTAATTGTAATAATTTTTGTTATTAAACACAATGGTGCACAATTGGAAGCGACAAAATGTCGTCAATAAAAAGTCAGTTTTCAGACACATATGACACAAATGACAAGTCCCCTGATATATTGAAGTTTAAAACTGCAGGTTAAAAAACATGTTTTATATTGTCAATGGAAGGGAGTGTATAGTAGTCAGTTTTTTGATTTGACTCCTGTTTTTGGTGTTTGAAAAAAGAGGACAGTTTTGTTACATCGATACATGCACTAAAATTTTGTTGTTCGCTTTTCTGTACAACATCCACGCTACAAAACTTAGATGATAAACTAAATTGCCAAACACAGTTTTTGTAATCCTCGGAATAACTTATCGAACGCATTAAAAAAAATAATGGAAAACGCAAGTAAAAATATCTGGTAGTCGATTATACTAAGACTTAATTTGTCATAAATGAGTCTAAGAAAAAGACCAAATAATCGACATGCTCAGCTTTTTTTGTTCAGTTTGGTGGACGACTGTTTCTCAGCAAAAAATATGGATTCCAATGAACACTTATTGTGCACCTTTGTTTTCTGATTTGTTTTTTTTTCATTCATATGAAGCAGATTCCTTACCATCAATTCTAGACAAATAAAAATCATAGACAAGCGCTCTCTTTTAATCCCACTTTCCGTTATATTGATGATGTTCTTTTACTGAACCTGAGGTGACTTTTTCCATCTTGTATATCCTAAGGAACTTCAGTTAAAGGACACTACGTACGGATTCTAGGAAGTCTGCTTCATGTTTAGATCTTCATCTTGAAATAGACTCTCAAGGAAAACTTCCAACGAACCTCTATGACAAACGTGATGACTACAACTTTCCAGTCGTCAACTTTCTTGTGTAGCAAAATTTCGTCCACTCAAGCTAATGGAGTTTACGTATCTCAATTGATTCGTTATTCCATAGCTTGCGGGACTTACATCGATTTCCTTAGCATATATATAGCGTTACCTCTGACACAAAAATTGCTTACACGGGGTTATGTTGCTCGTCGGTTGCTGTTTTCACTTAAGAAATTTTACGGAAGACATCATGCGCTTATAGACAAATATGGGATTCGGATCAGATGTTGGTTTGTCAAAAGGTTTTGTTTTGTCTTCCTTTACCGGAATTGACATGTACTGAATGACTGTTGGCAACGCGACGGGTCTGCTATACCAAGCAGGAACTGCTTACTCTTCCGGGACACCTGAGTTCACTCTCGTTACGACTAGAGTTCGTGTTGTTAATTGACATCCAGTGGATTTTGTTTTCCGGTGTTAAACATGTTGTCTGTTTTTTGCCCTGTCCTCGTTGGTGTTTACTGGTTTTGTCTCTGCCCTTTCGGACTTTTGACACTCGGTTGCCCCATTGGTACCTCTACTTCTTATATTGGATTCAATTTGATTTTAAAATTGACGTCCACTCAGGAATAGAGTATATATTTTTGTACCATTATGTACTGGAACTGTTAAAAAAAAATAAAGCTAAACGGTATGCTATTTTTTTATTAAGTGTGATACTCCATATAAAAAGAACTAGTATTGTCAGTACTTGAAGACAAACGTTCAGAATTATTGAATTTGTAAAAACATGCGTTTTTTAGCATTATAACCTTTATAGAAAAGTACAGCAAAGTGAACTATGCAATTGTCCTAGCGTATTATTTTACTCACGCAATCCTTCACTTATGAGAAAGAAGAACAGATTCAGCGATCATATGTTAGAACTAATTAAAGAATTCAGTATATTGTGTACATTTTGCATGTAATTTTAGTAAGCATGCAAATCAAATGAGCAGTCACATATATCAGTTAGCGAAGAATTCATGAGCGTTGATATATTTGAAATTGCCATCACGTTTCACGGAAGAACGTCCATCAAAGTTAAAAGCCCCACGTCCGATTTTGTTGGAACCGACCAAGAATATCAAATATTTGATAGCATTCTTGAAACTTAAGTCTATATATTTTTCACAGAAACTTACTTGATATAATCATTGCTCATGGTATTCAAATACTCTATAATGTAGGTAAAATTTAAACGGTGGATTTACATGGGTATATCATAAAACTTTAGAAAAAATGAATGCATAGTTTATTTTGGAAAACAAAAAAATCCATTTAGAAAAAAAAGTTGTGCTTCTAGACTCTATTATCCAAAAGAAAGAATGAGGTATAATGCCTTGTTTAACCCATTATTTCTTTACACATGTCTGTACCAAGTCAGAACCATTTCGGTATTCGGTTTCTTAAATGTGTCTTTGCCTTGTTTTGTCTAGTCTTTTTGAAAAATCAAAATTAGAATTCTCACCCCAGTTTGCAATTTTTAGCTCACCTGGACCGATCCAGGTGAGCTATTGTCATCACTTGGCGTCCGTCATCGTCGTCGTCTGTTAACAATTTTTCAAAGCTCTTCTCTGAACCTCCTGAATAGAATTTAATGAAGCTTGGTATGATTGATCCTTAGGGCGTCTTGCACAAAAGTAGTGTTCCAATTTTTGATCTGTCAAAAAACATGACCACTTTTCCAAAAAAATGGACCAAGGGATCAGACTATTGTTTTTTTTTTACTTATAAATCGAAAAGTATAAGAGATTGAAATAATCTGATTCAACCTAACTTCTTAAGTATCAAAAGTTCTACAAAAACTTTTTGGGTCGAACCCATTGGGTCGAAGTTGTCAGATGACTCATTATAGGGGTTATGGTCCTTCAAAGGTCAAAAATGGCGTTTTTTCATGTTTTTTTTTTGCCTATATAGAATGAAAACTATTGCAGATAGAGAAATGCTTTTGCTTGCTTAAACCTTCAGCTCATTGAGCTATACAAAAGTCTCCATAGGGTCGAAGTTCTCAGATGACTTCTTATAGGGGTTATGGCCCTTTAAAGGTCAAAAATGGCGTTTTTTCATATTTTTTCCCTATAGAACGAAAACTATTGCAGATAGAGAAATGCTGTTGCTTGCATAAACCTGCAGCTCGGTGAGCTTTACAAAAGTTGCTATAAGGTAGAAGTTGTCAGATGACCCCTTTTAAGGTAAAAAAACTGCATTTTTTCACCTTTTTCGCCTATAGAATAAAAAGTATTGCAGATAAAGAAATGATGTGCTTGCTTAAACCTTCAGCTCATTAAGCTCTACAAAGTCTCTTTTGGGTTGAATTTGTCAGATGATCCATTGTACGGGTAATAGCTAATAGAAGAGACCGTTATAGCTTACAAACCAGGTGAGCGACTCAGGCTCCCGGGGCCTCTTGTTTCTATAACATGTACCTTTATTTGCAACGGGAAAGTGCACAGAGGATATGACCAAATACAACAATAATCATTGCCTCCAATTATTGATATTGTGTTATTACAAATACAAGTTCACGAGATACCAAAGTAAAGGGGTAACAAAAATTGTCATTTTCAAGTGTGCTGAATATGCATATTTCTAAGAGATAAGTTTTGAATTGCCCAGATAAACCAAAAACTATATGATAGACTACAAAAAAAAACTACAAACACAAAAACAAAACGAAGGAACTTCAAAATCAAACATTGATCATTTGCAGTATTGGATTCAAGAATTTAAGGAGTTTTAAGTATTAGTAAAAATTATTTATTTGATGCTCATATATGTGAAACCCTCTGCAGTTTGTGGTTTGCGGGTATGGCCTTTTTGTAATAATCGTGTCTGTCAAGCATCAAAGTGTTTCGTAAAAATAGCAAAATAGTTGGTTTAATTTTAATTCTGTCTGGCATTTTATTGTGAATTCAGAGATAATTCCTGGCAGTTTCGGTCAATTTTTTATAAATTTCCGCTCCATAAGCTGCGAATATAGTTTTGATTAGTTCTGTCCGTCCACCTGTTCTTCCTACTGTCCGTCCGTCCTTCCATCCGTCACATTTTGTTGAGCCGCTATTTTTTCTTTAGACATTCTTATTTTCTAGGAATCTGTCTTATATAATAGATGTGAATACCTATTATAAGATTTTGTTGGGGCAACCGGAGTATTTATCTGTGTGCTTCTAACAGTTTCAGTGTTAGTCTTTGTTCGATGGGTTTTGCTATTACTAGTCTAACTGAAATTATAAATAATGTCTGCCTACTTTTCATCGTTTAACCCTACTCTTTTAATTCAATTTGCAAGGAAACATTTCATGAACCATTTTTTTTTGTATTGAGATAACATAGATGTCATGGATGTTGGCCTACTGAAACTCAAGTATACAAGACGTCCCCGTGCGGGTCCTGGGCGGTAAATAGGCCCGCAGCAGAGTTAAGCTTGTCCGTAAAAGTTCACCCAAGAGCGCTCAGAAACCCGATACGTGTATCGGGTCGGACCGTTTTGCCCACACAGCCACAGGGATGTGTTTCTGGGTTGAATATGACAGCTTTGTCATTATGAATGACGGGGTCGTCAGGCTATACTGCAGAACAACTGAACGCCAACCATGGTGGTGCACCGCGTTGCGAAAAATGTCACGTTCCTTGCACAAAAAGTACCCGGTTGCAGACTTCGATAAGAGTAGGACCAGAAGGATATCGATATCCTGTCCATCACCATTTTTTCCAGTGGCAGTCAAAACACTCATCCTCGATTGGCCGTGTGTCCCGGATGTCCTCGATCCACTTCATCATCATTTCATATTCATTTTATAACCCCTTTCATATTCATCTTCCGGATATAGGCGAATTCGTGCTGCTATGCATCTATGTAATAATCACTATCTATCTACAAGCTTTGTCTCGATGCCTGACACAAAGCTGGATTGGGCCACTCTGATGACCAAAGTAGTTAATGGCCAAAACGATTAGAAATTACTTTTTTACAAATGAATAGTAGAATATTCAACTACGGCTACAGATGATCATGAGCAATAAATCGTACATGTAATGTTCATCCTTGGATTCGATTGTAATCAAATTATAACTGATTAGGATAACAATAAGATTAATTACCGAGATTACACACTCTAGGCACTACTGTATTATTTATTTATTAACTCACCATATTGGAAATATTGTTTACATATTCTAATTAGAACGGAATCATACGTGATATGACTAATTTTGATTCCAATGGATTTTTTTATTAACACATTGATTTTGTAATGTATGGAGAAATTGCATGGAAAGAAAATATATATTAAAGCTGAAACGTTAATAAAACAATTATTTTTTATAATTGCAGGACGAACCAAATTAGGTTACAAATTCAAATGATTTACATATTCCATTCAACACAAGGCGTGTTAAAACATTTAAAAATCACTGCATAAATTCGTAAAAAAAAACATATTTATGCAAGCTTCAGCAATTAGTCGAGCTCACGAATGTTGAAAAAGGATTTATTAAAGTTAAGGCGTTTCGGTGAAATGAGGTCTGTTTTATCCGGTAATAAAAGAAAAAAGAAACAACTTTCGATAATGATTGCACCCGGTTTCCTGAATGGCAATGTGTCCCATCCTACTTCTCATTTTCATTGAATCACTATCGTCATCATTCCATGTTCATTTGATAATCCTTTTCAAGTTCATCTCCTTGATATATAGCCTCCTTCGTGCTGGTTGGGATCCTAGAGTTAAACAATAGCTAGCAAAGATTGTGATTTTTTCACGAAAACAAATTATACTAAAACCTTTACACACATTTTAGTAGGCAAAACGGTAAACATAGCAATGCAGAAAGATTGTAACTCCCGAGTGATGTCTGAAGAAGGTTTGTTCCAACTTTCATGCCTGCAACAACTTATGCACAATTCTTCTGAAATATGATTGAAGCTGCCGGACTGTCTTGTTTCGACTTGAGTTTGCGTTGTTGATTGCTATTCAGTTATATTTTTTTTTAATTTGTGTTGTCTGTGTCCTCGTGCTGTTCTCATTCATGTTTACTGGTTTTGTCTCCGTCCTTTCGGAAGGATGCCCCATTGGTACCTCTGCTTCTGTAACAGAGTGACATTAAAAATACGTATATGGGGATTTGTTTTACTCAATTAAGAAATTGTTTCATAAAAATTAATATGAAAATTTTGTCCAATATTCGCATCAGTACCTCTTATCGTATAACGAAAAAAAATCATCTGGTCATACTAGATTTGACCATTTAGAATGTGATATGCTGAGTGCATTTTACTTTGTTTCAAAGATGGTGACGCGCGATTAAGTATCAAAGGGGCACTCGAATGTCGGAAGCCTAAAAAAAAGGGGGAAAAAAAACACACACGCATAGTCAAAATCAGTAGTTCCCAACAAAACAATACATAAAAACACTATTATGAACTAGTATAAAAAGGCAACGGAACCTAAAAATCTTATCCCCTGAAAACGGTTTCACGGTAAAGCCCCCCCTTGAGCTTAAAAAACATTTTTAAGTTTTATGTATTAATATTTGAATCGAACAATCAAATGATGCAATTGAAAAACAGATGCAAAAATATAGTATAGAGCTATCTTTCCTTTTCTCTATTCAATATTTTTTATCTCGAAAACTGAGGATGGCAGCTGCCTTTATGTTATTTACGGCCCTGAATTATGATCTTAACTGAAAAATATAATCCCAAATATATTTGTCCACGTGAAAAAGGTATAAAAACACAAGGTTTAGATGCAGATATATTGAACAGCGACCGTCTTTCAACTATAAGTTGCTTAGAGATTTATTTGCATACTTCGTTCAAAAGTTTTTTTGTTACAAATTGTTGTCAGAAAATATGATACATAAGTAGGTTAGTGTCCATTTTGGTCATATCAGGAATTTAGTATTTCTGTCCACTGTATATGAAGGTAATAACAAAATTACCGAACTTAAAAAAATACTGAACTTGGATGTTCAATCTCAAATGTTCATGAGAAAAGAAAAAAAAAAACAAAGAAAACATACCGTAAAAATTAAAGACCACAATGGTCCTGACTTGGTAGGCATTTCAAAAGAAATGGAGGGTTAAGCCAGGTTTTATGGCGCGCCAACCCCCTCCCTTCCATTGTGATCTTTGGGTCCGGTAGTAACACAAAATACAACACGGTTGTGAAGACATAGTAGGTATGTTGAGGTGATCATCTCAGTACATCTCTTTGTCTTTGATACAAAATGCATGCAAGGAAAAAGTGTGATGCATCTTCTGTACCACATCTATGCACAACTGTAAGCTATTATGTTCACTTTGTTTAAATCATAATTTGGGAAAGATGCTGGACAAACCGGTATTAGCTAGGTAAACTAATTTTATTTTTCTTGAGCCTGACATAAAAAAAACAAAGATATCATGTATATGCTAAATCTACTTGGTTAAATTTAGCATTTTTTTTATATTTTTCCAAAGATTAAAAAAGAACTCTGTCCATACCTTTTCCGACAGAGCTTATTAAATAGATGGGTCTAAATTTGAAAGTCAAGAAGCAAAAAGAACACAATTCCTTGTTCTCTTACCAAACGCAATGCAATTTAATAATTTATGAAATGATATGGCGTAAATGAAAATGAGACTATAACATATATGTTAAATCCAACTGCAATTAAGTCGGTTTGTTGAACAGGAAGTAGATAAGCAACACACATGAAAACGGACCCTTACATACGAGACCCTACCCAATGCTGTATATCCCACACAGAAAGTTTACGAATAAAAGTAGGTGAGAAATATGTTAAGAAAGCAATAAAGTGACGGACAAATGGACGGACAGATGCCCGACATTTCTATGTCCCCGCGTTGTTGCGGCATAATTTAAACAGGAATGACATGGCATGGAACTGAATTCTTAAAAATGATTGAAAAGGAATTATGAAAAAAAAAAAAAAAAAATCCGGCATATGGATTATCTTAACTATAGTGACTAATGAAACATGGACATGAGGCTTTATTATGCCTTTGGAATAATATAAACAATTCTAACATTTCAATCATTTCATTTTGAAATAGAACAAAAATGATTGAACATTTCTCATTTTCATTATGTACACAATATCATCGAAGTCCTCGTGAATTGTTGTTGTTTATGATAGTGGAACAGATCTTGTTGGTTTAAAAAATTGTGAAAATGTTTATTAAGTCTGAGAAACAGACTTAAGTAACATTTTCATAGTTTTCCATTTTTTTCGGATTGTTTGCGTTTAAAAAAAATATTGTCTAAATTCCTTTCAAACTGTTCCTTAGTAGATTTTTTTCTTCATATTATTAACCTAATAATGTATACATATATGTCAAAGCCCTAAACAAAGAGAGGATAAATAATTTATTTGATAAAAAAGTCTCCTTTTGTTAAAAACAAGTTTTTTTCCATGCAGGAAGATATCATAATATAATATAGAAAACAGTAGTTTGTTGACTTCCCAGACTTAATTAAACATTTTTATAATTTTCCAACAAGTGTTGATGACTTTCATATTATCCAATTTCTTTTAAAATTGCTCTTAAAGTTGCAGATCACCTAATTAATATACATGTATGTCAACTTCCTCATCAAGTTAGACAAAGAATTGATTAGATAAAAAGTCTACTTCTGATGAAAAAAAGTTTCTTTTCCATGCAGGAAGACATTATCGCCAAATAATAGACATACTTATAAATCTATAATTTTATAATAATTGGGTATCTGTAGGATTGATATATAACAGACAATACCAAAGGAATAATATGTAACTTAACAATTCATCGTGACCCACGTTAAGTGCGAATCTTATGTGAAATTTTGTTGAAAATAGAATTATGTTGTCTTCATCTGCAATTTAAAGCTTCATTCCTTTCACTTAGCCTACATAAATGATATATAGATGTTAATTTTTCAGCATTTTATTCTAGGAACGCGAGACAAGAAAATTGTGGGTGTTTGTGTATATCACAGCTTTCTTGTGGTTCGTCTCAAGATGAAGCTACACTTTACGTATTATGAGGTTCTATCACTTTTTTCAGACCAACATTTTTCAATCTTTAAAGTTTTAAATAAAAATTGTTTCAAAATTAATGCGTCTCCCAGGGCACGAATAACCCGCCCGGTCTGCATACATATATGTTGGAATTTGGTAATAGGTACTGCACTTTGTTCACTTGGTAAGTAAACTTACAAAATTTCATGAAGATCCTACTTTCATTTTCGTTAGCATGAGAGACACGGGCAAGCAAAGGGACAAACTGAAAAGTATATGTTCTGCAACTTTTGTTTTCGGGTTATAAAAAAGATGTCGTTTATATGCATAAACTATACCGTCTCTATACTAACTATAGGAGGTCCGAAAAGCAGGCCAAACTCTAGAATACAAGCATAAAAGATGTTGTTTATATGCATAAACTATACCGTCCCGTATACTAACTATAGGAGGTCCGAAAAGTAGGCCAAACTCTAGAAGACAAGCATAAATGATGTCGTTTATATGCATAAACTATACCGTCCCTTATACTAACTATAGGAGGTCCGAAAAGCAGGCCAAACTCTAGAATACAAGCATAAAAGATGTTGTTTATATGCATAAACTATACCGTCCCTTATACTAACTATAGGAGGTCCGAAAAGCAGGCCAAACTCTAGAAGACAAGCATAAAAGATGTCGTTTATATGCATAAACTATACCGTCCCCTATACTAACTATAGGAGGTCCGAAAAGCAGGCCAAACTCTAGAAGACAAGTTTATAGTGCATGTTATGATATATATCAAAGAGCTAAGGAGGTATAAAATGGACATATAAAATGGACAAAGACCCCAATAAATGGCAAACATAATGGTATTGGCATTGAGAAGATGGCTCATTTAGATAGTTAACTGAAAGATTTCCTAAATCAAGTCATATGAACTAATTTGCTTATCTTTCCTCATGATATCACATTTTGTTTAAGGATGGACTCGATCTAAGATTTAATGGTTTGTGATGAAAATACTATTAGTAGATAATTGTCCGTTATATCAAAGGACAAAAAGGAAACGTTCGACCTTTTAATAGTTTAAGTTTGGAGGATTTCCAAAATCTGTCCGAAATTCTGAACAATCAAAAAGAGCCTTTAATTTACTTCTTAGCTTACCGGTAAGGTATTTCATATAGTGAATGGATGACTCGTTAACATTTGATTTACAACAAAAATTGATACTCTAACGGAAGAGAATGCTTTACAAGCAAATAACGAAAGATGCACCAAAAGGGCTAGACAAATGTTTCACTGTACAAATAACCGATGATTTTCCAAGACTTTGTACTTAGTGGGCACACTTCTTCTCTCAATGACTTTGATGAATATGACAGACATGCCCATATTTCACCCTGTCAAAGAAGTTATAATCATTTAAAAAGCTGATGAGGTGAAATTAGGATCGAGTTAATTATTTGTGATGAATATCCAGCAGGAAATAGCAAACATTAATGACAACTTTCGCTGCTCGTTATAAGACCTGGGGCATTTTGTCTGCAGTGCAATTGATTTTCCGTCAAATCCTAAGTACTCAATTATACGATTTTACAATTAATCCAATGGATTGAAATATCCATTTGATTGGTTTCTAATCAACTATCAACGGTCGATAACCCCCTTACAGACCCTGTTCTTTTGCCGCTAACTCCCATTTTATAGTCATTTGATAACTCATTAGAGAACCCTCAGGAAGGTTATTAGAGGAATAATATTTCGATGACAATTTGTGACAATCCTATACAGCAACATTTGATAACAAAATTTTAGTTACAATTTACCATGGAAACAGCCAGTGTGGCCTTTTTACACGTACAGACCAGTGACCTCTGCTCGATTGCAAGCAATTGGCCTAAGACTAGAACGGTGCAAGCAAATTAAAACAAATTTAGTTACAAGCAAGAAGTTTTGCTACACCTTAAGCACATATCTTCTAAGCAAGAGACATCGGAAACACTCTAGCCAAAAGTTTGAAAATGCCAAACAAAGATTAAGCAATTTTCAGAAGACAAAAACAAATGTGGATGCCACGTTCAAATTTTCAAACTATTGATGGTAGTTTGAGGTTCGGATATCTGCATTCATGAAAAACAAAACTATGGCAAAAACTCATCTTGACAACATAGTTTGGTTTTAAGAGACTGGCATGTAATTCTAGTCTATAACAGCAAATTAATGTTTGAAAATAATATTCAACTCTTTAATCATTAAAAATACATGTAATGTAATATGTATATACGTTCATGACATTTAATTTTTTTTATAAAGCTATGATATCCCGATTTGTACAACCCAAAGGAAAAAAGAATTTGTCCATAAAGTGGCGTTTTAACCAACTTATAAACAAAGGTTTATAGATCATACAAGATAACAATACTAGTTAAAATGATAAATAAATAGTAAAAATACATTAAACGGAATAATTCTGTCACTAGAAACGTCCTCAAAGACAACAATTTGTAACATGCCTTTTACAGCGTCTATTAGCAAGCACTTAACATGTCCTTCTGGAATAGTCCCGTTACATTTTTAATTTAATGGCGTCTCCTGCTTTTCGATACTTTAATGGTGAAATATTATTCTAACACTAAAGAGACTAGCATTCAGCTGGCTTTTTGTTTTTTATTGCTTAATGTAGCATGGTATTATTTTACCATCGTACCAGCATGTAGACTAAAAGGTATGCACTTGACTGTATGAATGTTATCGGAAAATGGATTTATACAGATATAATTTGTATTTCTGGACCCAAGGAATAAAGGCTTGACATTTCTACTGCCTAATCATAATCAGATCTTCCATGTCGTTCCCCCTTTTTGCTTGTAGAAAAGGGGGTGGGTAATCTTAAAAATAATCAGACTGAGCAATTCAATGCATTTTTGCTTGTAGAAAAGGGGGTGGGTAATCTTAAAAATAATCAGACTGAGCAATACAATGCATTTTTGCTTGTAGAAAAAAAGGGGGAACTACTGTAGTTCTTTTAAAAAACATCAATGTTTTGCATGTTGACAGAAGAGACGGCTAAACACAACGAGTATCCAAAAACAAAAATGTTTTCTCATATTTGTTTATCAACGATGGTTTGAAATGATTTAAATCTTCCAATCTTTCGGACATTGTCAAATATAGCAAATATAGCTACTAAAAAGCATTTTTTTAAAAGATGCACCGAAAACAGCATGATACCCCGCAACACGTTGAATCCTTCACATTTCAGGCCCAATATGTAGTCAATTGCTTTAGATATATGCAGCCCATGGAGGACTCACAAAGCTTTGACACATGCATTCTTTGGTGGACCTTCCACCGATATTTTATATTGTATCCAATAGATTTTCAAATGTATAAAAATAAATATACTAACTGGCATGCAGATCTATAATTTGGTTATAATGATATTTCCCTTTTTGACCTCTAATTAAGAGGTTTGGAACAAAAATAAATCCCCGAAAAAGAAGAAGAAATAAAAACTCTATATCAGACAAGAAAATAGAAATAGCATTTTTGGTCCCAGTAGGCCCTTAATTTATAAATAAATGAAACTGCATTGGTTTAGCACTGATGCATAAGCATGCCAAGTTTCATTGCCATAGGACTTACTACAGTCAAGTATAACTGAAATGAAGCTATCAGTGTAGAATTTGATTAACAACCGTACCGGTATCAGGAGCAGAAATTTGTTTTTAAATGTCTTTGACCAGACACCTGAATTCAAACATACAAATATTCTGCAATATATTAATGCATAGTTTGCGGTAAGCTTATGATGTCATTCTGAATTCTTACATAACATTCATTTAAGCTTGTAAAAGTTTTATTAAGTAAAAAAATATTTTTGAAATTAATAATTCTTTTATTCAATAGCAACAGTCGCACCAAGTACAAAATCCTCAATTATACAGATTATTTGTTGTGGTATTTATTTTTCATCAGGGACAAAAAATAACGGCATGACAATTTATTCACTTGGCTGAGAACGCACTTCGAATCCATTGTCATCAATAATAATATTATTAATGATATCTTGAAATACTTCCCTTTCCATTAAATTGTACATTCTCCTAATTAAAACTTGAATTATTAATACAAAAGAATTCTGTATCTTCACAGCATCCGTTGATGATGTTTCCAAAATGATGATCTGAAAATATTTCTAGTGCATTGTGTTGGTGTGTCTGTGTCTTGATTAACAAAAAAGAGGGATGGATTCCACTATGTGCAATTCAAGGAAAAATAGAATATATATAAAACGACAAATTTAACAATTTGTTTTCAAAAGGCTAAATTGATCTTTAAAAAGATAGTCCAGGAAGAAGTTCAGGTGCATGAGACAGCTATTTCTAGACCTTTACTTTTATTAAAGGTCTACTGCTTATTTTTTAGCTCACCTGGACCGAAGGTCCAGGTGAGCTATTACCATCACTTGGCGTCCGTCGTCGTCGTCTGTCGTCGTCGTCTGTTAACAATTTTTCAAAAATCTTCTCCTCTGAAACTACTGAACAGAATTTAATGAAACTTGGTATGAATGATCCTTAGGGTGTCCTGCACCAAACTTGTGTTTCAATTTTTTATCCGTCAAAAAACATGGCCACCGTTACTAAAAATAGACCAGGGGGGTCTGTAAATCAAAAAGTATAAGAGGTAGATGAAATCTGATGCCAGCCTACTGCTTCAGCATCAAAAGTTCTACGAAAGTCTCCATTTGGTCGATATGTCAGATGTTCCCTTATAGGGGTTACAGCCCCTTAAAGGTGAAAAATAGCGTTTTTGCATGTTTTTGGCCTATAGAATGAAAACTATTGTAAATAGAGAAAAGCTGTTGCTTGCTTAAATGTTCAGCTCATTTAGCTCTACAAAAGTCTCCAAGGGTCGAAGTTGTCAGATGACCCCTTATAGGGGTTACAGCCCCTTAAAGGCGAAAAATAGTGTTTTTTGGCCTATAGAATGAAAACTATTGCAAATAGAGAAAAGCTGTTGCTTGTTTAAATGTTCAGCTTTTTTAGTTCTACAAAAGTCTCCATAGGGTCCAAGTTGTCAGATGACCCCTTATAGGGGTTACCGCCCCTTAAAGGCGAAAAATAGTGTTTTTGGCCTATAGAATGAAAACTATTGCAAATAGAGAAAAGCTGTTGCTTGCTAAAATGTTCGGCTCATTTAGCTCTACAAAAGTCTCCATGGGGTCGAAGTTGTCAGATGACCCCTTATAGGGGTTACAGCCCCTTAAAGGTGAAAAATAGCGTTTTTGCATGTTTTTGGCCTATAGAATGAAAACTATTGGAAATAGAGAAAAGCTGTTGCTTGCTTAAATGTTCAGCTCATTTAGCTCTACAAAAGTCTCCATAAAGTAAAAGTTGTCAGATGATCCCTAATAGGGGTTACAGTCCCTTAAAGGTGAAAAAATGGCGTTTTTGCATGTTTTTGACCTATAGAATGAAAACTATTGTAGATAGAGAAAAGCTGCTGCTTGCTTAAATGTTCAGGTCATTTAGCTCTACAAAAGTCTCCATAGGGTCAAAGTTGTCAGATGACCCCTTATAGGGGTTACAGCCCCTTAAAGGTGAAAAATAGCGTTTTTGCATGTTTTTGGCCTATAGAATGAAAACTATTGGAAATAGAGAAAAGCTGTTGCTTGCTTAAATGTTCAGCTCATTAAGCTCTACAAAAGTCTCCATAGGGTTGAAGTTGTCAGATGACCCCTTATAGGGGTTACAGCCCCTTAAAGGCGAAAAATAGTGTTTTTGGTCTATAGAATGAAAACTATTGTAAATAGAGAAAAGCTGTTGCTTGTTTAAATGTTCAGCTTTTTTAGTTCTACAAAAGTCTCCATAGGGTCCAAGTTGTCAGATGACCCCTTATAGGGGTTACCGCCCCTTAAAGGCGAAAAATAGTGTTTTTGGCCTATAGAATGAAAACTATTGCAAATAGAGAAAAGCTGTTGCTTGCTAAAATGTTCGGCTCATTTAGCTCTACAAAAGTCTCCATGGGGTCGAAGTTGTCAGATGACCCTTTATAGGGGTTAAAGCCCCTTAAAGGCGAAAAATAGTGTTTTTGGCCTATAGAATGAAAACTATTGCAGATAGAGAAAAGCTGTTGATTGCTTAAATGTTCAGCTCATTTAGCTCTACAAAAGTCTTCATAGGGTCAAAGTTGTCAGAAGACCCCTTATAGGAGTTACAGCCCCTTAAAGGCAAAAATAGTGTTTTTGGCTTAAAGAATGAAAACTATTGCAGATAGAGAAAAGCTGTTGCTTACTTAAATGTTCAGCTCATTTAGCTCTACAAAAGTCTCCATAGGGTTGAAGTTGTCTGATAACCCCTTATAGGGGTTACAGCCCCTTAAAAGTTGAATAATAATGTTTTTTGATTATTCAGAATGAAAACTATTGCAGATAGAGAAAAGCTTTTCATGCTTAAACATTCAGCTCATTTAGCTATACAAAAGTCTTCATAGTGTTGACATCAAGACCAGGTGAGCGATTTAGGCTCCTGGGAGCCTCTTGATACAGGATTGCTTTCGAACAGTAACGATGTTATCACCGAAAACTAACTATAGTTTATTTGGCTTACTTTCGAAAAGTAGCAATTAATGTATACGTAATTACCGAGATCTAACTATAGAAAGGTTTACTTGGCTTACTTTCAAAAAGTTACTTACTTTCGAAAAGTATCAAATGATGTAATCACCGAAAACTATAACTATCGCACGGTGTACTTGGCTTACTTTCGAAAAGTAACGATATAATCACCGAAAACTATAGCTATAGCAAGGTTTACTTGGGTTACTTACTTTCGAAAAGTAACGAAGCAATCACCGAGAACTAACTATAGAAAGTTTTACTTGGCTTACGTACTTTCGAAAAGTAACGATGTTATCACTAGAACTAACTATAGAAAGGCTTACTTGCGAAAAGTAGAGATTTATATTTGTACTTTTGAAAAAGTAAAGAGTTACTTTCATAAAGTTAACTTTTACTTTGAAAAACTTAGTAGTTACTTTTGTAAAAGGCAGGAAAATGCACTTTATACGTAAGTCTTAAAGGTTGTCGAGTTTCGTGGAGAAACATATCGTAGTATGAAACAAATAATTTATAAGTATAAGAAAGTTATTATAAAAAAGCCAAACATAAAACATAAAACAAATCAAGTATCATAACTCTTAATAAAGGATTTTGACAGTATGAGGTTAAAAAATAAATTAACTATATGAAATACTTCTGAATTTAGCAAAGAGCAGTCTATGACTCGTTTGTCATAGAATTTTTTACCTATTATCTTTTAGATTTAGTTATAATATATCATTTCTACGTCTGAAAGCTAGCAAATATGATACTACTTGTACTTTAAAATAGGAAAAAAAGTTAGCAGATTGAAGCTGAGGCTCCTAAAAGCCAAAATTGTTTATCTTGCTTCCCAGATTTAAAATTTTCAGGCTAATTGACATATTTACATGTATGCCGGGTTGCTTATACTTTATAGATGTCTGGGAATGTTTTGAAGAAAAATAATAATTCAACAATTCTAATGTTAAAGGCCACACAAAAAACTTACAGCACCTTAGAGGTACTTTTTTTACTGTGGAGATTTTTTACTTTACGATTTCACACATTTAAATTAAAGAATGATGCTTTTTGTGAGTTAGGGAGATCTTTGTTCTCTATACAAGACATTTTCAGAAAATATTGAAAAGCAGAATTTGAATCATTTTAAAAGTATAGCCTATAGAAATCTCCCAAAATATTTACAATCCTTGTGTGCATGTTTTCATCTAGCCAAGATCAACAAGCATGAGTTCTGTCTTTATATATGCATGGTAGAAGGTCTATCAATATAAAATCTTTTTTTATTGTTTTTTTTTTCAGATAAAATCTTAAAACCAGAAATTAATATACCAAGTGAAAGCTATGTGGTTGAGGTTGGACGAAAAGATTTGTTATTAGAATGTCATGTGCAAGGTGCAATGCCTGTTAACATTACTTGGATGCTAAGAGGAAAACTTATAAAAGAAAACGAAAACTACAACCTCAAAACAATAAAAGCAGAGAGAAACATTCATACATTCCAACTGTGGATAAGTGTGATTGACACAAATGTGTTTGGGGACTATGTTTGCCTAGCAACAAATGCTTTTGGAAAACAACAGAGGACAATATCTCTAAACCGTAAGTACTAGTACATTTATTGTATCGGTTTGGATTTTTTTTTCATATTGGCAATGGTTGACAAGTTGTATCCATAATCCAAATAAGTTAATGTACATGTATAAGCATATATTTCTGAGTTGGTAGATTTTAGCCATGCATTATATTCTTCGAGTTTCTTTTTATAACAATAGTTTTTCAAATGTGATTTATCTCAAGAAAATCTCCCTCCTTACAATGTCAGAGACAGAGGCCCCGTGTGTCCATATCAATATGTGGGCAAATATATATAGACACAGCACTGAAGACGAAAACGGCCGATACACAGGACTCTGGAAACTCCCTTTACCTTTTTAAGAAAGTCACAGTTTAAAAAATGTTAGTTTGATAAAGATTGTATTTTTATGTGTATAAAGATCACCCCTTTCAATACTCATTCTTCTGTAGTTACAGCAAGGGACAATGCTCTCATTTTAAACCAAGTAAAAATTGATTTCAAAATTCAGAAGCTATTTTAATAAAACTAGACAACAATTTTAAAGAAAAGAGTATTGCATGAAATGGAAACCAACAAACATATATTTTTATTTTTCAGAAGACATTCAAATTACAAGTGCCAATAGAAGAAGCTGTGCATGTAAAGTTCAGACTGAAAAGTTGACTTTCATCCTGATTTTGTGTGCAGTGATATGGTGCAAGATAAATGGACATTGATTGGGAAGATTATTCTATACAAAAAACTTTAATGACTGAACATTCAATAAGCTAGAAACTGACGGGAGCAAACTTAGGAAGAGATAGAAGTTGTGTTTTTTTTATACACTTCAAAAAATGCTAATCTATAATGATATTGTGATTATGTAATAATCAGAATTATTGTTTCATATGAATGTATGTAAAAACTGATCAGAAAAAATACCGGTATTCTGAAGAGCTTTGATATTCACAACAATTCTTTGTAGAACCAGGTTTTTTTTTGGATTTTAATACATGTAGAGCAAATTATGAAAAAGTTTGATGAAATTTCGTTTTTTACAAAACAATTCCACACTACAATGATGTACCTATAAGAAATAAATGAAATTCTCGTTCAATTATGCATTCAAAAACTTGTAAACATGATTATTTTCAAAAATTGTTGAATGTCTGAACATTCGACTTCTGTTACTTTCTCTTTAAACTAACATTTATGCAATATTGATGGAGCAACCTATGAAGCTTTGATTTTTTATTGTTTTCTACAAAATTATTTTAAACTACCAATGACTTAATAATTAAGAATTAATCAGAATTCTTGTCAATTATTTATAAAAAAAACAAAAAAAAACTGGCCAATATGTGCTAATAACATTTTGTGTATTAATTGTTTTTGCATAAAAAATCTATTGAAGAATTTTGTTTGATAAGTTTGTGGTTTCAATGTTGTTATTTTTCTATAGTGGTATTGATTATGAATAAATGTACCAAATAAAAATGTTAAAATTAAAAAAAATATTGTAGTGCAAAGCTTATTAAACGCCTTTAGGGTTTCCATTGAAAGGACATATTCAGAATTACAGTTAACTTCTCACAAAAACTACAACTGGCATGACAGTTGTTTTACCTAATAAAGCAGAAGCCTATAGGGACCTAAATAGTTTATCAGACTCCCATGTCTAAAGCTATATAAGGAAAAAAACAACCTTTTATGCTCACCTGAACTCAAGGTTCTGTTAGCTATTGTCATAACTAGGCCTCAATCATTCTGAAATCACTGAAGGTATTGCTTTCAAACTTTGCATATTTTTAGGTTGTCCTCTACAAAGTTTGTGCATGAAAGCCAACTAACATGGCCACTGTTGCTTAAAATATAACATGGAGGTCAGACCATAGTTATTAGCTTATAGCTCTAAAAGAACAATGAATCTATGAGCTACTGACCACTCAGTATACCCCCGCTACCCCAAAAATGAACTATGTCGGTTAACAGGAAGTAGATATCAGACAGACCTAATTTCAATACTCGCAATAAAGGACCTCATACTGAAGCCATATACCAAATTTCAAGTCACTGTGATATGTAGTTTCTGAAAAACATGTTACGAAAAACTTACAACAATTGATCAATGTTGAAAAATATGTGAAAGACAGAAACGGCCGGATTTTGTTTAACAGGAAGTATATGAGCCACAGATCTGAAATCGAATCCCATGTTAAGGGAGCCATTGCTGATGCTGAATACCAAATATCAAGAGAAAGTGATAAGTAGTTGCTGAGAGTACTGTTACGAAAATTTTCTATTATTTAACATTAATGTCAAAAATTAACTAGGTCGGTGAACAGGAAGTAGGTGAGCAATAGACCTGAAATCTAATACCACGTTATGGGAGCCCATGCTGATGCTGCCTTCTAAATATCAAGAGGCTGTGATTAGTAGTTGCGACGAAAACTGTTACGCAAAATTTCTATTATTGAACATCAATGTCAAAAATTAACTAAGTCGGTGAACAGGAAGTTGGTGAGCGACAGACCTGAAATCCAATCCCACGTTATGGGACATCATGCTGATGTTGCATACCAAATATCAAGAGGCTGTGATAAGTAGTAAATGCTGAGAAAACTGTTATGAAAGTATTTTCCCTGTCCGCCCACCCGATATTCACCATTTTATAACCCGGATTTTCACTAGTGTGTGTGAGTGTTGGTATTAAGAGCCCTTTATCGATGCACCTATGCCATGTAGGGAGGTCAGTTTAACTGGTGGAGGAAACCGGAGGAAACCATAGACCTAGGGCAGGTAACTGACAAACCTAATCACATACAGTTGGGGAAGTCACTTTTTTGTAAATAACAAACGGGACTCGAACACCAGTTGAAGGGTGAAATCCGGCCAAAAATTGACTAAGTCGGTAAACAGGAAGATGATATCCAACAGACCTAATTTTGGTACTCGCCGTAAAGGACCTCAAACTGAACTCATAAACCAAATTTCAAGTCACTGTGAATTACAGTTACTAATAAAACTGTTACGAAAATGTTTAACAATTGACTAGTAATGTTGAAAATTGACTAAGTTGGTAAACAGGAAGTAAATATCTGACAGACCTAATTTCAGTACTCGCAACAAATGACCTCAAACTGAACTCATATATCAAATTTCAAATCACTGCTAATTGTAGTTACTAATAAAAATGTTTCAAAAATGTTCAACAATTGTCTAGTAATGTTGAAAATTGACTAAGTCAGTAAACAGGAAGTATATATCTGACAGACCTAATTTCAGTACTCACAATAAATAATGGAACTCATACTGAACTCATATACCAAATTTCAAGTCACTGTGGTGATATGTGGCTGCTGAGAAAAATATTACAAAAATTTTCAACAATTGACTAGTAATGTGGAAAATTGACTGAGTCAGTAAACAGAAAGTAGATATCCGACAGACCTAATTTTGGTACTCGCGATAAAGACACCTCATACTGAATTCATCAACAAATTTCAAGTCACTGATATGTGGTGGCATAGAAAACTGTTACAAAATACATGTTGCAGACTGATGGAAGGATGGAAGGACTGACGGACAGAGGTAAACCAGTATACCCCCCTATTCTTCAAAGCGAGGGTATAAGAGATACAGAAAGTTGGAAGCAAACATCCTACTTCAGCATCAAAATCTTTAAAACTAAATTTAGAGTCAAAGTTGAGCGAAAATGGTAGTAATGTCAAATTTTAGTTGTACTATGAGCTGAACTTTCCTTCAACGTCTGGTTTAGCACACTGGTTTTCCAGAACTTTCAGTGTATTTTTAATGCTTATTTCTTTGCACGTGGCCCACAAGAATAGCTAGTTTGTTTTTATTTTCGAATATATTTTGTTTCAATTCATATCACATTATAAACATTAAAAAAACAAAAAAAATCGCTTGTAAAATATCTATAGACATGCTTTAATTTCCGGAGAGTCACAGGTTAAACCTGCGCATATCAGGAGTTATTTCCCCTTAAACATCAAAATTGACCATTTTCACAGTTTTTGGACATCATCTTGGAAATTGTTTAGGTGTTAGAGGAAAAGTTCGCAATGCAGAGTTAGTTGTTTAAGCTCATTGGGATCTTTAAATTGTTTTCAGGGTTAGAATTGTCAGATCAGTCCTATAAACCCTGTAACTGGTTTCTTTCAATTCAACTAAAGTTTGAAAATCTTTTTTGAAAGCTTTGTAACTTTGTGTACTAGATCATAAGAGTGTTATCTATTCTAACTAGCTTCTTTAAAGTGACTCATTAGGTACATATTGCTCAGTAGGTAAACCGTGTTTGCAACCAGACCAGCGATTGTGCACAAAACTCAGGAAATATTGAACCTTATATATCACTTTGACAAATGTTGAAAGTGACATAACAAAGAGATAACTATTTTATTGATTGGCAGATTTTAACATTTTTTTTTTGCAAAAAGATGGGGTATGAAAGGAGTTGGTTTTATTTGTCAAGAAAACCTAAAAAAACAAAATGAAAAGGTGCTAAAAACTTTAAGAAAGAACACAGGGATAAGATAAACTAATATGCATATAATTTATTAGAAAAATAACAAAGCTTTATAATATCACAGAATTGTTTGTATTGCACAGTTAGATCATTATTAAATTCAGCACTTAAATTTCTGTCAGAAACTTATCAACAAATGGTAGCATATGGTAGGAATCTGTTGCTATGGAGACGTTTATTTGTTGGCCCTGTGCTAAGCATGTCAATAACAAGTGATGTCCTGATGCTGATAGCATTCCATACTTAGTTTTACTTTCATCTGAAATAAGAGCAATAACAAAATTATTATAAATAAAACTATAGAGCACTGAAACTAGTTCGATCAAATAAAATACTGATCTGCCAGTTTATGTTGTTGTTGAAGGCTGCTGGCCATTGTCCATTGTGATTTTTCTGAATTGCCACTTGATTGTGGGCTGTGTGGCGTACACTTATTCCACATCTCATTATTTTCTATTTATTTTACTTTAAAAATATCAAATGGTTACTGGTAACTAGTTTCAATGAAATGTCCCTCAAAAAACAAATGTTGTTCACATAGAAGATACATTTGTGTAGTAATAACTACTAAAAACCAGAAAAAACTGCAAAACACAGCTAACAAACTCAATTTCAAAACAGGAGAAGCACATCTACATTATATCAAAAACATTGTGTTATAAGTTTTATGAAAATTCAGAGTGGTTTTGTAGTTTCATATAAGAGATTGGTATCCCTATAACTATACACCCTCACTTTTAAGTATATGTTGGAGGTATAAGAACAAAAAAATCTTAATATGAGCAAGACATTTAACATTCAGTGCAGAAAAAAGAAAGATTGAATTACCCCAGTATCTTCATTCCAAAGTGAGACAGCAGGATAAAGTTTAAAAAAATGTTCTACTTTCTGATCAAGAATATTTATTTTTGCTCCATGAGAGAGAGAAACAACATCATATGCCCAAAATGTAACAAGAATTGTGAGCACAGTATTTGAGGATACCCTTTGAAAGATTCTATATTAGGAAAGATTTGAGTCCAAATATCTCCCAGAATGGAATAATTTTTCATGCATATCTCCATATGATAAAGATTCTTTCTGAATGATAAGTATCATAAAAATCCATCAAGCAATTTGGGAGCTGCACTTGAAAGATATGATGACAGAGAGACTGTTCAGGGTGATTTCTGTGTCCCAAAGATTTTGATATTTTTATTCACATCTTTGAGTAGTAAGGTCATAAGACAGAATACTAACCTTGACTTATGAGGTATTGTTTACAATGTTGATTCATAAAAGTGATGAACTCTTCCCATGGTTTATGAACTATCTTAATGGACTTTACACACTGTGTTCTATTTAGGAAACAAAAAATAAGAAAATATCTAAATCTATAATTTTTGTCTATAACAAGGGATGACTATTATGATATTCATTCTTGAATTATCTTAAATTTTCAAAGTTTATGAATGTGTAACAATATGTTTTCTATTAGATAGATAGTTTCACAATTTCCATTGACCTGCAAAAATTACTACCTATAGGGTATTGTTTACTATTACAGATTTAGCATTTATTTTTCCTATTAATTCTTCCACCAATATTATGGTTTTGGCTGATGCCTCAACCTTATATAAGAGTCTAAGAATGATATGAGAGTTAATATGGAAAACACTATGTTATGATCTATTCTCATTGTAAAAAGAAATTGTGCATGCTTATGTGAAATTGTACCAAAATTTCTTCTTCCCAGAAAATGGTAAAAAACTACAGCTACAGAGTTGAATTTTTCACTGAATGTCAAGCGGATGATGCAGATCAATTTGGGGTAAAAATCTAAAGATCTTAAAATTCCCCAAAATTTTCAAAAACCCCACTTTTTTACCCCCAAATGAAAAAGCAAAAGTTTTACCCAAAATTGAAGGTGTTAACTTTTTTTAAACCACTAAAATGAGAAAATCTTAATTTCTAAAATGTGTGTTGTTTTAAAGTGTGATTTTGTGAATTCCAGATTGACACTACCTAATTTCAAACTTCTCTCAGGGGCTTAAAATGATTTTTGGTCAAGATCGTTAGGAAATTGATTTTGCAATATTGTTTTGATAAAATGTATCAAATATAAAACAAAATGTTGAATTTGTGATTTTCTAAGTGATGCACAGTTTCTTTTTTCAATAAGTCTATATTTATGTTGGAACCCACCTGTGTTCATTATTTCTGTCAGAAAAACACTGCCATAACTGGTCAAAGAGAGACAACTGCTCCTCTCCTGGCAATGGTAGCATCATATCTAGTAAGGACACTTCTACTGCTGATAAATCATTTCTATAGGTCAGTTTGTTTTCAGTAAATTCTACCCTAAATTTAGAAAATTATTTGTGAAAATATCATTTGTAACAGCAAATTTCATAAATTCATTTTAATAAAAAATTCTAACATATGATTCCCTGTTGTACTTGAACATGAGCAAAAATGTAAGTAAAATATGTGGAGAAATTAAATATGTAAGCAAAAATCTTGGTAAAATCTATTTATACTTAATATTCTTTGAAAATAAGGATCTGTAACATGTTAAACATGTGAAAGAACATAACAATGGTATACTTATCAAAATACTGCTTCACATAGATATTAAGAATAGTGCAAATCAACACAAGTCTTGAACTTGCACAAATTTAAAGTTTCTCAAATAAAACAATCATAGGCTTAACCTCGGCTTGCACATAGGCTTTCATACCTCTTTGAAGGCTGTTGGCTGTTGTTCATTATGGTCTTTTGTTTAAATGAAAGTTTTATATATACATATATTTACCATGCATTGAAAACAGAAGGTACTGTAAATTTTGGTTGCATATAAAAGCACACTTCTAATTCATCTGAAAGAAAATCATACAATATAATTAAATGTAATTTAATACTGTGCATCATTTATTTTCATGGTTTTGCCAAAAAGACATAAATCATTGGATTTTTAACTTTATGGTTTCCACATTTTGCTTTATGCAATCAATGTAAAAATAACACTTCATTGGATTCTTATTTTCATGGTTTTTTATAATATGGAGTAGGCTTTAGCCTAAAATCGGACGAACTCAAAAATAAGAAAAATAAATAAAATTAAAATTTGAATAATGTCAATGATTCAAAGCCCCTTCTTTTAATTTAGTCTAAGATTTTAATCACCCAGGAAAACCATGACATTTGCATTCTTGTTAAAAAATACCTTGGATCAATGATTATGCAAACTTTATTAAAAATTAATTTGTGCAAATACCGTCCAAATATTTGTGGATAACACTAAGCGGGGACGAATTAACTTCTTCATGACGTCATTTCCCTGTCAGAGAATTTTGCAATCTCCAAAACAGAGTCTAACAGCACTCCTTATGTCGTTACTAGTCTGATGTAGAATTGACTATACTCTGTTTCGGAGATTAAGAATTTTGCGCTTCAGTAGACAACAAACAAAATGTCAGTACAGTATTCAGCAAGATGAATGAGGGCAGTATATGGGAAAAGAAATGGCAACATTCATTCAGCCAGGTTTTGAAGATTTTCGGTGTCAGTAATTAATTCTCCATATTGATATAAGGAGATCGATTTAGAAACCTGACGGAAAATAATGGCATGAAGGTTTGAGGATATCCCGCAGGATTGAAAACTTCCAAGGATACATCTCAGCATCTGAGGTAGGACCATTTCTTTCCATTTTTAATTTTTTTGTTTTGTCATAGGCTGAAATTAGCTAAAACAGTGCCAGGTCTATTAATAATATGAGGTAGGTTTTTAACCTTTGACGCTCCCGAAATTATAACTTTAAAAATTGTACAAGAAAAAATAATTTTAGAAAACATTACAAAATAAATTCAAAAATAAAAACAAACTAGCTTTTCTTGTTGGTCACATGTGTGCTTGATGACGTTCAAAATTTGCAAAGCAAAACGCGTTAAAAAGACGCTGAAAGTTCGGGAAAAAAGGTGTGCTATACTGGACGTTGATGGAAAATTCAGCCCATAAACTAAAATATTGACATTCCTACCATTATCGCTCCCTTTGGGAGCGTTTAATGGTGCATTGTTGTTAGTATGTAAACATTCCCATATATTGATTACGTTGACATGGTGTAATATTGTTATAGGTGACGTCATTTATTAACGTTTTTAAATCTGTCGTCATGTAAACACGTCGCCATATTGGAATCAGGTGTTTTTGTAACTGATAAAAAAATAAGCATGAATATGAAGATTATGAAATCTAACCTTTACTTGAAACCTGAGCAATATCTACTGCCTTGATATTCTCAAAATTATTGTCCTTTGTAAAGTTGATTGACACTGCTTGAATCTTCTCTTTGTTTGTTGTAGACTAAAACAGAAAAAAAATCTGTCAAAGTCAAAAATGGCCGGATTTCGTTAAACAGGAAGTAGGTGAGCGACAGACCTAAAATCGGTTCCCACTTTATGGGACCCCACCCTGATACTGTATACCAAATATCAAGTTGCTGTGATTAATAGTTGCTGAGAAAACTGTTACGAAAAAAATTTTCCCCGCACGCACGCCATTCACCATATTATAACTCCATGAAATCCGGCCAAAAATTGGCAAATAAAATATGTATTCTTTAAAGCTTAACATAAAAATACACTATGTAGTCCTTATATTAATGTTTGTCATTTTAAGCTTTAATCCTAAGCAGAAAAATAAAACTTTATCATATTAGTGTTAATGCCTTAATTGAAAATGGAAAAAAATAACCTGAAAAAGGTTCAACAGCCCAAATAAAGGTAATAGCAAAACTTCCAAGAAGAGTAGACAAAATTGAGCAATTACATACCAATGAAATTGTTGACCACAATGGTCCTGTGTGTGTGAGTTATGGTTTAAAGTCACCATTTTCAACACACCCGGCGATCAGTTTGAATGGCAGAGAAAACCAGAGTACCCTGAGAGAAAACCATTGACCTTGGGCAGGTAACTTACAAATCTAATGTCTTGCCTGCCGGCACCATTGGAATAATGTTGTTCCTCAACCACAATCAAAACTTCTTTTGGGCATATGCATAACAAGATTCATCAACCTAGGGCTTACAGTTCTTGAGATATAAATGTGCTCACTAAACCTTAGCATTGCAATTATATATGTATTTAAAATTGTCAAAGTCACTCAACCAAAAAATCAAGGTCAAAGTCAAAAGACATGAAAGATGGGGATGCAACTGTGCTAAACTACATCTGGGACATATGCATACCAAATTTCATGAACCTAGGGCTTACAGTTCTTGAGATATAAAGGTGCTCATAAAACTTTAACATTGCTATTAAATGTATTGAAAATTGTCAAAGTCACTCAAACGGAAAATCAAAGTCAAGGTAAAAAGATGGGGATGCAGTTGTGCTAAGCTACTACAAGGGCATATGCATACCAAGTTCATCACCCTAGAACTTTTAGTTCTTAAGATATGGAGGTGCTCATAAAACCTTAACACAAAAGTTAGCACCAATAAAGGAACCCTTATGTCTTGCTCCGCTTTGCCAGTGAGACAAAAACCTAACCATGACCATCAACATAGATGACATATTCTTAAAAGAAATTGAATGTAAGGTAATAAATATGCAACCTAGACCACTGAACCATACAGACCAACCTTTCATATCATGATGGATGATATATTTACCCTTTTTATTTGATATACAGCTTTCATTTGGATCTTTGTTGAGGAAAGCCAATCAAAGTATGTCTTCAAATCTAAAAAAATATAATACATAAAAAAAATAAGATACATTTTTAAGTATTTGTTCAAATATGATAAGTCTTATCTCTGTAGAATCAATTGACAACATAAAATTGGTACACATGAAAATAATGAGTCCATCGTTCCTTACACAGTACTGTAGGCTTATGCAATGTGCAAAATATTAGGCTTCTGCATCATTTAATTGTAGAAAAGAACAGCCACAGAATTTTGCATTGATGTTGATCAATTATTTGGTAAAAACTGAAGCATTCACTATCAGGAATTAAATGAGTTAGGAGCATAACATTGCTACTATAGGATAAAGCACTCTTGATGCTAAATTTTAGGCTTCTGGGAAATTTTTGCTATGGACAGGCAAATGGACAAGGATAAACAGTTAACCCCTATTCTTCAAAGTTGGAGTGTAATAAAAAAAAAATTGGATCAGTCCATTAGTCATGCATTATATAAGTGACATAAAGAGTTGCAATGTGGGTCAGTCCATTACTTGTGAAAAAGTGACAATTTGGACCAGTCCATAAGAAATATAAACAGTTCCCATTTGGATCAGTTCATTAGTGATAAACATATTTTGGAACAGTCCATAAATCATATAACCTTTTGTGATTTAGATCAGTCCAATAGAGTGAGTTACAGTTATGATCAATGAACATATTTCAAAATATATTAGATCAACTCATGAACTTTAGTTTCAAAATGAAACCAATCATTGTTTAATAGAACACAACTATCATATAAACTCTCAGTTATGATACAACAAATGTCAATAATGGAGAGTAAAGTTCTGATCAAACTCACATCATGTAGCACAGTTATCAAGATCAACTGATCATGAACTCATTGTTAAATATTAAAAAGTAGAGTTTATACCAAAATGGCCCAAAATGAACAGTTCACAGATGAATATTCATCTTTTTTACTCAAATCAAAAATTACAGTTAGATCACTTGAACATAGCATCACCATTGAACTGCCATCATTTCATTATCATGCTCAGTGTAGAAACATCAAGCGGAACATACCATTTAAGGGGAAACTTTATTTAAGAATGATCCCATAGGACATTCCATTGTTAAGGGGGACTCTTATAAAATGGAACATTCCACATGTAGTACATGTAAAAGATATTGCATTTAGCAATAAACATAAAACAAGAGGCTCCCAGGAGCCTGAATCGCTCACCTGGTCTTGATGTTGACCCTATACTTTTGTAGAGCTAAATGAGCTGAACATTTAAGCAAGCAACAGCTTTTCTCTACCTGCAATAGTTTTCATTCTATAGGCCAAAAACACCATTTTTCACCTATAAGGGGCCATAACCCCTATAAGGAGTCATCTGACAACTTCACCCTATGGAGACTTTTGTGGAGCTAAATGAGCTGAACATTTAAGCAAGCAACATCTAATCTCTATCTGCAATAGTTTTCATTCTGTAGGCCAAAAACATGAAAAATTGCTTTTTTCAGGGGCCGTATCCCCTATAAGGGGTCATCTGACAACTTCGACCCTATGGAGAATTTTGTAGAGCTAAATGAGCTGAACATTTATGCAAGCAACAGCTAATCTCTATCTGCAATAGTTTTCATTCTGTAGGCCAAAAACATGAAAAATCGCTATTTTTCAGGGGCCGTAACCCCAATAAGGGGTCATCTGACAACTTGGACCCTATGGAGAATTTTGTAGAGCTAAATGAGCTGAACATTTAAGCAAGCAACAGCTAATCTCTATGTGCAATAGTTTCCATTCTGTAGGACACAAACATGAAAAAACGCTATTTTTCAAGGGCCGTAACCCCTATCAGGGGTCATCTGACAACTTCGACCCTATAGAGACTTTCGTAGAGCTAAATGAGCTAAACATTTAAGCAAGCAACAGCTAATCTCTATCTGCAATAGTTTTCATTCTGTAGGCCAAAAACATGAAAAATGAGCCATTTTTCACCTTTAAGGGGCCGTACCCCTATAAGGGGTCATCTGACAACTTCGACTCTAAAGAGACTTTTGTAGAGTTAAATGAGCTGAACATTTAAGCAAGCAACAGCTAATCTCTATCTGCAATAGTTTTCATTCTGTAGGCCAAAAACATGAAAAAATGCTATTTTTCACCTTTAAGGGGCCGTAACCCCTATAAGGGGTCATCTGACAACTTTGACCAAATGGAGACTTTTGTAGAGCTTTTGATGCTGAATCAGAAGCGTGGCCTCAGATTTCCTCTATCTCTTATACTTTTTGATTTATAAGCCAAACACAGTAGTCTGACCCCCCTAGTCTATTTTTAGTAACGGCGGCCATGTTTTTTGACAGATCAAAAATCGAAACACAAGTTTGGTGCAGGACACCCTAAGGATCAATCATACCAAGTTTCATTCAATTCTGTTCAGTAGTTTCAGAGGAGAAGATTTTTGAAAAATTGTTAACGGACGACGACGACGACGACGGACGCCAAGTGATGGCAATAGCTCACATGGACCTTTGGTCCAGGTGAGTTAAAAAGAAGTTTTTAAGTTTCTTGTACAGGTCAATCTGCTAAACATTTATGTAAGCAAAAGCCAAGCCAAAAACTCAAACAGTTTTAATCCTAGTGAGCTAAAAAGTTTTTGCATGGAACAAAAAAAACCCCAAAATTTATATAAAGCCAAGTTTGCATGTACATAAGAAGATAACAAGATGTGAAATGAGAGTAGGCAACACAATCTATATATATCAATAGCAATTTAAAAATCTACAATGGAAAACAGTCAGCAGCCTTTGATATTACAAGTGCTTGCTGTTTTCCAAACATAAAAAGGACTGGTACAAACATAAGTTTTGACAGAGATGCTTGGCAAAGGATTGGAACATATGGAATAAGGGGTTGGGTTAAACTATTTTTTTGCCCCCAACCTTTCCCAATTGATATTCTCTTACAAAGCATAAAACAACACAGATTTAACATTAACTCATACAAACTTCCATTAAACAAGGAATACAGTGAGCTAGGTCACAAAATGATAACCCTCCTTCAAATTGACTTCTATATTGCATATTTTTTTCATTTGCCCTAAATTTTTTCATGCTCACCCTCATATGTAGAACTTCCTTCATGTAAAGTTTTATCATAATCCATCAAGTGGTTAAGGAGGAGTGCTTCTGAAAAATGTGGACAGAAGGATACACATGTAGCAAAACACACAACACTGTTCCTACATTTTCCTAAAGCTGTACTTGCTGTGTGTATGATGGACCATAAATGGTTTGTTTTTTAACTTACCTTTGAATACTTTTTCCTCACAGTGCACACTGGAAGTAATGGATTTTCTGTAGAAAATGGAATAATAATATTAATTATATGTATCATGGATCAGTCCGTTTTCCACCGTTAAAAAATTATCTGCCCTATTTTTTCGCTCTCCTGTAAAAAGGTTAAAAATAGTACCTTAAAAATACATGACGCTAAGGTGAGATGCACTCTTATACAATGTGTGATTAAAAATCAGGTGTTGGATTAAGCGACTTGTAATTTAAAAGGTAAGGTATAGACATATTTTTGCCTCTATGAATACAATCTAAATCACCATACCTTATGATAGAGATTCATTTTTTTAACACAAACATGTCGTTAAGGCCAAGCGGAACTGATACTCTGTTTTTGTTAAAAAAATCCTGTGTATTTATTTCCATGGGTGCCACCTACACATTCGGTTTAGTAATTGCAAATACAAAAAGACACCAAATCAGCTAGCTGGATAAATTCTATGTACAAGGGCAAAAAAGTGTAACACTTTTGAATAGCCCGTAGTCAAGTAATTTCAGGGGAATTAATGTTATATTTGACGAAGTACAAGTGGTGCGTTTGATAGGTTTTTATAGATATGTAACATTGCGCAAAAGAAATAACAGATATATAATTTACATAATTTTGAAATGCAGACTTACTACCCCCATCTGAATTCTAATTCATGTATCGTTTATCTTTTAATTTTAACATTTGGATAGGAAAACTTTTGTTGCAGGGACAGATCCAGAATTGATTCACAGCGGGGGAGGGGGGGGGGGGTAACCGCTTATAGTCTACCGAGGACAAGAAGAGGGTTCAGGGTCAATTTCGCAAACTTATTCAATGGAATTGGGATTCAAAACCCCGATAATCCCCCCTCTGGACCCGACATTGCCATGATAAAAAATAAAATGTATTGTTCAGATTTAAATTTGTGCGACTGTTTTCCTTGAAATTATGAAGATGAAACGACCACTGTTAATCTTGAAAAGAAAACTTGTTAATTGGATGGAAGTTTTGAAATGACTTTGAAAAGGGGGAGGCGTGGAATATTCAAAAGCCGTCAAATTTGTACAGCTTCAATACATTAAAACAAATTAACTTATATATAATATTACTATACATGATACATAAAAATACATATTGGAACAAAGAACAAAACCTATAATTATTTGAATCCAATTCATTTATATTTTATATATACTAATAAAACAGTTTGTGTTGCTACTCAAGCGATACACATTGTTTTTGTTTTCTTAACGGTAACTTATCATTCAATTTGTTTATCAATCTTATATAAAACCGGTTCTCTATTAATTTGGATAAAGTGATCAAAGATCAACAAGAATTGGCCTTGTGTTTTGATTTGTATTTAAGTAGGTCAAATCCTCGTGACTCAAAATAAAATTAAATATCCTTTTGATTCTTTTAATGAAAATATGTTTAATTTTTTTAATTTTCATACAAATTTAATGAAACTATTTTTATTAGGTTAACGAAAAAATGTTATAGTGAATAGATGGCATTTTTCTTTTGTTACTTATCACAATGTCACGGGTGTGTTCGTTGGGTAAATAGTTATAACACAGGCAATAAAAAAGAACCAACTTTAGAATAACGTATCTCTTCAAATATTTGAGGTGCCACCTTGACTGTAGCATCAATTCATAAGTAAATATTTACCTGTTACGGGCAAAAAAGTGTAACAGTAAATAACAACACCCCCCATTTGACACATAATGTAAAATATTTGTAAACATAAACCATTTTCGGTCGTAATATTTCGTATGTGAGTTAAGAAATAAATGTTCAATTCTTATTTAAGAACAATTTTGTCCAAAAGTGTCATTTAATAGCTTTTTGAAGGTCTTGACAACAGCGTAAACAACCCAATAGCACTTTTCTACCTCGTTTGAAAGAAGAGTTAAATTCTTTTGTTCTCTTTTCGGTGGAAATCGGACTGGGATTTACATAAAATTCTAACATTGAAATCCTTAAATGGAACTTAATTACTGTGTAAAATTTCAGATCACTTATTGTTTTGGAGTTTCAGTGGTCACAAATATAAATGTTGATAGACCAACAGACAGACAAAGAAAGTCAAAACTAATAAATGTACTTGTATCATTTAAACTAGAACCTAAAAACACACATTAAATTTATAATGGGCATATAACAACAAATAGTTGGTAGGATCCCATGAAGCTCTTGAGTTGTATTAATAACAGGTTAAAAATTTCAAAACATTAACACAGATTCTGTATAAAAGACCTACCTATTCCACTCTAATACACCTGGCTCTGAATCAATAATATTAATGCAGCTTTTCAATCTTGATTTTTCTATAAAAACAAAAACAGAAAAAGAAAGCATTAAAATACTCAACAATGTAAAATGTATTTTTACAAGCCACTCCCTTGTTTTGACACACCCTCTAGGAAAATGAATGCATTCATGACAGAAATCTACATGATCTTTATTAACAGTGTAGATTATCTATACGTAACTCTTAATACTATGAGTGAGTGAGTGTGTTGTTGGTTTGATAATGATGGGTATTTTTAGTCGTGATTATAGAGGAATGCCCCTCTGCATTGACTATTAAAGACTTGGTATGTGCCATGGGTTGTCCAGCCCATGATAGACCACCGCGTGTGTTAGCTGCTCCAGAGTATCCTTTATTGTCGCTGGAACAGTGCTCGTCTTGCACTACAGGGAGGTACTGGTCAGAACTTGCAAGACTGTTGGTGTTTTACACCCTGGTTTTATAAAGGTGATGAACATGAAGATATCGATAAAATGAACATGAAATGATAAGGATAAGAAATAAAGGGATGGGTTGGGAAACAAAGGAAAAGTAAATTGGAGGTTGGAAGGGGCAGAAAAAATAGCCTATGTGGTACACTACTTGGCAGTCCAAAAAATGGATCTTTAACTTGCATGAAGCGTGGCTCTCTCAACACATGTTGGGCCACTTGTTTAGCAATCAGGCTTTCTGTATTATAATCAGACAAAACTTGCAGATCAGGGCCACCCTATTAAGCCACCAAGGGTACAAACCTTTGTCACTCTGTGGGCTGAACACTAATCCCATGTCAGAATCCCAAAACTCTTAGTTTCCTCTTTCTACAAGCTAGTCTCTGCTGAGGGAATATTCCCCTCCTGGGCCCCCACTGGCCCACAGGACTCTTTATACTTTGAAGACAACATTCATAAACATATTAATTTCACATTTGACAAATAATTTACCTTCAGGAATAAGTGATGAAAGAGTCTGGTTATAATTTTGTGTCCCTGTTGTCTTCTTTAAGAACTCCTGAATCTAAAAACAAACGAATCATGAAACTAATATGCCTTTATCATATGTATGACTTTTCTTTTTACACCTCAAGTTTTTAGAAACCAAATTAATTTTCTGACTTAAAAATTGAACAGTTGTCCTGGGCCCCCTGTCCAGAACTATTTTATGGTCAAACATGTATAAAAAATACTGTCAAAGTACTTAAAGTCGCCAGCATCAATTTTTGTGGATTGAAAGTAAATTGCCAATTTGTGGATTAATGAATTCATGGTTTAAAAAAAAATTCTTTCAAGAGCAACGTTTAATTCTCGGTTCGTGGGGAATTTAATGTTGTGGATTGGCTGACTAACAAAATTCACAAAAATGATACACTATGCAAATAATAAGATAGTAATTCTTTTAGATATTTACCTTGTTAGAACTGGCTGATGTGAGTAGTGAGTAATAAAACAAGGCTCGGTCTTGTATATCCATGTCATCATATCTCATCATAAGAGAAAACAGAATGTCACCAATATCTAAAAATAAATGAATTCACAGTAACTGTCTCCATGTCTGCTAGTTTTGTCTTAAGTCTTTTAGTCTTTAAGAATCAAATGAATTGATGTTATTTCTTTGACCTTAAATTTGTAAACAAGAACAATGGATGTCTGTACAAGAGTTGTAATGTAAAAAAAAAACATTTCAAAGTTCAATATGCAATCAAAATTCTTTATTTGTGTAAAATCCTCTAAAATGAATCTTAGATACAGGATAGATATGACAATGGAACCTTTAGTCCATCTCACAGGAACATTGTAGACTTTGTGTTACAGTTTTGTGTCTACACAAAGGGATGCACATCATGAAAGTAGCTGAAATAATCTGGTAAAGTTAATAAAGTATGGTTTGGGTCGCAGATTTTTTTCACTATGCAGGTACCCTATAGTGTAGCAGAGGGCCCGAGACTAGTATTATTTCAAACCCCTTTTTAATGCTTTTCCAATATAGTATCAGTGTTATGATAAATAATTTTTTTAACCAATTGATTTCCAGCTGTAGAACAACACAAGGCATTATTAATATGTGAATTTAAGCAGATTTTACTGGTTTTTAAACTTTTTAAAATGCATTTTACTGTCAAGCGACCAAAAATTTTAATGTAATCAAAAATAAAGATCTAAATTTTGACCCCACTTATGGCAAGCAAATCCTTCCTTTTATGCTGATTTTAGTGTTGGCCTTGGTATATACTTTACTTTCAGTAAAAAATACCACTAATTAATCCAAACAATTGAAAACAGGCAAACAAGAATATGTCTAATGGACATAATGCCCCATCTTGCAACATTTGGGAATGACGGACGTATAAGGGACGAATGGACAGACGAACAGACCCAAACACTATATGCCCTTTATTTTCGAAGATGGGGCATAAAAATTGACCCAAAAAATACCTTTGGAAGTATTTATGATGTTTATTAAGGGAATATATCAAACAACAATGAGAATAAGGAGGGATAATTATGGTTTTGTATCAGAGAGATAACAGATGGACTATAAGGACCCACTTGCATGACTATTTCATTTGTATGTATATTTTTGTCATCAGTTACCCAAAACTCCTTCGCAGTAGGCTTATCCTTCCCGGCAAAATAGGTCAGGATTATCCCACTGCTACAGGCTTGTATGAATTCCATCAAGATTCTTGATAAATTTTTTTATTTGAATAAATTTTCAAAATTTTGCTTTAATTAGCCATGAAGAATTAATTTAATTTGTTGTAATACCGGTTTAAATGAGTAGGCACTATTTGAAAGTGAAGTTAAGTAGAAGTATTTAGGCTATACTATAAACAATGTGGTTGCGTAATGCGTTTAGGTGTATGTGAGTACTTTTCATGGTTTTTAAATTAGAGAGTAGGGGTCAAAAAGAGGTCATTGAAAAGAAGCCCGGTGCAATGATTAGTGTACGGACCATTATGGACGGGAACTGGAACTGTAAGGAGTTTGCAGTTACCCCTAAACGTTTACTGTTTCTCCCATCCAGTAGAACAACTTTTAATGCACCACATGAGTGTTGAAAAGAATGTAGCAACTAACCTGTATACAGTTGCTGTGCACCATGACAAACAAGAAGGTTGTGACATACAGCTAGAATACCATTCCCTAATACCCAACTACTTTTGTCTATCCTACAGGCATTCTGGACTAGATGGTTCAAAAACTTGATGGTGGGCTACAAAGATAAAAAGGGAAATATATAAAATTACTTGCTTGTCATAATTCACTCACAAAAAAAGTACAATCAGAGACTTTGATGTAGATACACTTTGTACTTCAAAATTTCAATGCCTTTATTTTTGAATAGTTTAAAAACCTTTCCATTACCAGTAACAGTGTTAATTTTTTTATTTTAAGACCTCTATATGAAAAGGTTAAGGCTGTACTGTACTGATACTTCTTACACATAATAAACAAAAATTCTATGGATAAGAAATTAGCTAAAACATTGTGTTCCTAGAAACTTATTGATACAGATCAATATCAATGAGATTTTTTAGAACTACGAAACGCAAGAGAAAGTATGAAGTACAGTCAAAGTCAGCTTCTAAATTGATTAGTTCAAGCTTTCCAGTTTTCTTTACACCTGTGTTCGTGCAAGTATCATGACTTGCAATAATTTATATGTGTACAAATATCCAATTTTTATGTATGCTTTTTTTCTATTAGTAACTGTTATGAATATTCATACCTTTGGGGAAATCTCTTTCTGTAGGGAGACTTTCTTCATCACTTGTAGAAAGTACTGGTAATCTTTGGTAAGTTCTTCAGATGAGGTAGATATGACTTGTGAATGTAAAAGTTTTAAAATCTCCAGGTACATACCACTGAAATAAAAGACATTGCATCTTCATCTTTGTTTTTCTTTTTGTCATATAGAGCCGAATGTTATTAAGTAATAAAAACACCTAAACAAAATTTTGTGCAAATGAAAAAAGGATGGATAACCAATTATTGCATTATGTAATTATGAATTTTATGTTTTAGATCATATTTAGCTTAGAATTCAAATAAAGTATAAAATATATTATCCTATGTATTGAGTCATACATCTGTATTTAGATTTATTCACATTTGACACAGATTATACAGCAGAAATTCTTAATTCATTTATTGTTGAGTGAACTTCTTTTTGTTGCTATCAATAAGGATCAGGCAATATTATTACAATAATACTGTAATATCTAAGACTGGTACTAATGAATTTCAATAGCCCCACTCTTACCTGTCTGTTGATGATTCTTTCAAACATTCTAAGAAATCTAACGCATGTGGTATAAAGTGTGGGAATCCAGATATTAGACCTTTAATAAATCTGAAAACATAAAATATCAATTAAGAGATGATAAATAAATCATAGCATAAACTGTATCACTTATGGAGAACTAAATAAGCAAATGTGTGCAATCAAATAAGAACTTGATGGTAAACATGATGTAAGATGGATGAACAAAACTGATGACTAAATGTCCATCTTCTTTCATTGATAGGACTTAAAACTGACAGTTTTGAGTGGAGGTAATGACAACTTACACTATCTTTACACAATTTAAAGGATACCCAACCTTTAAAACATTACACTAATACAATCCTTAATGGCATGAATTATTAGTTTGTTGTCGACCCAATCAAGAGACCTAGAAATAATGTACAAGAAGTGGTTTATAAAATCTTAATTACTGCAAATATACTTATATTTTGTGGATGCTTATTTTCAATTTTTTTTTTTATTAAATACAAATTTATCTGTCCATAATTTTATACAATATTCTACCTGTTTTCTACAAATTGTTTCTTTTCATTAGTATTTAATAGAGCAAAAATATATGACTACAGTGCAGAGTGCAGAACAATGTAAACATAAGTGACGGTGTATATTCAAAACGCAACTATTCAGATCAACGGTGTTCCACGCTACTATTCAGATCAAGAACGCTTCTATTCAGATCAAATTGTAGAAGAAAAGACCAACCCTGCCAACAAAAATGCTAAATTCTATTTTTAAAGGTTATCTTGAAAAAAAAATTTGTAACTTTTACAGAACGCCTTTATAGTTGAGGTGAACAAATTTTCTTACTTGACCAAATAAAGAAAATTCTATGTTCAATTACTGCGAAAACAAATCGCTGTTTAGTCATTGTAAACAACCAACGCAAGCATTTCAAGTTCCTGCTAAAGCATTTGCTTTTTACAAACCATGTTTATTCACTTTAATAAAAACACGATAGACAGATTCGTTCATCATTGTCCGGAATAGCTAAAATTTATTAAAATATTTAAGAAATTACAATTTATTTGATGGCCGACTTGAATGCGGAAAAATATTCACGCATTTGTTGAAAATAGAATATACTATGCTTGCTACTTGGACAAATTGTGAACACCTCAACTATATAGGCGTTCCGTGAAAATAACAAAAATGTGTTAGATATCCTTTACAAATAGAACTGTACGTTTTTCTTGAGAGAGTTGCTTTTTTTTTTAACAGTTTGATCTGAATAGTAGCTTTCTAACGTTATTGATCTGAATAGTTGCCTTTTGAATGTACACCGTGTAAGTAGGAGAAGTATTTTATTACCTGTTGATATCTTGGGAGAATGATCTACTGCTGTGTCTCTGATACATCTGAAATAAGACTCTGAACAAAACAACCACAGCTCTCTGACTGCCAGTATGCCATACCAGTTTGTGCAGATATCCTACGCTAGCAAGTAATAGAGCACCATTCATATCTGAAAATTGAAAATTATATGAAGTGATCAAAGAACAATGCAATTTTTTTAACTAGGTGCAAAATTAAGCCAGCTTAATTCCATCAATAAAAATACTTTAACAAAGTTTCTTCAACATATTTTTAGTGAATCCATGTAGATTGAATAATGTGTGTAGAAAAGATAAAAAAAAAGTTTGAAAATCAAAGTGACAATTTTCTTGTTGATTGAAAGTGCAGATAATATTTCTTAGAGGTACTAACTGTAGGTATATGCTTATTTTTGAATTGTTTTATTTGTAACCCTTGATTTGCAAAAGTATGATAGAAAAATACATTGTACTTAAATCACTCCAAAGAGCAGACAATCACTGAATTACCATCAACACTGTAAATGTAGAAATTTTCATTTGGTAATTTTGTGATCATAAAAAAATCAAAAATTCATAAGAACACAAAAAGGTTTAGTCTGAGAAACTAAACCCCACATCAAGCAAGTTTTCAGCACATACCACTATGAAGTTCACTGAGGCATGGAACACACAGGTTGAGTAATAACAGTTTATTAAGCTGGCAATCAACAGGGTCAAACACTCTGGGGTAGAAGTCTAGTTGGTATTTCTTAATGCCATAATCCCTTTCAGAATCCTGAAGTGTAGGAACACACTATTAAACAAATGTCAATAAGAAAATCCATCCCTGCTTTATAAACAAAAAACAATTTGAGTGCAGTCTTCCAGAGAAGAAATTTGTTGCCTGTGTTTTACCATTTTTGTAAAAAGAAACTTGATAAACATGGACCAAATGGGACCATGGGTTAAATTGTAAGCAAATAAAAAATCTGTGAATGCTTAATACACTTACATTGCATACCAAATAACAAGATAATGTGATTTACAAATGTTGAGAAAACTGTTACAAAAAATAATTTGTAGACAAAGAGAAAGATGAACAGGGATGAACCAGGAGACTCTTTCTTCTTCAAAGCATGTATAAATAGCCTATTGTTAGTAGTTGCAGGGAAAGTTGTAATGGAAATTTTTGCCTTGTTAAGCTTTTATTGGCTTACATATTTATTTATCTATTGGACACAAAGAAATAGTCACTGGCAACTTAATAAAAGGTTGGCTTTTTTTCATAGCAGATTTTTAATTAATAAAGGCTATCTCACACATACTTATTCAGCATCTCATTACTATTTTCTATGACTTACTGTTGAATCATTTATTATAATTGGTACTAATTTTCATGGTTTGATGAAAAAGAATGAGCTCAAGGATTCTGAAATTCCTTGTTCTAAAGTCTGCAGCATACAGATTAATGTTAAATAACAGTTTAATGGAGTATCAAATCTCTGTGGGTGAAGGCCACACACAAAAACCACAAAAATTGATACCCCATGAATAATAATGAAGCCACAGTAGTATCTTACCTGCAGAAGAATTTTTAACCAATGAGCAAAGAAAAGTCTGTGGGCAGGCACTAGTGAAGGGTGATCTAATCCTCGGACCAGACTGCTGATTATCTGACTTTCTTCTTTTTCTGTTAAAATCTCTTTCTCAAATTCCACCTGAAAAAAGGACAAGTATATGTTCAAAAGATATGATGTCCCACCTCCCAACATGAACAAGGAACTTCAAACTGAAGGTAAACCTGACTTGGGATGGACAGACAGATTGGTGAACAGGGATTGCACTTAGTCGTGCTAAGGATACCCCCACTCGACCACTCAGAAACGGGAGTAGATGCGCCCCTGACCTGGAAAGGAGAGGCACAATACAACTCATAATGCTTTTAAAGCTGTATACCTAATTTGAAATCAATCCCTTCTGTAGAAGCGGAGAAATCTGTTAAGAAAAACTGTCTATTATTTATCCTTAAAAAAGTCTAAGTCAGCTCAAAAACCAGGAAGTAGATGCACAGCTGACCTGGAATAGGGAGGCATGATACAACTCATCATGCTAAAGCTGTATACCAAATTTGAAATCAATCCCTTCTGTAGAAGCCGAGAAATCTGTTAAGAAAAACTGTCTATTATTTACCCTTAAAAAAGTCTAAGTCAGCTCAAAAAACAGGAAGTAGATGCACAGCTGACCAGGAATAGGAAGGCATGATAAAACTCATCATGCTAAAGCTGTATACCAAATTTGAAATCAATCCCTTCTGTAGAAGCCAAGAAATCTGTTACGAAAAATTGTCTACTTTTGACCCATTAAAAAGTCCAAGTTGGCTCAGAAAACAGAAAGTGGATGCACAAATGACCTGGAAAGGGGAGGCACGATTCAATTTGTTATGGTAATGCTGTATACCAAATTTGAAATCAATCTTTTAAGTAGAAGCTGAGAAATCTGTTAGGAAAGTTTGTTACAGACAGACAGACAGATAAGGTGATTGCAATATAGTCCACTCTCTTAGAGTGGGGGTATAATGAACAAATGAACAGACCTAAACACTATTTGCCTATTTACACATTCAAATTTAGGAATCTATATTAAAAGAATTATTGATGGGAATATAAGAAAAATATATCTAAGAAAGAAAATAGCTCACTCATTGGTTAATCATAATAAGATTCCTAATACATATTTATGTAAAAAAAAATATAGCGTATTTTGCCGTGTATAATGCGCATTTATGTACAATGCGCACCCCCTTTTCATTATGAAAATCTGGGGAAAAAACGAAGTTTGGTGTAAAATGCGCAATCATTTTCTATGACAAGAAACCCTCAAAATTTGTCTCTTTTTTTCAGGTGGAAAGACTACAGATGAAGATTTTTTTAATGAAAATAAAATTGTTTTGTAATTATTGTGAAAATAAAAAGAAACTGTTATACTATTTGTGTATTTTATTATGACAGCGAAATCGTAAATCCCGGTAACGGTCCCCCTTTTCAATCAACAAACAACCCAAGCTCACATCTTTTGATGACAATAAAGGTGTCAAAACAGTGATGATCAACAAATTACTATTCAAACAATCCTGAAGTATTACAGCTGAATGGCTTTAATTGTTAATTGACTGTCCAAGCCTGTTTACAAAAGATCGAAGTTTTGTGCAAATTGGCCTCAGGTCAACCAAGGTGTCAAAACAAATAATTACCGGTAGATCTAAATTATCTCCAGCTTGGGGTGAGTATTTATTCACAAAACAATAAGAAAATGGCTATCTGTTGCTCAAATAATTACATGAAAGAAAATACACAATCATGTAAACAAACCATTCTATTTTTAGAATTATTTAAATGAGGTTACTGAGGGGAATACACATTATTGATCCAGAAAGGAAACAAGTAAAGGAAGAATGAATAAATAAATTAAAATCATACATTTTGTATTTTATTATTCTTATTTTGAATAAAGAAATTGGATAGAAGTATTTTTAAGAGTACAAATATCTTTTACCAAACTAACATTAAACCAAAATGGCGGCCGATATGAAAATGAAATTAATAACGATGCCAGACACAGTTTCGTAGAAAAGACTAGTGGTGGTAGCCCAATATATTGACCAATGAGTGAAGGGAATCCTGTCTATTTTTGTACCGGAAGTTAGAATGACCATTTATTTTGTACTTTTGTAATTGTTTACATACTTCTCTGCATGAAAAACATCATATCAGGTCTGCTTTTGTAAAATAAAATATAATTGGATAATATTTGTACAAAGGGGGATAACTATAAAACCCTTCAGTTTTTGAATGTGACAAATCGCCACTTTTTATTTCTAAAAAAAGCAGGTAAACGTACTCCAATATTTTCACAGTTTACTAAAGGAAACATGGCCTTTCAGATATTTCTGGTTCAGGTATTTTCATTATTGTAGAAGTTACTGAAATCAAGTCTAGAAAATGTGATGACCCCCCTTAATTTTTCACTAAAACACCCCTTTTAGGTCTGTTTTTGGCACTTTTATTGGACTATACTGACTTTTATTGATTCATAAAATAGAGACCACCAATAAGAGTGCAGATTTATCTTTTTATTGATATATAAATGTCCATAGTGCAAGTGATAGCCAGATTTTATTCAGAGCATGGAAATGACATTGCTTTGGTCCAATGACGTCACTTTGAATTACTATGTCCTGCACCCTAAACAAACACATGAAGACACTGGAATTAAGTTTTTATTTGAAAAAAGCATGATAAATTTTATTTAGAGATACTAATAATGACCAGGATTCAATAGAAATCATGTGAGTTATGATTCTTGTGTTCAATCATGGATGAATCTTGTGTCCAAAGTCTGACAAACATCGATCTTTTGCCGTTGCTGATGTTCATGAAAATGTATGAAAATCTCATATAGGGATGTATTGTGCGCACCCCTATGTTAGATTCTGGAAATTATTGTAAAAAACTGCGCACTATACACGGCAAAATACGGTATGTATTGACATTGTATTTGGTAATGGACAAAAAGAGAAATTTTCACAGTAAATACTTTTAAGTAACAAATGTCAAATGTATAAAGAAGGAAAATGATCCGGGAGAATTTGCCTCTGTGCCAAACCATAATCATTTGAATAGGCTCCATACCTCACTTTTTTGCATTATGAACAAAAGTAAAATTTTAAGTCTAATATAATGGTTTGACTGAATGACTACAAATGCATTTTACATCAAATTTTGGCATACATGATAAAAGTATCTTAATTTTTGGTGCAAAGGAAGAAGACAGTCTGTGTTCTTGGAAGAAAATTGATTAGACTTACTAAGATGAAAATTATGAGATGCAAAATAACTGGGTTCATTGTCGACATATGGCTCAGCATAAATGGCTTGAAAATCTAAAACAGATAAAATAATACAAATTTTAACATAGAAATTCAACCAAAATAAGTATTCTTTGTATAATCTATCTCAATATACTATTATTCTAACAATTATTTTGTCAATTAAGTTAGGACTGGCAGCAGCCCCCCTAAAAATCATGATAAAAATAGGAGGGTATGGATTGGGATGGGGTTAATAATTGCTGTAACTTTTGCCATTTTTCACTATTATGTGCTTTGTTTCGAAATTATTCTCTACACTCTATATTTTGGATGGCCATCATTATCTATTCTTTAAACCAAAAACAGGAAGTAAGTGAGCAACAGACCTGGAATTCAATCCCATGGTATGGGGCCCCATGATGCTGAATACCAAATATCAAGAAGCTGTAATTAGTATTTGCTGAGAATGGTGTAACGAAAGCACTTGCTCTGCCTGCATGTCGTCTGCAGCTCAAACCCACATTCACTTTTTCATAACCCTGATTTTTAACAATGAAATCCAGCCAATAAAATGAGCTTTTGAATATCAATGTATTAGTTTTTTTCTTACTGTAGGTGATACATGATGAGTGTTCTGTGCTATTTCTTTTACTGATGTGACTACATGCCAAAGTCCACCAGTAGTATAAAGTTCAGGATTTTCCATAACAAGGGAAATAACTTGTCTTAATTCTTGAGGCTCCATCAGCATGGATTGCTGTCTCTGTAGGTGCTATAAAATAAATGCCTATGATTTATGAAAACAGATTTTTGAATTATTAATACTACGAGAATACGTCAAACATTTTTTAGCTCACCTGACCCGTAGGGTCATGTGAGCTATTGTCATCACTTGGCGTCCGTCGTCCGTCCGTCGTCCGTAAACTTTTTAAAATGTTAACTCCTCTGACACCATAAGTCCAATTGCAACCAAACTTGGTATGGTTGTTCATTAGCATTCGGTGCTTAGAACTGATGTGGAGATTTTTGATTCGTCGTAAAACATGGCCGCCATGGCTAAAAATAGAACATAGGGGTAAAATGCAGTTTTTTGCAAATAACTCAAAAACGGCTACAGATATCAAAATTCTGGCATAGGGTAAAAGTGTTCAGCACCTCAAGATCTACCTACCCTGAAATTTTGAAGAAAATCCAACGACCCATGTAGGAGTTATTGCCCTTTTTGTGGATTTTTTGCAAATTTTGCACCTGTTTAGCTCAATATCTTGAAAACTATACTAGATATTTGAGAAATTTAAATTGCATATTGTTAAGCACATCAAGATCTACAAAATATGTAACAGGGTCAACGTTGTAGGAGCTTTCCTTTTAGGAGTTATTGCCCTTAGAACGTCAAAATTTAGCATTTTAACAGCATTTCCTCATTACATTGAAAACGTTAACTTCTCTGACACTTTAAGTCCAAATGGAACCAAACTTGGTATAGTTGTTTATTAGCATTAGGTGTATAGAACTGATGTGGGGATTTTTGATTGGTCGTAAAACATGGCCGCTGTGGCTAAAAATAGAACATTAAGGTAAATGGCAGTTTTTTGCAATTAACTCTAAAACGGTGACAGATTTCAAAATTTTGATTGGGAACAAAAGTGATCAGCACCTCAAGATCTCCCAGCTCTGAAATTTTGAAGAAAATCCAACAACCCATGTAGGAGTTATTGCCCTTTTTGTGGATTTTTTGCAAATTTTGCACCTGTTTAGCTCAATATCTTGAAAACTATACAAGAAATTTGAGAAATTTAAATTGCATATTGTTAAGCGCATCAAGATCTACAAAATTTGTAACAGGGTCAACGTTGTAGGACCTTTCCTTTGAGGAGTTATTGCCCTTGGAACGTCAAAATTGAGCATTTTAACTGCATTTCCTTATATTGAAAATGTTAACTCCTCTGACACTTTCAGTCCAAATGGAACCAAACTTGGTATCATTGTTTATTATTATTAGGTGTAGAGAACTGAAGTGGGGATTTTTGATTGGTTGTAAAACATGGCCACTGTGGCTAAAAATAGAACATTAGGTTAAACTGCATTTTTTTTGCAAATAACTCAAAAAGGGTGACAGATTTTTAGATTTTGATTGAGAACAAAAGTGATCAGCACTTTTAGATCCACCATATTGTCAGATGACCCCCTTATTAATCTTATGACCCTTTCAACGTTAAATAGATTTTGCCTTATAACCTTTACTTCAGGCACATATGTCAGGTGAGCGATTCAGGCTCCTGGGAGCCTCTTGTTTAAAAATGTTCTTGTAATGATTTTATGTCTTTTTTGCCAGTTTGATTTTGTCTTTGGTTTTTTTTTTAAGATTTACGATTATTGATTTCCCATTCAGACACTTTTGCTTCATGGCATTATAATAACTTTGCTGAAGTTCAAATTCTTTATAATTTGTAAATTCATCATGTACAAATTATCAAAGACATTTATTGCTTTACAGCATATTTTAGCATGAAAATGTACTACAATGAACACATTAAATACATTGCAATAACAAAACTGTGAAGCTACATGCAAATAAATATTCATTGCTCCTAAAAGCTCAATATAGCAGAGGGTTGGCATCTACATAATGTCAGAAAGATTTAGTGCAAGTTGCATGAGAATTGATTGATGATTTAGGAAGGGTACCTGATAAGAGAATGAACACAAAAAAATATAGAGGGTCACAATATATCATTTTTTTTTCAATCACAGTTTAATATAATACTTACATTTTCACCATTCTCTTCAGTAGGATTTAGGCTGCTATGAAGGTAATAAAAAGACATTTTAATGAACTACAAATGTATATAAATCATGTTTTTCCTGTAATCACACATTTACATCCCCATATGTAATATTAAAGTTTTTTAATTACTCTTTCCATTGTAAAAGTTTTGTACATTATTATAATGATACTGCTTTCTTTCATAGATGCTAAAAATGTTTTATAAAACTGATTCAAAGGTGTGCACTTAAATTCTAAATTCCATAGGTTTTAAAAATGATGTCTTCAGCAAAAAAAAAAAATTGGTATAAAAGGACCAAAATAGTTCTGACATAAAAAAAATTACTGAATTCTTTTTACAAAAATTTTCCACTGAACTTGTCAGGCAAAGATTTCCTTTGACTTTTACAAAGATAAGAACAAGTGGCGCTTTAAGTGCTTAAACTGGTGACAAAATAAAAAGAAATTCAAAAAACCTAGAATATAAATATTTTTTTGCAATGTGGAATCTTTACCTTACTCCATTGGTAATAATTTTTGTCACAAGCAATGCATAGTCCTGGTGTAGGAAACTTTTTTCCTGTCTGAAAGCCTGGAATATGTAGTCTCTCTCTGACCATAAAATACCCTGAAGTGTGAAAAAGTATTGTTTAAAAATATTTACATTAATCAGATTGAGGAATAAATTCTTTATGTTGAGAATGATTCTTGTTTGAAGTTGATCTATTTTATATTATGAAAATTTTTATTTTTCAATTTTCCTTATTTCTCATTATAAACCTTGACAGCATTCAATTTCATCTTAATAAGCATCTCATCTTTATATGTAACTAAATTTTTGTAACATGTATGTACACAGATGGAGCTTTATATTTTGCAATCTGTAAACATTTTCAATCAACATTATGCATGATATATGTAATAAAATTAGTGCACTTCTTCATGTTATACAAACACATTTACATGTATTACTCTATTTTATTGACCGGGCTGGTCACGGGTCAATTATTTCGGACTTCTTCATTTAAATCCTACCTAAGAGTCCAAGAAAATTAAGCTCCGCCCAACCTTGCGAATAAAATATAGTAATACAAGATTGCAAATTGCAATGTATTGGGCTTAAAGATTTATAGTGTATGATTCAGGGCTTTATCAAATGTGAGAAAATAAACTATATTTTCAGTAGTTTACTACTAAAGGGGGGGGGGGTAGGACCTTTTTCGGGACACCGGGATTGGCCATATTTAAGCTCGGGATTCCGGGATTTGGACAATTTAAGTTCGGGATTCCGGGATAAAATTTTATCAACTTAACAGGGCTTCGGGATTTTCTCTTTTATAAGTCGGGATGACGGGATTTTGTAAAAATTAGTTCAGGATTCCGGGATCAGACCCCCTCCTACACCCCCTCACTAAAGTACAAACCGGTTTGTTGTCTTCTATCTGATACAAACACTGACAACAGCATGACTTCACATAAGAACTATCTGATGAATCTATCCCAGACTTTACTTGCTTTAATAAGACTTCTATGAAAGACTTGCCAATATCTTCAGCCTACAATAGAAAAGAATCTTATTAAAACCTTTTTCAAAACCGGGTATACAATTTTCTCTGATAAAATTATCATCCTTGAAATAAAATTTTACCAGTATTTACAATTCCTCATACATGTATATCACTATATAAATTTGATTTTTTTAGAGGGCCATGAAGTTGACTAGTGTTTCCAAAGTTGATACTTTGACTTGAGTTCATGTTGCTGCCTGCAGTTTGGTTATTTTTATGTTGTTTTTGCATGTTGTGTGTTTTTTGTGTGCCATGATTTAATGTCTTTCTATTATGTCTTGAACTTTTAGAACTTATGACATTCTTAACCCAAATTGGTAAAACTTTGCTTCTTGATCAATGAGCCTTTTGTCATACATATAAAAAAAGAAGGAATGTGCCTATGTGACACTGATGCCCCCGCTAGGCCCCAAACAGAAAGTATATGTCCATGAAAGTTGCTAAAAATGTACTGTTTGTCATACTGAACCATCCTACCAAGTTTCAAATCATACCCATGTACACTTTCTGAGAATAGTTTGACAGAAATTTTCAAGTTGATTTTTATATCGCCCTAGTCCCAAACAGGAAGTAGATGTCAGACAGGTCTCAAAATCACTTAGGACGTATAGTTTGTCATACTGAACATTCCTACAAAGTTTCAAATCATTCTCATGTAAAGTTCCTGAGAAAAGCTTGACAGAAATTTTCAAAGTCATGTTCACATATTTTCACATTGACCTAAGTCCCAAACAGGAGGTAGATGACCAACAGGTCTCAAAATGGCTTAGGACGTATAGTTTGTCATACTGAACAATCCTACCAAGTTTCAAATCATTCTAATGTATGGTTCCTGAGAAAAGCTTGACAGAAATTTTCATAGTCATGTTCACATTTTTTCACATTGTCCTTAGTCCAAAACAGGAAGTAGATGTCAGACAGGTCTCAAAATCGCTTAGGACGTATAGTTTGTCATACTGAACATTCCTACAAAGTTTCAAATCATTCTCATGTACAGTTCCTGAGAAAAGCTTGACAGAAATTTTCAAAGTCATGTTCACATATTTTCACATTGACCTAAGTCCCAAACAGGAGGTAGATGACCAACAGGTCTCAAAATGGCTTAGGACGTATAGTTTGTCATACTGAACAATCCTACCAAGTTTCAAATCATTCTAATGTATGGTTCCTGAGAAAAGCTTGACAAAAATTTTCATAGTCATGATCACATCTTTTCACATTGGCCTTAGTCCAAAACAGAAAGTAGATGTCCCACAGGTCTCAAAATGGCTTAGGACATATAGTTTGTCATACTGAACCATTCTACCAAGTTTCAAATCATTCTCATGTATGGTTCCTGAGAAAAGCTTGACGGAAATTTTCAAAGTCCTGTTCACATCTTTACACATTGGCCTTAGTCCCAAACAGGAAGTAGATGGCCACCAGGTCTCAAAATGGCTTAGGACGTATAGTTTGTCATACTGAACAATCCTACCAAATTCAAATCATTCTCATGTATGGTTCATGAGAAAAGCTTGACGGAAATTTTCATAGTCATGATCACATCTTTTCACATTGGCCTTAGTCCAAAACAGGAAGTAGATGTCCCACAGGTCTCAAAATGGCTAAGGACATATAGTTTGTCATACTGAACCATTCTACCAAGTTTCAAATCATTCTCATGTATGGTTCCTGAGAAAAGCTTGACAGAAATTTTCAAAGTCATGTTCACATATTTTCACATTGACCTAAATCCCAAACAGGAAGAAGATGACCAACAGGTCTCAAAATGGCTAAGGATGTATAGTTTGTCATACTGAACAATCCTACCAAGTTTCAAATCATTCTCATGTATAGTTCCTGAGAAAAGCTTGACGGAAATTTTCATAGTCATGTTCACATCTTTTCACATTGGCCTTAGTCCAAAACAGGAAGTAGATGTCCCACAGGTCTCAAAATGGCTTAGGACATATAGTTTGTCATACTATTCTACCAAGTTTCAAATCATTCTTATGTACGGCTCTTGAGAAAAGCTTGGCGGAAATTCATACGGAGGGACATGAGTAAAACTTATTGCCACGCGACATGTCATTGCGGGGGGCATAAAAATTCTTCTCAAGCTTAGGTTTAGAAACTAAAACAAATCATGTGTAAGCATCGTTTAGCATACCAACTACCTATATTCTAAATACAAGAAGGTGATCTCACCAAAGTATCAAAGTATATGACCAGTGTTGTTATTGTACTTAGTAGCTGGCACATATAAATAACATCTTTTGTGTTCTCTAAACATGCTTTTAAAGATGAAATTACTTCTTCAATACTGAAAAATGAATAAACAGTATGTATTGACAAAGCATTTGAAAAGCACTCAAAGGTATAACATAATAAAACTTAAATAACTTAAAAGATAAATGGCCATACAGCTCATAAAAATTAATTGCAGTTGGAGTTAACATATGTGTTGTGGTCTCGTGTTCATTTACTCCATATCCTTTCTTAAATTATTTAAAAACTACATAGAGTCTCATCAGAGCCTTAATAAAACATCAAGATTAAACAAGGAATACTGTGAGCAAGCTAAAGAAGGGTCCCCTGGCTTCATATTGGATACTAAATTAATAAAAAACTTCAGTCCAATTATCTCCCCCGGCCCTGTATGATATCTGACAGCAATGAAAATTATTCATGCACATCTCCATATGATGTACTTCCTTCATGTAAAGTGTCATCTAAATCCATCTAGCGGATTAGGAAGAGTTGTGCTTACAAGGTGAATGGACAGGCAGTCGGACAGACAGACAGACATACAAACAGGGTAATTTCTATATACCCCCAAACTTTGATTGCAGTGGATATATACATTGTAATAATGCTTTAAATACTGATATGTGTGTATTCTTCATGTATATTCTCTGGAAAATTAATATTTTAGAACAAATCTTAATTGCACTTAATCAAAGGTTTTAAGGTGTCCTAAATAAAAACTTCCTTAATTCTCTTCAGTGTTCAATAAAGGTAATAACAAAACTACCGAACTTGAATGATCAATCTCATAGTCCAGAGAAAATGACAAAAACGAATCAGTCATACCCGAGAATTGGTGGATCGCAATGGTCCTGACTTGGTACAGGCATTTCAAACGAAATGGTGGGTTAAACCAGGTTTTATGGTGCCAAACCTCCCTCTTCCATTGCGATCTTAGGATCCGGTAATGACCATAGAACACAACATAGTTGTGAGACACAATAGGGATATTGAAGTGATCATCTCAGTACAGCAGACCAATCAAACACTAATTAAAACAATTAACTATTATATCTTTTAAGTCAATTTTGAACTTTTCTACTAGTGGCTGATAACGATGAAAGAATTTTTTTTAGGGATCGTATGAGACATATTTTCTTATAGCCCTGCTCCAAAAGACGGTCACGAAGAAATCCGTGTCTGATAAAAAAATCTATGAAATGTGTGCAAGCTCTGGCATATCGAATAAGTTGTGAAATATAAACACCGTATGCACCTGGGAAGTAGGAATATTGCTCTGTAGATTAGGAAAATTAATAATTTGAAAATTAAAGTCGTCTCATTTATCGTAAATTTTTGTACTGAGATGACCACCTGGGTCAAATTTGAGGTGCAAATCCAAGAAAGACATGAAGCAATTTGATTCGGTGGTCTCTTTAATTTCCAATTCTGGAGGATATATTGAAGGAATCCATCTACCAAATGAAGTGTTATTGACAGAAAGGACATCATCAATATATCTGAATGTAAGATTAAATGACCAATGTTCAATATCATTTATACATTTTATACATGTATTCAGTGTTAAACGTTTTACTAAATAAGATAAAATCTTTCATGTCATTTGATATTTATACTGTTTGAAAATGAGTTCTCTCTCTTTTGGTATGAACTAAAATCATGTATAAGACTTGCATTTGACATTCAAACCCAGGGAGTCTCAGGTAGGAAAAATGTCACTCACATGGGGCAGAACGAGAACAATCTGGGTAATGACGTAGTAATATAATATGTAACCTAGGTTGTTCCAAATGTACACTTTTATTTGTTACAAAGATCATTGACCCATACAGAACAGAGGTCACCCACCTTCTGTTTTATTTTTCAACCCGGGAAAAAATAATCTACCCAGGCTGCCTAGGAAGGGAATGTTGAACGCGCCCCATTACTACAAATATTACTGGTACAATGTATATAAATATACTGTCTTGACTGCTCTTATAGTTCAAGAAAAATTTACATATGTACATAATGATTGTTGTATTTCTTATACAGGTAATTTTGTTTTTTTGTCAAGTATAAGCTGGTTTCAAGACATTACCCTAATCATTTTAATGCATGCACATATTTTGGTTCTATGTAATTTTAAATTTTTTTAACAAAAATGATTGTGTTCTTACACTGATACATACTTGCACTCAGGACAGGATACTATGTTTTCTTCTAGCAATACAAGCAGTTCAATCTTTTGTCTAGAAGGAGTAGAGAATTCATGGAGTACCTAAACATACAATGAATTCATATGTAATTAGCAAAAAACATGATAAGGTACACAAAAGGTATACTAGGTAGTTCAATATACAAGTATATCAAAACAAATATATATATATATATATATATATATATATATAAATATCATACAGCTGTACTTGTATTTTGTGAAACAATTTTTTTTTTAAAGTTGCAAAAATGTTATTTCATGAAAATACATATAGCATAACTAAATGCAGAATTAGTTTCAGTTTCTGAAAATATTTACTGAATAATTTTGTTTTTGACTCTGTACATGCTGTAGTAATGATTAATTCCAAATAATCAAACTTCCTGTTCAATTAATTATATTTTTTTAACCATGATTTAAAAAAAATAAAAATTATCTTAGAAAGCTTGTTAACCCAATAGTATCCCAATTGGGATATTCGCATATACCCCAATTGGGATATATGACTGTTTTTTGCAGTTTGTATCTATATGCCAAAATGTAGCATAGTTATATATGCACCAACATTATGATTCTATGATATTCAGGCTATTGTTACATATTTGTTGGTTGTTTGTGGGATGCTGCGTTTTCTGTGCAGACCAAGTTTTACATTAAAACTTCAACTGATTTTAGAGTCAAATTATTCTTCTAAGCAAAGATTTAAGTCAATTTTGAGTTTCAGAATTTAAAGAAAAGTGTTAAGCATGTTAAGAACTATTTTATAAAAATTTACAAAGTTGAAAATAAATTTTACCATTTCTAAATCTGTTATGAAAATTTGAGTTATCTTTCTTTGATCAAAAGAAAATTCAGGATTATGAGACATGATTTGAGCTACATGTTTGAACCCCAATAGTTTTAAAATCAAACAAAGATTTAACTAAAAAAAAAAAAAATGTTTATTTTTAATTCATGTAATTATAGACTAAATCTTCCTAATGCAGTTCAATTCACATCAATAACAAATAAAGTCTTGTCAAAAACTCATACTAAACATTATGTGATTATGACATAAAAAAGTGGTTGTTATAGTACATGTAAATTGCAGCAACACAATGACCCTTGTGATATACTTTTGGATCCCCGGAACAATGAACTTGAGATATCTTAATGACAATTTATGCTCCTTTAAAGCATTAAAATATTATTAGACAATAACTGCAATACATGTACATTTATATATATCCCAATGAATCTGAGTCATTTCGTCAAAATGAGTCCTTTTGACCCTATTTTAGTAAGACTGAATGTAAATATGATTTGCCTATAAAAGTCGATAAATAAAATTCATATCTGGTCTATGATTTAGGGCTGAAACCTTGGATATATACTTGTAAGACAAGGTACATTGTATATAAGATAATATTTATTGTGAACTTTACTCAGTAAAAGCCATGCAAAATACTGAAAAATAGGCATTAACACATGTTTTAGAAAAAAAATGTAACATAGTTAACTGAATGATTGATAGACCTGTCTATAAGAATATATTCTGGTGTACAGGTCTACGACTGAATCAATTTACTTTAAACAATAGGTACAAAATAACCCACTTATTCATACTATCGGTACAAAACAACCCAGTACTAACAGGTGTCTGTACGAAACGACCTGAGGTACAAACATTTTTTGGTACAAAACGATCACCACAGTCATAAACTTGTTATTGTTTTACCTAGCTACAACGCAAAAGACAGTTAAAATTGGTTGTATCAAAACCTTCTGTGCCTCAGAAACAAGGTCTGAAGGACACTATACACCGAGTAAAACATTCCAGTTGGACCAGAAAGATGTAAACTGTTTGCCAAAAAATCATTTTTCTAAGGTTTGTTTATTGTATGTTTCGATGTCTTTTGACATGCATCCTCCTTTAGAGTGACCAAACTGAGAAAATTTTGCTTCTTTTAGTGTTAACATGAAAACATAGCTTTTACAAGGGAAACTCTAGATATCTGTAAACTACAAATGTATGCCACACTGTTTCAGGCTTATCTACTTCATGTTTTACATGTAAATGCTTAGCATATAGGAAAACATTAGATTTCTTGTTTATCTACATAAGAGCGTGTCTATGAGAAAACCATGCAAAATCCAAAAATTTGTCCAGATGCAAGAATTTCAAATCTACAAAAGGGATGGGGCAACTAAAAGCATCCCCCTTAAGACTCCTTTTTGCAAAAAAAATTTTTCGAGAAATTCAAGATGGCCGACCTACAGGCCTTATAAGGATAACTGAGTTTCTTGGAAAAATTAGCCATTCTGAACAGTGCTGAATACAACAATTTAACTTTGTAACGGTTTATTTTTTCAATATTTTTTCTCCAATAATCCAAATTTGAAAGAAGAATTTGGAAAGGGTCATATTTCTGCTTCTTAATTCTACAAAAATTTTGAAAATCATCATTTCCATTCCTCAGCACCCATAGGGGGTATATGGGGCATTTTTCAAATACCTTAAAAACATCAAAATGTTCCATTTTAAACATAATTGTTTGTGAAAAATAACATTTTTAAATTCAATTTGCCATACTATGCAGAAAATGGATGCATTAAAGTACAAAATAGCAAAAGGAAATGCTTTGCACATGAATTTTGGCATCTCTACAAGTCCACGAATTAGAGACATGCACCAGTTTGGGCGAGACAATCCCATATTTTCTACAACTTTGGTTAAAGTATGAAAATATTTTTTTCCAATGAAAAACCATTTTTGACAAATGCTAAGACAGTTGGTTACAATAAAAATAACTATATGGACAATGGCGGTGCAGAAAATGTACAAACAAAGATGCAAAAAAGTGAATTTTTTAAGAATTCTGGAAAAATAAAGATATTGTCAATTTTAGGTGAACACAGCAGATTTACTAAAACTCAGGTCAAATTAATTGAATATGTCCCCAAAAGAATGCTTTTTGGTGTTTTGGAATTGATATATACAAAGTAGTATATTATTGTTTTCCTGGAGGCAGATGCATTCAAATAGTGATCTTTGGCCATTTTCGGTAACTGCCAAAATGATCTCCTGGACCATATTTGAATGAGTTTTATAACAATGTTGTTTAATAAAGCGACAATCCTTTTTGTTATTTCTGACGTTTGTAAAAATGTTCATGTAGACCAAAAATATTTAAAATATCTGTCAAGGCATAACTTTTTAAAAGTTGGTCAAAAATGGCCAAAAACCTCATATGGCTTAAATTAGCTATCTTTCCTTAAAAACCAATTTTTTGAAAAAAAAAGTGTACCAGAAAAAGTAATTTTTTATGCTTCTTTTCACATTTTCTTTACTTTAAAATATTGTTTCAGATACCCTCAAGAAAAAAATATTTTGTTCGACTTAGTTTTTTTCAGGAGGTGGCGGCCTTTTCTAGTCAAATGATGTTTGTTCTCAATTTTGACCATATTTTTTCAAGGTATCTCTCGACAGATTCTTTTTTTATTATGTTTTCACGTGCTTACCTTTACATACTTTAGAAAACTTAAAAATACTGTTTACTGAATTGAACAACATTTTTATAACAAGATTGCTACGCGTAGCCATGTGTCCCCCGCCGCCGCATAAAAGTTGCGTGGTATGTCAATTCAAGCAATATATTCTCTGAGAAACGATAGAAATAGGTTGTCAAAATATGGGATGATCACCTATTAACAGTACCCTATCAGTGTGTAAAGTTTCAGCAACATCCGTTCAGTAGTATCCGAGGAGTTGCATTCTCAAAAATGTTTGAAATGACAAAGTCCCATTTTTTGAACCGGAAAATCACAAATTTGTAAATAACTCAAAAACTGTAAATATTGTTTCAATTTTTTTTTCATATTATTATAGAGTACCCTTTGCTCTATCAGCCTACAAAATTTCAGAATCCTGTGCACCTAGGTAACCGAGATATTGGATGTCCTATATTTTGACCTTTCTTCCCTGTTTCCATGGAAACGGCTGCCATTTTGAAAATTTCAAATATTAGATGATCATCTACTAACAGTACCCTATCAGTGTGTAAAGTTTCAGCAACATCGGTCCAGTAGTGTCCGAGGAGTTGCACCCACAAAAACGTTTGACAAAGTCCCATTTTTCGGACTGAAAAATCACAAATTCGTAAATAACTCGAAAACCGTAAATATCGCTTCAAAATTTTTTTCGTATTATTATAGAGTACCTTTTGCTCTATCAGCCTACAAAATTTCAGAACCCTGAGCACCTAGGTAACCGAGATATTGAATGTCCTATATTTTGACCTTTCTTCCGTTTTCATGGAAACGGCGGCCATTTTGAAAATTTCAAATATGGGATGATCATCTACTAATTGTACCCTATCAGTGTGTAAAGTTTCAGCAACATCGGTCCAGTAGTGTCCGAGGAGTTGCACCCACAAAAACGTTTGACAAAGTCCCATTTTTCGGACTGAAAAATCACAAATTCGTAAATAACTCGAAAACCGTAAATATCGCTTCAAAATTTTTTTCGTATTATTATAGAGTACCTTTTGCTCTATCAGCCTACAAAATTTCAGAACCCTGAGCACCTAGGTAACCGAGATATTGAATGTCCTATATTTTGACCTTTCTTCCGTTTTCATGGAAACGGCGGCCATTTTGAAAATTTCAAATATGGGATGATCATCTACTAATTGTACCCTATCAGTGTGTAAAGTTTCAGCAACATCCTTTCAGTAGTTTCCGAGGAGTTGCACCCACAAAAAACGTGACGGACGGACGGACGGAGACCATTACTAAGTCCCTCCGACGCGTTGCGGCGGGGGACAAAAATTATACAAATATGGTCCAGGAGCTCATTTTAACACTTTGTCGAAAATGGCCGAAGACCACTTTTTGAACGCCTGTCTATCGAAAAAAACAATAATATGTCACTTTGTAAATGTTAATTCCAAAAGACCATAAAGGATTCTTTCGGGTACTTATTCAACTTATTTGACCTGAGTTTTAGTAACTAATTGTCTTTGCATTTGTCAAAAAGGGGTTTTCTTTGGCAAAAAATACTTTCATACTTTTACCAAAAGTTGTTGAAAATATGTGATGGTCTTGCCAAAACTGGGGTATGCCCCAGATTCGTGGACTAGTAGAGATGCCAAAATTCATATGCAAAGCATTTCCTTTTGCTATTTTGTACTTTGATGCATACATTTTCTGCATATTATAGAAAATTAAAAATGTTATTTTTCACAAACAATTATGTTTAAAATGGAACATTTTGATGTTTTTGAGGAATTTGGAAAATGCCCCATATACCCCCTACGGGTGCTGGGGAATGGAAATAATGATTTTCAAAATTTTTGTAGAATTAAGAAACAGAAATATGACCCTTTCTAAATACTTCTTTCAAATTTGGATTAATGGAGAAAAATAGAGAAAAATAAACCATTAAAAAGTTAATTTTTTGCGTTCAGCACTTCAGTGTGGCTAATTTTTCCAAGAAACTCAGCTATCCTGATAAGACCCATAACTCGGCCATCTTGAATTTCTCGAAAAAAATATTTTGCGAAAAGGAGTCTTAAGGGGGATGCTTTTAGTTGTCCCATCCCTTTTGTAGATCTGAAACTCTTGCATCTGGACTAAATTGCATGGTTTTCTCATAGACACGCTCTTAAGTATATGCTCCCGAATATAAATATAAATGGTATGTTTGTATAATTCATAGACCTGTATAATAAAATATACAGGTCTATGGTATAATATTAAAAACATTGCTATGAAAGCTAAACTGAACATGTCTAGAAAAGCTGTAAGGATCCATTATGGAAATGGATCCAAAACGCCGAGCGTAGTGAGGCAACAAAAATCTGAAATTTTAATCTACACATGTATTAAGTGAAGAATATTGTTGAAACTGAAAAATACATGTACAAGCGCTTTTTTGTCGATCCCGGATCTCGACTTTAAGTGACTGAAATCCCGGCATCCCATCATAACTTTTTCCCGATTCCGGAACTTTAATTTTGCAAATCCTGAATTCCCGAGCTATAAAAAGGTTAAGGTTCATGCATCTGTACCTTTCGTTAAAAATAGCGAAATTTTCAACCTATTTTTTAGTATATGCAGAGCAAAAACTAAATAAAATAATAAAATAAAGCATAGCTGGACCTAGATATGGTAATTTCAGTTTCAATTTCTATCAAATTTTCATTTTAGGTTCCTTAAAACTAAAGATCTCTTTTTTTTCCTGTTCAGATCTTAAATTGAAAAAGGACAAACTATCCCTATTGCGCCTCTATCATAAAACGAGGTGAACTCTTTTAGTTAAATCCCTTATTGAAAGTTGCATGAAATTTGAGGCCACAGGCATGACAGGAAAGGGTGAAAGTAATATTACGCTCCTGAAGGGAGCGAAAATGGTAGAAATGTCAATATTTTAGTTGTACTATGAGCTAAATTTTCCTTCAACGTCTGGTATAGCACGCGCTTGTTTTCCCGAACTTTCGGCGTCTTTCTAACGTTTTTATCTTTGAAAATTTTAGACGTCATTAAACGCTCACGTAACCCACAAGAAAAGCTAGTTTTTTTTATTTTCGAACCAAAAAAAAAAAATTGGTTAATTGAAACCTAGGCTGGCATTTCCGGCCTCAACTGCAATACTTTCCGAAGATTTGGACGTACGCGGGAAAATCAGGGGCGGTAACACAAGTCTAATTGAAACCTCGGGAGCGTAACAGGATTTACCTGCCTCATATTAGCCTTAAATCAGGTGTTTTTAAAAGCGGAGAAAAAAAGAGATCTCTAAATTAATAAGGATTTTTTGGGGAAGAATTCATAGAGAAAAAGTAAGAATGTTTAAAATCTAGGTCCAGCTACACTTTAAATTTCAATTTTATGTGCAGTTTTGGCTGTGCATATACTGAAAATAGATTTAAAATGACACCATGTTTTAAAGAAAGGTACAGATGAACCTTAATCCCCACGTCCCAAAAAAGGTCCGGCCCCCCTCACATATCTGTACGTTGTGCATACTGGTATAACAGCTATAGTTTATTTAGCTATGCATGTAAATACGAAACCTACATGTGTGGTTTATATTTTTGTTATACGCGAGAGAAGCGAGCTCTCTATAATTTAATGCATTAGAAAATCTGTGCTTGTCAACTTGTGATGAAAATGTGAATGATTTATCCAATAATTGTAATTTTAACCTTCAAATAATCACACAAGTATGAATTTTGTGAGAATTTTTTGTGTAAAACATTGTTTCTTCCGTCAGAGATTGCTTGATTAAAAGCAATATCACTTGTCATTTTCTGATTTCGGCCGGTCAAAATTCATTGGAACTCTTTTGTGTTGGAGGAACAAATGGTTTAACTATAAAATCAAATAAAATATCGGAAAGGAAGAGGTATTTTTTCGTACCATTTTTTTTCGCGGGAAACTTTTGTATTTTGCGAGTTAGTATAAATATAATGTTGAACCGGTTTTTATTTCCATAATAGCTATGTTTATGTCGTAATCATGGGTCTGGAATCGTATACAATAGACAATGTTATTGCAATGTTAAGAAGTTATAGAATCATGCATGTCCTAGTGATACTCCCGCCAGGGGTCAAAATCTCCCGACTTTTTTACCCATCTTCCGTTCCCCCGACTTTTTATCACAGGTACTTCTGGACAGGACCCCATTTGGAGACCCATTAAAAGGGGGGTGAACATTAATGGGGCTCCAAATGGGGTCCTGTCCACAAGTACATGTGCTTTTTATGTGATCTCCCGCTTTTTTCAAGAATTGAAAAAAATTTAACTTTTTGACATTTTAGGGACCGACCATTTAACTTGAAGGGGGGCTTGGTTTTTTCCAAAAAAAATATTCTGAAAATTATTTTTGATGAAAAAAATATTTTGGCAGCAGAGTAAGAAAAAAAATATTCTGAAGAAGGATTTCTGACATATTTAAAAAAAATGATATAAAACGAAAATTAAAATTCTATCGTGACGCCTTCGAAAAATAAATTTTCCGTGCTCTGCGCGGAAAAAATTTTTCTGACCAAAACAAAAAACCATGGTCAGTCCCTTAGCCGTTCATTTCCGGTGTTTCTATGTATTTTTGGCACACGACAGTGCCCTAAATTAACATTGACACGCGAATTGAAAGGCCGCTGTAAACCTCCCGTTTTTTGTCCAATCTACAGCTAAAAAAATCCAAATCTCAAACCTTGTCATCATGGACTGATTCGTCACATGTATGTATAAAATATTTAGCAGTTTTCTATCTTTATAAAATTATAGAGCAAATAATTCAATTTTATAAAATTCTTTTTGCAGGTCAAATTGAAGAAAAGTCTTCTTTATACATATTGCAGTTGCTTGGACTCCAGAAGGGAAAAGAAAAAGAGGACGTCTCAATAATATAATTATAAGGTTAACCAGGTAAAACCTCCCAAATTTAGATATATACACGTAATTTACTATTTATATCGGAAGCATGGACGCGCAAACACGTCTTCCAGAATTCCGACCAGTACCTCCTCGTGGTGGAAGACGGGCCCTGTCTCCAGGGCGTATGTACCTGGAACAGCTAACACTGGCGGTGGTGTGTCATGGGCTGGACGACCCATGGCACATAGCGAGTCTATACCTGTTTAGGTATTAAAGTCGACGCAGAGGGGCTTTCCCCTAGTCGCGACTATAAATACCCATCAGTCCGCGCAAACACAACCATTCATTTATCAGCCCTTGGGCGGATACTAAAAGGGGGTTTCCAAATACTGGCCATTGTTGACTAAATTATAGGGGGATCCAGAGCAATTTTTCTGAGAAAATCTACAATTAAAAATTGCAATATGCAAAAAAGGGGAGTCTTAATCCCATAACACCCCCTTTCTAGTGGATCAACCACTGTTAATTGTCACCTGCATCTAAGCGAATAACGTGTCACAATTGAAAATATATTCATGATGATCTGTAAGATTTTCTATCTTACTAGTCCTATAAGGCGTCTTAGTCGGTGCTTTTTTTTATTTGGACATAATTACGGGTAGATGCAAGGTCTTACATGCAGTATGATCTGAATGACCCGTAAAACTAATGGAAAAAACTGAACACCGTAGTTTTTCAAATTATCAACATATTGTCCAAACTGTAAACAAGGAAAAAGTAGCCCTTTTCCAAGAAAAATATTTCTCGTCTATCCTGAACAAGGTGTGAAACCATAAGTTCCGAGCCTGAGTCCCATTGCATTTTATATTCAATCATTTTTAAATGCTGTAGATTATTTGTCAGGCTAAAGCTCAAACTTTGCTTTGTTTTAAGAATTAAAATAGTAAACGGTCAGTCAAATTGAAATGCCCAGGGTATTTTTATACTTTCATAGAAGTCCTTAATTTCATTTTTTTTAAATTTTTTTTTTAAATTTAATAACATTATTCCCGTTTTCAGAAAACTGACCACAAAAGTTTTTTTAATTGTTCTTTAGAAAACATGTGTACCATATAATAGTAATACAACAGTTACATCAATTTACAATTATAAAAATTCACATCTTGTTAGTATCGCTTATTGGCGGACACGAAATCGGTATAGATACGGACATCTGCAGCCGACATCGTAGTTGCGGCCTATAAGAAAAAAAAATAAAAAAATAAATGCAGACAAGACGAAAACTCATTTTACTTTCATCATAAAAAACATCAAAATCTTTATATGTAAAAATTGTACTTGGATATGAACACATTAAACCGTTGCTTTGTACTTAAACTTTCTCTATGATTCGTCTGGAATGTTTATTAATAGTATATTAGAATTTCTGTGGTTTTGTGTTTTTATATTCAGTTTTTGGCTTTTTTTTCTATTTCAATTTGATTTAAATGATGATCAAGTCTATGGGAGTACGTTACAACTTTTTTCAAATCATTGTCTGGAAAATGATATAATTTAAATCAATACATTGTGAATGAAATGCACTAACATTTGTCTAGATCATAGAAACGAGACATACGTGTAGTTTATTCAATCATAGAAAACGGCGATGGCAAGATATTTTTATTTTAAAAATTCATTTCAATATTATGTAATTTATCAAAATATGTTGCACTTCTAAAATCTTTAATCGAATACGAAAACATCAGATGTTGAAATACATGCCAAGAAAACAATAATGAATATACAGATTAAAAAAAAAGACGAACCTATTGCATTACCAACTATATTATAGTCACTGCTAAAGCCAAAACACAAGCACACTATGTGGCTTTAAGATGGTTTGAAATGTTTGTTGTCATTTCGTGGCTTTGTTACAGTTAATATATTTTTGAAATATAACACGTTTAAAAAAATATCATTTCCGTGTCCTTCATTTATATACAAAAATATAAGGAAAAAAAAACGCTGAAAAATTCTTTTGCAAATAAGTTTAAACAAGAGTGGTACAAGTGTTTCTATAATTCTCTCAATCCATCAGATGTACCAAAATTCATTCTTGCTTTATTACTAGACAGCGTTGCTGATTGGTAAATCTAGTTTTGTTGCCTTGTTTTAATTTGGTTGTGATCCTTTTCTTATCTAGTTTTGTTGCATTGTCTTAATTTCGATATGTCCTTTTTCCTTCTTTATGCTTTTGGGATTGTCCTTCTTTTTTTGGAGAATTATAAAATTCAGTGAGTTTTCATTAACAATTCTACCCCAAAATTTAAGAGTACATGTTGTTTAAGATCATATGAAGATCTAATGAAAGAATAAATGATGACGTAATATTATGCGCTTATCAGAGCAAATTCGGGAGATGAACATGAAAGAAGTGATAAAATGAATATGAAATGATGATGAAATGGGACGAGAGAAACAAGGCCTACAAGAGTTTACATTTTCTAAGCAAAACAAGAATTCTCATTCAGTGTCACATTTCAGCAAACAACGACTGTTTTTTGGGAAGAGTTGTTTTGTGCAAATTTCTTATTTTAGTTAATATCTACACTGTGGCGCCCTAACAAAAGTCTAGACTACGATTTTTCCAAAAATAAAAAAAAAAAGGAACGACGTTAGAGATATCCATAGCCCATATGCAATTAAAATTGGATTAATAAATTATTGGCGCAAATTACCTCACCTTTTAAAAGTATGTTGGCGAAAATTATACACTGGAGCAAATAAGACGTGTCGCAAAAGGACGTCAAAGTGGCGCAAACGAAGATATCCCTGGTTTTCAATCTGCAATATTTTATCTCTAAGAGGATTCCCTCGTCCATCCGTCCGTAAACTAATTCAACAGTTGAACTCCTCTGACACTGAGACAATTAAACTTGAATAATCTCAAGTCTTGGTAGAGTTGATCATTAGCATGGGAAGTACATAGCTAAAGATAGAAAATAGGGGAAATAAGGTTTTTTTGGGGGACAAAAAAACTGAAAAACTGTAACAAGTGGATCAAAGTAATCATCATCACAAGATCAAATTCTTCCTTTCCAGAAATTTTGAAAATCAAACCACTCGTGTAGGAATTGTCCTTATTTTCTTTCTTTCTAAATTTTGCATGAATTTAGCTCAATATCTTGAAAAGTTATATACGATATTTTAGATAATAAATTGCATTTTTTATGCTGATCCAGATCCAGATCTACAAATCTGTAATAACATTACTAAAAGTTTTAGACCATAACTAATAGATATTATTCCCCTTTATAAAACGCATATTTACAATTTCCCATGGAATTATGGCATTGGGTTAGTGCGCAACCCACAGAGCGACCAATTGAGTACCCTTGATGGCTTCGTCCCTCGTCCGCAGGATTTTTCAGGTCTATGATACGAAAAGCCTGGACACTTACCATAGTGGGCCAACGTTTGAACAGAGTGTCCCGCTTCATGCACGTCAATGACACCTTTTTGGCCGCCAAGTAGTGCACGACATAGGCTTAATATTCCGCCTCATTTCCACCTCAGAGTCTCCTTTTTTCTGTGGTCTTTAAAATTTCATTGTCTTTGTTTCCCGCCCATCCCATCACCAGTAAAACCAAAAATCTCTTAAACGGTCATAATCTACTTGGCAAGTCTTGGTTACACCGAACTTTATATATTTGTTCAGTGGTGTTAAGTTCAATTTCAGTAGTTTATCCAGTATTGTGGAGGGTATTAATTCTTGATTTTACTGAACATGATGTTAATGTTACTTGATTTACTAAAAGAAGAATATTCTGAATTTATACTGGATTTCTTCTAATACTGCACCCTTTTAGCGTCCAATAAATCGGGAGTTCCAACAGTAAAATGTTCTTCTAGCGCATAATTCTCATCATTATCGCATGTTCATTTTTCAACAACAAATCGGCATTCCAATGGGCACAAACTGTGCTCCTCTCCTCGCCGATTTGTTTTTATACTCTTACGAGACTGAATTTCTTCAGGGACTCGTAAAGAACAAGAAGATGAAAGAGGCAAGGTCATTTAATCTTACATTCAGATATATTGATGATGTCCTTTCTGTCAATAACACTTCATTGAGAAGCTGGATTCCTTCAATATATCCTCCGGAATCGGAAATTAAAGAGACCACCGAATCAAATTGCTTCACGTCTTTCTTGGATTTGCACCTCGAATTTGACCCAGGTGGTCATCTCAGTACAAAAATTTACGATAAACGAGACGATTTTAATTTTCAAATTATTAATTTTCCAAATCTACAGAGCAATATACCTACTTCTCCTGCATACGGTGTTTATATTTCACAACTTATTCGATATGCCAGAGCTTGCACACATTTCACAGGTTTTTTGATCAGACATCGATTTCTTCGTGACCGACTTTTGGAGCAGGGCTATAAGAAAATACGTCTCATACGATCACTAAAAAAATTCTTTCTTCGTTATCAACCACTAGTAGAAAAGTTCAAAATTGAGTTAAAAGATATGATAGTTAATTGTTTTAATTAGTGTTTGACTGGTCTGCTGTACTGAGATGATCACCTCAATAACCCTAATGTGTCTCACAACTAGTTTGTGTTCTGTGTTCATTACCGGATCCTAAGATCGCAATGGAAGAGGGAGGTTTGGCGCCATAAAACCTGGTTTAACCCACCACTTCTTGGGAAGTGCCTGTACCAAGTCAGGACCATTGCGATCATTAATTCTTCTGGTTTTGTGTTTCTCTCAAATAAAAATTGCATTTTGTTTATGATAATATTCATATCCTACATGTCCTATTATGTTCGATTTATAAAACCTAATTCCAAGAAAATTTTACAGTGTCACACTATTTTACGTAACTATATATTATGGGTTAAGCAAATTTTACAGTGTATAACTACATATACTATGGACTTGAAGATCGCAATGGAAGAGGGAGGTTTGGCGCCATAAAACCTGGTTTAACCCACCATTTCGTTTGAAATGCCTGTACCAAGTCAGGACCATTGCGATCCACCAATTCTCCGGTATGACTGATTCGTTTTTGTCGTTTTCTCTGGACTATGGGATTGATCATTCAAGTTCGGTAGTTTTGTTATTACCTTTATTCATCATCCTATTCATGCTCATTGCCTTTATATAGCAAGGACGTACAACACCAACTCACTCACTCATTCTCTGGCCTCATAAATTTTCTTGATATGGCCTTATCTTGATAAAAGCTAGACATTATCATATTTACACCTGTCCTTTTATTTCATAGTTAGCAAACATCTGCAACTCTAGATCGTTAAGAAATTAAATCTTACTATAGGTCGTTAAGAATTTAAATCTTAATAGAATCAAAAAAATAACGCAGACTAGACAATTAAGAAATTTAGGCAACTTATGTTTGTCCTTGTAAGCATACATAAGATCGATTCGTACATTAATATTACGCCCACAGCCGTTGCTTTGTTTCAAGTATTCTTTATGGATTGCTTGTGGCATTGTAATTTCACTTCTCCGATTTTCTGTCTTTTTTTTTCCTCATTAAGTTTTTGTGTAAGAAGGTTATTTTTTTTTTTATCAAAGTGGTTTCAGAGAGTATTTACAGCATAAACATACGTTTATAATTTATTTTGAAAATATTCCCTGGAATTATATCAAACAATTACATTCATTGCAAGTACTAATGCTGGCGTCACACTGTCCCGATTTTGACATACGATGGACACACGAATGTGAAAATTTTAACTTCGTGCGAAGTTAGTCCCGAACTTGCTAAAAATCAAAATCAAAACCGAAGGGTATACGATTAGAACCGATGGCTAAGCGATCGGAAAAGTAGCACATACGAATAGCTGGGAACCGATTACGAAGTTGTTACGATGTTATCAAGATTAGCCGAGAATTAGATCCGAAAGAGACACGAATTTATACGACGGCTGTACGACGTCGTGTTTAGCATACGATAGGTTTACGAAGCATCATGATGGGTATACGAAGTATGAAATATAATAACGCGATTTGCAATAAGATTATATAATTTAGTCTATATAAATTGTCCTTTGCAGCCTCTAGATTACTGTCCCTGGAGTAGATAAGACATTGATCTAAAGCTAATATGTAGAGCCTGTTAAGATAGAACAAAAAAGATGACGTTACTTTATCTTGTTTTGTTCGTGTGAGTTGATCGAAGCACACATAATCTGAAAACAAGAAGAATATGTTGTAACTATGTAGAAAGTTCGACAATTTTAGCTGTTGCGAACGGTTCTTGAACAAAGCGTGTCCACCTTATACTTCGTTACCGGTCCTATACCAGTATCTAAGTCCAAAGGTCCCGTAAATATTTGCGGACCGAAACAGAATGTAAACTTGATCTCGGTAACCCGTAATGGTGGACTGGCATACAGTACATACCAAAATCAGTTAAGGGTTTAGAAAAAAGTGTGGGAGACTGATATTTCAGTGAAATTCCAAAGTTCAAAGGGTCCTAACTCTGTAAAAAATTGCGGACCGGAACAACGCGTTAACTTGATCTTTAGCTCATCATGGTAAGACTCACATACCAAAATTCATATCTATATATAAGGTTTAAAAAAAAAGTGCGAAAAAGTTTTTGTGACAGCGAGACGGCCGGGCCGGACAGACACACAAACGGGCAGACGGAGTGCAAACTTAAAGTCCCCTTCGGCTTTTGTAGGTAGGGGACTGATAAAAACTAAAGTAAGTTTAAAATGTTTAAACCTTTATTTCTGATTTTGAAATTTAAGTATTAAAAGGTGCCACAGAAAGAGGGAAGCGAAAGAGGGAAGCGCCTGACTGGAAAGAACAGGACGAAAAGAAAAGCGTCACAAGAAGTTCTAGATCAAGACTGTCTTCGCTTTGTTTTGTCTTTTCTTCTTGTACTTTTGAGACTAATCATTCTAGTTTCATATTTTTTCAATTTCCTTTATCAATTTTTCGAAACTAAAAAAAATATGAATAAAGAATTAATGAGGATACTTGTATCATAAGCTGGTGTCTTGTAAGTCTTCCTCCTGCTGCATTTTAATTATGAGGGAGAAAAACAGAGCTATATACATAACTAACGTACTAACTTTTCTTTTTCTAAACGATTTATTGTAACACGCCCCTAACTAAAATGGATTAATAAATGTCCCTATAAGGCACTTTTGACACGTTTGATATTTTTTTTACTTCACAAATCGTACTGCTTTGACCAGTGTCGTGTTTCCATCTCCATGCCATTACTCTATGCCATTACATTAGTTACGACGGATATACGAATACAAAGCGAGGTCTTTGCGACGCCGTGTTTCCTTCGCACCACCTTCGGAAAGCTTCTTGTTTTATTCGTGCCGCCATCGTAAGATAAATTAAGCCGACGACACTTAGAAGGCAACACGAGATCGGAAGATGCTTTTACGAAGGCATTACGATAGAAAGGATGGATTAACGAACACAACACGAACAAGGACCTTCGCACGAACCTTCGGGAGTTTTTTAACATGTTAAAAAATTAGGAAGGCATCACGAAGTTGCTCCCGAAGTTGGAATATTTCAGCCGATGGTGCTACGATGGTATAAGATGGCAACACGAATAGCGCGATTTGAATACGATCACTCCCGATTTTGAAAATATCCATAATCGTGTTTCCATCGGGGTCGAAATCGGGATAGTGTGACGCCAGCATTAACGGGTTTTGGACAGGTTTCTGAGTATATGTTAAGATATTGTGTAGCTTTTTAAAAATATATCCAATAGTAAATCCAAATAAGGAATATACGCACATGTCGAAGGTTACAGAAATGCCACCTCTTTCTTCATCATTTAATGTTCATTTTGTTATTCTATTTTATTCACAAGGTTGGGCGGAGCCAAACTTTCTCGGTCTTTAAGGTGAGATTTAAACGAAGAAGCCCGAAATAATTGACCCATGACCAACCAGGTTAATGTTATACCATCCTTCTAATCTTTGCACTCTTTGTAGAAAAGCAATAACGTTCCTTAGCTAGCATTGTACCACCACCTCCATATATAACCCAGTAGCGTAAAGTTCGTTATGAAGAATAGCCAGCAGCGTGCAACGTGACCATGCTGTGGTAACTGCTCGTCAAGGACGTGTTGCAACGAGCAACAAACATTTTCATACACTTCACGAAGCACTTGTTTCGCTCTTAAATTATCATTGTTTTAATACTGATTATTGCCTTTTGGTCGGTGTGCTACTAATTTTGTTGGTGTTTTGTGACAGCCCAAAACTACGCTAAAATTGCATATTATATTTGACATTTTGGTTTCTTTTAATCATTACACGTATATGTTAGAATAGAAAATAATGAGATGTGGAATAAGTGTACGCTACACAGCCCACAATTAAGCAGCAGTTTAGAAAAATCACAATGGACAACCGCCAGCAGACTTCAACGAGGCCATTTGGCACTGCTCGTGGTTCTGCAATTGACCCATGGTCTAAATAAAATGCATTCCTGAAATAGTCACCCCTATCAATATTCCTAGACAAAGCACAAAATCTAAACACAATAAGAATCAAATCGATCAAAGTCCAATTCCACTAGAGAGAATCTAAGACAAAAAACAACAAGAACAAACAAAAGTACGTAATGAACACTCGCTGTTACTGACGGCTAGCTGATAATCATCAATCGACTGATGTAAAAAAATCAAACATATCGATTATAAATCTGACACAACACCTCAAACAATAATGATTTAGTGAAGTGTCATCACACAAAACCGACATGCTTGATCGCTATAATACTTAAAAATGACAATAGTAAAAACGTTTATGGAAGTTTTATAGTAAGTATCAATTTATCAATATTTCTGCCAAAAAAACGCTAAATTCAAAGATTTAACCAAAATATTCAATTCATATCCTTTTCGTTATAAATTTTGAAGCCAATTTTTCATTTCTAATGGATTGCTTTTAAATTTATGAGCTTTATCAAAACATTTCCATAAAATTTAGGATGTGATATTCCTTTCACTATCAGAAAACGACGTGTACAATTAAATTTTTCAATAAGAGATCGATACTTGTGGAAAAATTATGCCCCCCACTTTTGTGGGGAGACATATTGTTTTTTGTCGTGTCCGTCCGTCCGTCCGTCCGTCCGTCTGTCCGTCACAAAGTTTGTCAGTACAACTCTTCTGAAACTACTAAACCGAATTCAACCAAACTTGATATATATGACGGACATTGTATGTAGTTGTGCATGTTACCAAGAAATTTTGATCCTCAAATTATTGTGGGAGTTATGTCCCTTTGAACTTAGGAATTTGCTGAAAATCCTCATCTATCATCTTGTCAGCGCAACTCCTCTGAAACTACTCAACCAAATTCAATGAAACTTGGTATATAGAAAGGACACCATATGTAGTTGTGCATATTACCAGGAAATTTTGATCCTAAAATTTTTGTGGGAGTTTTGGTCCTTTGAACTTAGAACTTTTGGGGGAAACGGGGGGAGACATCGTTTTTGTAGGCAAAAACAAACTTTAACTTAGAAAAAAGATTTTACTAATTTGTGGTATTATTGTTTTAATAATTTTTCAGTAATAAAACGGTTTTTATTAATAAAATAGAAAGCAGCATTTTTCTTCCAATTATATACTAGCAATAGCTTAACAGTTACCCGTACTTATTTAAACGTTTACACATAAGCTGACAATAGAAATAATAAAATTATCTGTTTATGAAACTCCTTTTTGTTAAATTTTCTGTAAAAATTATCTGACCTAATATTAAACCTTCAATGCACATATTCACATGCCATTTACTAAACTTAGTGTGTTATGTAACATATTGCGACAAAATTGTAAGACAGTTCTGAGTTGGAATCCGGCCTCGTAACTGTACGGACGCCGTACGTTTTCAAAGTAAACTTGAAAGCTAGTTTAATACAGGATGCCGCGTAAATAGAGTATATTGTTGCATGTGTATTTTATTAATAATTATAACTTGTAACTTTTAATTATGTTTTATATTGAGCTAAACTATATTGTATAGGCCAGTGCATGCGAACATTGTTTTTGTTCAATTATATTACCGCAGGTTTAACACTTTTGTTACAGTAATTTAATCTGGTAAGCACAATATTTATGTCTGGTCTTTTTTTTAACAGCCCCTGATATTGCAGAAAATTTGACTGTACCTTTAATGGGGGGGGGGTCTTTAATTGCTTTTAAAGTCCAAAAAGGCGAAGACAAACTCAGTATACAGACAACCTGGATACAAAAGTAAGAATGCACAAGAAAACAATCACATAACATAAAGCAAACTGTAATTGGGAACATGAACTCAAGGTGCTCTGTTAGGATAAAGGGAAATTAAGTCTCTGTCTGTGAAAACACCCTTAGCGTTGCTAGCAAACAATTAAGGGTAGGCCAATTGTCAAAGACGACAATACAACACCCTATGACAAATCACATCTGTACTCATTGAGAGATATAATTCCTGTATTTGTTTATAATCATATGATATCTTTTGTAAAAATATTGTGACAACAACAACCAAAGAGCAAAATAACATCGGGTAAGCAATTAAGGTAGCACCATACAAAAGTGCTAAAATTTTATCAAAATTTTAATTTATAACTTTTTCAATACTATAAAATGTCCTTTATCTAATGGTGCAAAAATATTTTCAGTACACCTAATAATTAATGAGCTATGGTGATGATTAAAAAATCAAAACAAATGCACATGTAATTTAAGCTGTCAATAAACCATGGAGGTTGGTCTTATCTATAACAGCTGGAAAGGTTTATGACTTTTGACCAGTCATTTGAAGTGAAATAAGTTAAATGAATTAGATGGACAATCAAAAGTGGAAACATCTGGTCAGTGAAGGAGGAGTCTTGCCCTTTACAGTTAACGACTGACCTGAGATAAGGTCAATTTGATGTAATATTTCCCGCAAATTCTGAATTAAGTGTAGGGGGTTGTGCATTTTGGGCTATATTTAATGTTTGTGTGGATGAAACTAAGGTTTATAGGTCAAATAAATGTTGATTTATGATGATCTAAGAATCCTACAGTGCTCCCATTGTAGAATCATGCCATTTGATCTCAAAGTAGGAAATTGATATTTTTGGGGTTTTTCCACTTTCATTTTTCAAGAGAAAAGTAAAGTTTGATTGAATTTAGCTCCCACATGAGTACCCCAATGTGGCTGGTTTTTGGATATGTTATTCCAAGGTCTATTATCAACAAAACCGTGTCTCAGATTTTAGATTAAAGCTTCAGAAAATATTTCATGGCACATTGAATAGAGTGACCCCTTATGCAATAAAGCCCTGTACACAAAATATTGCTTTATTGGAGAATGGCATGTGATAGGAAAATTCTGAGACACGGTTTTGAAGGTCATGCTGTTTTGATTCAGATTAAATCAATGTTAAAGAGATATTTGTAATGCTAGGAGAGCTAATTTCATTTGAGTCAGTTGTGTTGAAATTTTTAATTTTGAACAGTAATTCCATCTGTTATACATTATAGTTAATTTTTGTAGGTATCATCATAAAGGGTTACATTTCCTCTTTCAAATGATGTCTCATTTATTAAAATTGGTAAAATAATAAGAAAGTTATGCAAGTTTAAAGTGTGATGGTCGGACTAAAACAACCTTTGTGTGGTGCTACCTTAAAGTTTTAGACGTGACACTCTATCACGAAAATCATAATACACCTAGCAATGCCGAAAAAGCTCTTGAATAACTGATCAGTTGCGATGCCTTAAGGTTAATGTGGACACCTATACTGAAAAAAATTCTGTCATTAAACATTTGATTTTATGGTCTAAAATGAAACGTGTTATTAATATCCTTTATTTAAAATAAAAATAAGGACAGGTCACCATGCTCGTTTTAGCAATACATGTGGTTAAAGTATGCCTGAATTACAATAGATTATATAGGAAAGGCCAAATTTTAGGCATAAAATCATGTCTCAGAAAAATTCCTTACAATAGGATCTTGTTTTTATTTTGTCAAAAGTTATATTTTTACCTATATATTAAAATAAAACATAGAAAACAGGGGGTCACCAGCTTAGATTTTGGTCTACTATTCAATTCCATTGTAAATTTAGGGTAATTTTGAAGTGAGTTATCTCCCTTTGTTTTTGTCAAAAATTGCGTTATTCATGAAACGATTGATACAATTGTTAAACAATTGAATATTTATTACCCATTTCAATAAATTCAAATATTCTATTTCTTACTATTGATTTTATAGACACTGGTCTTAAATTTTGCATTTTTAAAGGTACAAAAGTCATGTGACACCTGTCTGCATTAACCTTAACTCTATCAGCCAAAGCAAGACGATTTTTAAAAAGTTTTCTACAGAAGAGCAACACAATTTGGGTGTTGGACAATACTTTCTCACTTTTTGGACAGGACAGTTCCTATTTTTAGCGGTGTGAGATTTTTCTGTCTCACACCACCCCATGTGAGATAGATACATTATGACGTTACGTTACTAAATCATAACGTTTTGTTGTCACTTAAGGATGATTGCTGGTCAGCAATTGAGATTTCTGTCAGATTTTCGGAATCCTCTGGATTTTACCATTGAAATGGTGATAATTGTTTTGCCCACTAACCCCCTATTTTCTTTTTAAATTATCATTTATTAGAGCATAAAGGGCGAACTAGCAAAGTTTTATTAATTTCTTGTTATTTTTTCATAGGATTTTACACTTAAACAAGTCTAATGTTAAACCTATGAAAAAGTCAGAGAAATCCTTTTCCCGCCAAATTTTGAACGCTTAATATCTCAAAAACGAGTTCGGTGACCTATGAATTTTTTAAGCTGATCTTGTACCTTTACCTATGGGTTATCCATTAAATATATAGTCTCGAACCCAAACTCATACTACCAAGGTAGTGAGTCTGGGAAAACACCTATTGATTTCTCGTAACCACTAGGTGGCGATCGTTATACATTGTACCTTTTAACCTTTACCACGTGTGTATATGACGTGTTTAGCATACAAGATTCATTACGATCTGAGATGAACCAACTTTAAAAACTCAACGTTTCATTGGTCTTCCGTGGTTTTTGACAACTGGTTCTGCAAGAAGCAGAGGTACCAATGGGGTATCCGAATGTCAAAAGTCCGAAAGGGCAGAGACTAAACCAGTAAACACAAACAAGAACGGGACAAAAACAGACAACACGTAAAACATGGAAACACAAAACAACTGAATATCAATCAACAACGCGAACTCCAGTCGAAACAAGAGTGAACTCAGGTGCTCCGGAAGAGTAAGCAGTTCCTGCTTGCTATAGCACACCCGTCGCGTTGCCAATAGTCCATTCAGCGTGTCAAATCCAGTAAAGGAAGACAAAACAACACCCTATGACAAACCAACATCTGCACTCATCTGAGAGATCGAAATCCCATATTTGTCTATAAGTGCATGATGTCTTCCGTAAAATTTCTTGAGTGAAGACAGCAACCGAGGAGCAACATAACCCTGTGTGAGCAATTTTTGCGTCAGACGTGTCGCTCTGCTAAGGAAATCGATGTAAGTCCCGCACGCTCTGGAGTAACGAATCAATTGAGATACGTAAACTCCATAAGCTGGAGCTGACGGAATATTGCTACACAAGAAGGGGAAGTTGACGATTGGAAAGTTGAAGTCATCACGTTTGTCATAGAGCCTTGTTGAAAGTCTTCCTTGAGAGTCAATTTCGAGATGTAGATCTAAGTATGAAGCAGACTTCCTAGAATCCGTTGTGTCCTTTATCTCAAGCTCCTGTGGATATATGAGATGGAGAAAGTCACCAAATCGAGAACTGTTTAGTGAAAGGACATCATCAATATAACGGAACGTGAGGTTGAACGAGAGAGCTAGTCTACGGTCTTTTTTGTCTAGAAGAGATTGCAAGAAGTCCGCTTCATATGAATGAAGAAACAAATCAGCAAGCAAAGGTGCACAATTAGTGCCCATTGGAATCCCTATTGTTTGCTGAAAAACACGTCCACCAAACTGAACAAATATGTTGTCAATAAGAAAGTTGAGCATGTCGATTATTTGGTCTTCTGTAAATTTGTTCTTTTTCTTGGACTCATTGATGACAAAGTAAGTCTTGGTATAATCGACTACAAGAAATTTGTACCTGCGTTTTCCATTCTTTTTGAAAAAGCTGCGTTTAATCAGCTGTGCCAATCGCAATTTCAGTTGTTCATGTGGAATAGAAGTGTAAAGTGTGGAGAAATCGAATGTTTTGATGCCGTAAGTATTGAAGTCAACAAAACTGAAAGAGGTTTAGTTGTACATTTGGATGACCCTGCAATGAAGCGCTGTTTGTATGGATTTTTATGTAATTTGGGAATCCAATACAGGGATGGAATGTCATCATTGCTGCCACCAACAGAAAGGCCGAAGGAAGAAATGACAGATTTGTGATTGTCAATGATTTCCTCCTTAGACAGTGTTGTAGCCGTGTATGTGGTGCTGTTGCTGGTACAACCAACCCCCAATTCAGCTGTCAAACAGTCTATATAGTGTTTTTTGCACACAAAAATGATGTTATTTGGTGCTTTGTCTGCAGGTCAAAATCGAGAATCGGATTGGTCAAACGTGTATGGTTCTGTAATCAAGAATGTCCCAATTTTTAACTCCAATAAACATAAACAATTTCCAAAACCAGGTAGACGCCCGTGAGTACATTTTAACGATAAAACGATTTTTTTTTATTGTTAACAAAACCAACTTGTGTTCAAAAATGTAAAATATGATGTCTTAATATAAAATAAGAAATTATATGTTATAAGAGACCAACTCACATCAATTCGATAAGTTATCTCGCTATTGTATTTGCATAAATTCACTGAACCATAGGCACGGAATTCTGAACATACGGTTGAGTGATTTTCGTCAAACACTATGATAAAGCCTGAAAGTACTCCGAACGTACACATAACAAAATAGGTAATGGGACTGTTCCAGACTCTTATCATCTATTGATAAGCGTCTGGGTGATCGAGACTATTGAATATATCAATTTAGAGACCTTGTTATTTTTAAACTTACCAGCAATCATCCTTAATTACCAGTTCAGCCATGATTATCTCCGAGAGATGAAACCGGTCGGTAAAGAACTGTGATTGAATGTTAATTTATGTGAATTTTACACTTTGCCAAAGTTTCAAACTTTCATTGTCTTTATTACAGCGCAATAATATACACACCAATTGTGCAACGGTCGCATTCCAACGTCATATATTCATACGCTTTGTTTTGTAAACAAATCCACGTTGTACAATTTACAGGTTTAGCGAGAAAAATAATCAAACACCGATGATTAGGGCAAGATAATGAAATCTCCGACACCCTTGGGTAAGATTTCTTTACATCTGCAACTCGGCAGAGCCTCGTTGCAGACTTGAAATTTTACCCTCGGGATGTAGGAGATTTCCTTATCTTGCCCTAACACCGGTGTTAGATTCTTATACTCTATCACGAACAAGAGGCTCCCAGGAGCCTGAATCGCTCACCTGAGCTACACAGACACATATATTTTGTACATATTATTGTGCGTAACCATATGCGATTTAAATTTCTGAAATATCTTGGTTAGTTTTCAAGATATTGGGCTTAATAAGTGCAAAATTTGGCAAAAATTAGGAAAAAGGGCAATAACTCCCACATCAGCAGTTAGATCTTTTCCAAAATTTCAGCACAGGTAGATCTTAATATGCTGATCTTTTTTGATTCTTGCACAATTTTGATATCTGAAACCATTTTTGAGTTATTAGCAAAAAATGCAATTTACACCTATGTTCTATTTTTAACCATGGCGGCCATGTTTTTTGGCGAATCAAAAATCTGAACAATTAAATTGTAGAATATAAGCTATTAAACAAGTGTGCTAAGTTAAAATGCAGTTGGTCTTACAGTGTCAGACAAGTTAATCTTTGAAATTCAGGGAAAAGGTAATGAAAAATAGTAAATTTTGTTGTTTTAATGACAATAACTCCTAAAAGAAATGATCCTACAGCTTTGGTCTAATTACATGAAATGTAGATCTTGATGTGCTCAATCATATGCAATTTAAATTCTTGAAATATCTTGTATAGTTTTCAAGATATATGGCTAAACAAGTGAAAATTTTTGAAAAAAATCCAGAAAAAGGGCAATAACTCCTACATCAAGTGTTGGATCTTCTCGAAACTTTCTAAGCAGGTAGATATTAAGATGCTGATCACTTTTGTCTCCCATCAGAATTTTGATATTTGTAACAATTTTTGAGTTATTAGCAAAAAACTGCAATTTACACCTATGTTTCATTTTTAGCCATGGCGGCCATATTTTTTGACGAATCAAAAATCTGAACGATAGAATTGTAGCATATATGCTATTAAACAACTGTGCCAAGTTTGGTTGAAGTTGGATATATGGTGTCAGACAAGTTGATCTTTAAAATTCAGGGGAAAAGTAATGAAAAACGGTAAATTTTGAGGCTTTAAGGGCCATAACTCCTAAAATAAATGGTTCTACAGCTTTGACTTTATTATATAAAATGTAGGTCATGATGTGCTCAATCATATGCAATTTGAATTTTTAAAATATCTTGTATAGTTTTCAAGATATAAGGGCAAAATTTTGAAAAAATCCAGAAAAAGGGCAATAACTCCTACATTGGTTGTTGGATCTTTTTGAAAATTTCTGGGCAGGTAGATCTTGAGGTGCCGATCACTTTTACCCTTGCCAGAATTTCGATATCTGTGACCGATTTTGAGTAATTTGCAAAAAACTGTATTTGACCCCCTTGTTCTATTTTTAGCCATGGCGGCCATGTTTTTTTACGAATAAAAAATCTGAACGATAGTTTTGTACACATAATGCCACTAAACAACTATACCAAGTTTGGTTGCAATTGGACTTATGGTGTCGGACAAGTTAACATTTGAAAAATTGTTTTCAGAACACGACAGACGACGACGACGACGACGGACGCCAAGTGCTGGTAAAAGCTCACATGGACCTTCTGTCCAGGTGAGCTAAAAACATATTATAGACCTAATTATGCCTAGCAAGCTCACTTCCGGAGCATCTGAGTTCACTTGCGTTACGATTTGCATTGTTGATTGTAATGCTATTCAGTTGTTTTTGTATTTCTGTGTATTTAGTTGTCTGTTTTTTTCGTTCTGTTCCGGTTGGTCCTTTCTGACTTTTGACATTCGGATGCCCCAATGGTACCTCTGCTTTTTTTCCAGAATAACTAATCAGTTGCGATACGTAAACTGAATTACAGCGATTTCCTTGGCAGAGCTTCACGTTTGACACAGAAATTGCTTACACAGGGTTATGTTGCTCCAAGGTTGCCGTCATCACTCAAGAAATTTTACGGTAGACATCATGCACTCATAGACAAATATGTTATTTCCATCTCTTAGATGAGTGCAGATGTTGGTTTGTCATAGGGTTTTGTTTTGTCTTCCTTTACCAGATTTGACACACTGAATTGGAAATTGGCAGCGCGACAGGTGTGTTATAGCAGGCAGGGGCCGCTTACTCTTCAAGCGCACTGAGTGCACTCTCACTACGACTAGAGTTTGTGTTGTTAATTAATATTCAGTAGTTTGTGTGTTTCTGTGTTTTATATGTTGTCTGTTTTCGTATTGTCCTTGTTTGTGTTATCTGGTTTTGGCTCTGCCCTTTCGGACTTTGACAATCGGATGCCCTCGTAGACAAATATGGGATTTCTATCTCTCAAATGAGTGCAGATGTTGGTCTTCCTATAACGAATTTGACACATTGAATTAGAAATTAGCAGCACAACGGTTGTGCTATCGCAGGCAAGAACCGCTTACTCTCCCGGAGCACCTGAGTTCACTCTTGTTACGACTTAAGTTCTCATTGTTGATTTCCGTTAGGTTGATTTTGTGTTTTGTGTTTCTTCGTGCTGTTCTTGTTCGTTATTGCCAGTTTTGTCGTTGTCCTTTCGGACTTTTGACAATCGAATGCCCCATTAGTGCCTCTTTGCTTTTTTCTCTGAAAAGCCTAAGTGAGACGAATATCAAAGTGTTCTTTTTTTAAGTTTTAAATAGACAAAACGCACGTCAGGCGTAGCAAAAATTATTGTCTGGAACTTTGCCGTAATTTTTATTTCTAACATCCATGAAGGTTGGCGCTGCTGGTGGAGTTGGAATTCCCCGAGGTAAGCCTGTTCTGGTATCAACATTTTAGTGCTGTGGAACAAATAATCCGTTTAAATTTCAAAATTGTCAAAAGCCTTAGGTTTGCCTACGCCAGACAAAGGTTGATCTTATAGTCATAATTTTGTTTTCCTGTTCTGTATTTTCAATGGTCTTCAAATTCCAAGAGTTTGGGAAGAGCGCTTCTGATGAGTTTTCAATAGACGAAACGCGCGTCAGGCGTACAAGTAGCAAAATTTATTGTCTGGAACTTTGTTGTAATTTTCATACATGTACCCATTTTAAGAACAATCAAGATAATCAACGTAAACAACATACATTGAAGACTACTTTATTTAACAACTGAGTATTATACATAAATGTAACATGAAACAATTGTTGTCTATAAATAAAATAGCTGCACATTTTATACATTTCTTTGTTTAAGGGTTAAGAATTATCTACAGTTTAAAAACTGTTTTCTTTTTCAGGTTTCAACCATTAACCACAAATTATAATATACAGCGACTAAATAAGACTAACCAACTGTAAAAATAACAGTTCAGAATTTTGAATTTTGTTTGTTTGTTTCTAAATCATTTTTTTAGGAGGGTTTAAGTGTGGATGGTTAAGGTTGCTAATTGATAAATTTTAAAATCATCTAAATGCACAAGAGAGCAAAAAGAGTACAATTTTCTAACTGGCATTATATAGTAACCCAAATGTCTATCTGTTTACTGCTGTCTACTGGTCTGTCTACACTAGTACTGCACGTTCAAGTGTGAAATTTATAGGGGCTATAGTGGAATTTGAAATAAGAAGACAGATTGTAAAAAAAACCCAGAAAATAAAAATACATGATAGTGCTTTGAATTAAAAAAAAACAAGCAGGATAGTAATTTTTTTCTGGAACTTTTTAAAATCAAAAAATGCATATGCATGCATTATCGCGCAAAGAATCAAGGCTAAGATTTTCCCCAAAATAAAAAGGCCGTATGAAAAAAACATGCATACCCCTCTTGAAAATAAAACAGTTACTACCTAGTAAAAACTTGGTTTGTTTGTACCGATCGAATATTATACCATTTCAATCCCAAATCTTATTTTCCTGACGATGAGTAAAATTATCGTAGCTGCAACATGTGCAATAATGTAGCTCCTACGACATATTTTTGATAAGCCTCGCGAGTATTATAGAGGATTTTATTATTAGAACTAAGATTATCGTTTCTTAAAAAGGGTTTACTATATCCTGCATTCACTATTTATGAAGGAGTTTTGGTGAAAAAATTGGTTTCTTTAAAACAATTACAAAAAAAAAAACAATTGGAATGTTATGTTCAGGTAAATATGACAACTGTCTACCGTCGTCAGTAACAAGAACTAAATCTATGTTTAACAAGAACTAAATCTATGTTTTACAAGAACTAAATCTATGTACCTTATATATAGCTGGTTATTTTAGCGATTTTAAACAACATCGGTATTAAATAATCATGCCAAAAACATCATGTGAAAAAAAAATGATATAAAATAAACTCGTTTCTAATGATGAATTCAAATATTAATCATTAAATTCCGCTAAGGACATTTTAACGGATTTTTAACTTTACTTTCTAATAAGATATTTATTTTGGCAGTTTTCTGTTTTCAGCTACAATATACATGTAAAAAACGCTATTTGCATCTTTGCTTCGAGCCAAATTCACTCGCCTCAAGTTGCAATGTGTACAGTCATGACAAAATTTACATAACAGCAGCTTTAAATCAACAAATGGTCTTGGTCTCGTTTAAAGTAAATACAGCATGGAGCATTATAACACACCAGCAGCACGTTTATGACAGAAATAAAATCCTAAATAATTTATACAAATATCCTTTTCTACGCAAAATGATGCCTATATACATTGGCATAATGAAAAAAATATATTTTGGTCCGTTAGCAACATCATTTCACATGCAAGTAAAAGAAAAATGCAAATCTGACATCAGTTTTCTTTATATTGAAATTCAAAAACTCTCAGAAGATTTTGGGAAAAGATAAAAAAAGTGACATCTTTTCTGAAAAGATCTAAAAGACATTTCATTTATCAAAATGTAGCCAAATATTGAATTTTGTTCAATAACACCCATTAAAAAACTTATTCAAAACCTCAATAAAATCATGATTAACTAAAGAATAAAGAAATTCATACACCTTTGCCACACTGGAAAATCTTACTATAAATTTGTTTTTTAATTATGGTTACATACAATGTCTTTGTCAAGCAATACAATAATCAAAGTTGAATGATATTTACACTAAGAAACAATATTAAACATTGATTTGATTACAAGTACAAAACGTATTTATACAAAAATGAATATATATAGACAATTCAACATGTGTAACAAAATTTGCTGCTTATATTGTTTAAGTATCATTCCAGTTAAGAATCAGGCAAAATGCATAGATGTGGTGGCCCATGAAGAAAAAACAACCCCGCAAACGTTTGATCATGGAATTTGATTAAATTATAGTTTTGAATTATATTGCCCTTTTAAGATATAACCATTTGGAATTCATTAAAAATTGTAAAGTAAAAATTTTCGGGAAATTTTTCCAAATTTTTTCTCTATATAACCAGTCAAAAATTGTCTTTTTCAAACGTAAAACCATGTTAGAATTTGATTTTATATCAAAATGAATGCATCTTAGTAAAAAAAAGATAAAATAAAAAATGTTGATGTGCCACCCACAGCCTGACCCTTAGCTAGAATACTACTTAAAATGACAAACACGTGGAATATATACAAGTCATCATGGAGGTTACAATTCAGTAATGTCCTTGATACTATAAGATGGTGAAACCTTTTTAAATTTCTTTTCCAACAAAATAATTCATTTCATTGGTATATTTTAGACTGTGACATTAACCACGTTCACTAACAAAGTAAAATTGTATAAAAATTGAGCTTTTCCTTCTATATTTTGATCATTATCAAAAATGATGATATATCAATAATTTGTCTAAACAGAAAAATTCTATTTATATGCACCATAAGTATCTGTATAAACGTGTAAATCATATAATCATATTACTAAATTACTATTTATTTTCTAATAACACATATTAACTGTAACTCAAATATTAATATGTTCCAATGTTAAAAGGTACCTTACTTAGTGACATTATTATAGCAATACAATACTCATTTCAATCACAACAATATCTAACCACATTGTGGTAACATGTATAGTCCATTAATGGAATGCAATTATAAATCACTTTTGTTCAAGTATTACAGTAATTGCAATACTTTGTACACTTTAGCCCACTTCACATTATTACAAACTTTACTTCAATATTGCCAATACAATTGTTTTAATTTTACATGATTTTTTTTTCTATTATTGTGTTACGTAAAAATGGAAGAGCTATTGGTGCTTACAAGTAAATCGAAAGTCGATTCAATTTTGATGCAGTGATTTGCTCTTGATCCCCTCTCCTTCTCTACGACAGCCCCTTCAGTCGGGCGGTTAACGTCCTTTGGGACTATCCGTATAGAATCCGGAGATCTCATCGAGGGGTCTTCGTCAAAGTAGTTATAGGGAATGAGGTGAAACGACAACTGGGAGCCAGCAGCTAGTGTATTAGGAACATTCTCCGTGTGTGGCAAATGCTGTGTTCCCAATGTTACCCACGCAACAAGGTCCTGAAATAGAGAACGTAATTTAATAATAAAAAAACTGTTAAAATGGAAATATAAAGATATGAAAACACCAAAGCCGTTTAATTTAGTTAATATGCTTTATATGCATATTCAAAGATGTAACCTCTTACCAGCAGCATTGAATATAAACATATTCTTTTAAAACTCTGCTCTTTTCGGTAAATCAATCAATTATTGTATAGAAGTTTTATATAATTTCTGATGCAATACAATATCATTATTGAACTACAACCCTTGTTTAAACCATCGATTCTCTCTGAGTGCTTATAAGTCAACGTCAAATCAATTGACATTTGTCTGTTATATGTTTTCATATGATTGCCTTTTTTGTCCAGACACTTTTATACCAATATACCGACTTCCCCAACTGTATGTGATTAGGTTTGTCAGTTACCTGCCCAAGGTTGGTGGTTTCCTCCGGATACTCCGGTTTCCTCCACCATTAAAACTGACCGCCCTACATGGCCCAGGTGCGTCGATATAGGGCGTTAAACACCAACACACACACACACACACACACACACCGACATTTTAGTTTCTTTAGACAATTTTGTCCTTATCTTTATCAAATGAGTCAGTGAGTGAGTTGTCGTTTAACGCCCCACCATCCTTATCAATTGAGTCAGTGAGTGAGTTGTCGTTTAACGCCCCACCATCCCAATCAATTGAGTCAAACCTACCAGTATTGAATGGTTGAAAGACCAGTAAGTTTTTAAGGCAACTGAAAAAATAGAGTAGGGAAGAGGCGGAAAATAGCCATTTGGCGCACTCATGGCGATATGTATAAGGTTTTTTTTTTAAAATGTTCATCCTTGCTTGATTGCGGTTTGTGTGATTTAGAGTAGCATATTCTTGCAAAACATTACTTCTTTATAGACTTCTCTGTTATCAAATATTATACATAATCGTACCTCGTCAACGATATTTTCATCATCATCAGTGTAGTTTCTGAAGTTGACGACAGGGTTCGTGGCATCCCACATGGCAAATATTGAGCTACTACTTTCTTCTTCGTCATTTCGTTTGGTTATTGAGAGTTGATGTCGTGCCCAAGATATTGACTTGGCAAACCCATAATCCTCGGGAAGCAGCATTTTAGATATACCATTAAGTTTAATTCTATACGAGCGAGGAACCCCTTCTTCAGTTGTTTCATTATAGTTTGAAATTAAAAGGTACTTAGGTGTTTCAAAATTATACAAATATTGAGCTTCCAACTCAGTTTTTCTCAAATTCCGCTCGTACGAGACTTGGTGGTGCATAATATCATCCCATGGATCTTTCTTGTATTCTGGCTTTATATCTAATGTTTCATACATGTTGTTGGTGCCTTTAACATCTATATCAACCTTAAAATGAAACAAATGGTTATGCAAACCTGCATTCATATGCTTCTTTAAATGACCGCCGTATGGACCCTCTTCAGGGAAATAAAAAGAGGTACTGAGGTATCCTGTAAGAGAAACTTTGGTTTCTATGATGCCGTTTTGGTGAAATAAGTATTCGATGACATAATCATAATTGATAACAGACATTATAGTCCTGACGACGAGTACTGTATCTGTTAGCGAACCATAAAACGCGCCTGATCTACCATAAGCTCTATGCCGTCTTAAAGGAGACATTGTATTATGTTCGAAAATGCATACGGAGTTTTCATATGTCCGTTTTCCATTTTCATTTGATGAATATAGGCTGACATCGATAAAATGAGCGGTCTCGGGACAATCGGCTCCTGGAACAAGACCACGATGTCGCGTCCCAAAAAGACCTGCTCCATCTGCAAAATGAAGCATTCGAGAAGAAGGCGTATATCCTGAATATAGTACAATAACTTCTTGAAGACTCATCTCGTAGACGACCATTTCTCCATCAAATCTTATGTCAAATAACTGGAAGCCATTTGTTGGTGACATTCTGTGACGCAATTGCCATCCCAAATATGATATAGTGTTTCCAGAGGCTTGAAATCGTCTTCCATCTGGTTCAAACTGGAACGGAGCTCGTTGGTTAAACGAAGATAATGGCGGATGTCGTCGTTTAAGATTACTGAAAGTGCTTTCCTTGTCTGGGAAACTAAGTTTTGTTTTTGTAATATTTCCGCATCGATACTGTTGCAGAAAATTTTCCAACGACGGAAACATCTTGTTTGCGTACCATATTTTTTCGATTGTCCATTCGTAAGATTGACTACTGGTCACGTCAACGAGAAACTGGAAATCAACAGGATGAAGAGTATAAAACTCCACGTCGTACGCGAACCAAAACCATGCTTTTCTCTTACCGTCTTCCAGATATCCACTTGATATTGGGGTCATTGAAAAACGAAGGCATTGGTCATTACAGTCAGTAGGTGTTGCATTATAACTCTCTAATAAAACATGTCTTGCTTGCTTTCCGATTTTAGCAATGATATGTCTGTAGATTCCCATGAATTCGTAAGTCGAAAATGGTCTATAGATGTATGGTATTTTTGTATGTCGTGATGATACATTGGCTATGCGAGCGTATGTCAAGTTTGGAAAGTCACCTATGACATATTCTTCAATAACTGGAGGATTAACGTCTCCTCTGAAAATTATGGCCTTTGCTCTTCTTATGGGTTTACTTCCGTTGTTGTGAAGATACGCCAGGACTTCATTCTTTGGTGGGCTTAGCAACTCTATGGTGTGAACAAAAGATGTACCAAGTGTCGTACGCTCTGGTTCTGTCAAGTTAAGTTTTTCAAGAGAATTCAAGAAATTGATAATAAGGTCTATTTCAGCAAAACTTAATTGAGCGAAAACGTCATCCCTGTACTCAATATTGCCGTAATCAGCGTCAAGGACAGCGGTTGAATCTGTTATATTTGAATCCTTTAGAATGACAACTAATAAGGTTATATTTATTAAGATGAAAAAGGAAGTTGAAATAGCAAGAGCCAGGGAGATCCATTTCCACTTTCGCTCATCTTCAATACAACTTTTCATAGTATGAACAGTTTTCTGAAAGTAATAAAAACATAAATGAAAATGCATAGTATATAAAAACAATATGTAAGAATATATCTACAACGGACTCATGAAACAGGTATAAGTTATTTTGTTTACGTTGTAACTTCCTCCACCAGACATGACGTTCAAGGAAATGACCTCCAGCTCCGCGTCCGCTGTGATTAAGTTCGGCACGAAAATTGCTTTATTTCCTGGAGTTCCTTTATTTAGCTCCTTCAGATGAAAGATTGTAAAAATGCGTAGTAACTTGATAATCGTTTTAGTATTTGAGTCTTCAGGGTTCGTCAGTTTTTTATTTAGAGTTTGAATTCTTATTTGGTTACTATTTGCTTTACCTTTTAACGTTTTGTTTTTAAGGCATGTGCCCTGTATGCAGAATGGCGTATTATCCTTGACAAGTTTGATTTAATAACAATATGGAATTGTATGATTTTTACAAAGGAAAGTGTATTGATAATGAAATAATACTCATTGAGACACCAGACAGTGGAACTTTCAATGCTTTTCATATATCAGACACGAGACAATTTATTGAAACGTCCTTAAGAATTATGGGTTTGAGCTTTTTCAGACTGTTTAAATAAAAAAATGTACTAAATCTGATGCAATTTAACATTTTCTGAATTTGCTTAAAATCGATGTTGAATGTCAAAGACGCTCCTCTCTATTGTTTGTGCTGAGGCGACATCTTTACCATTTGAACGCTGTTTTCGTCTCGCCATTTCAAGGATTGTACAGGGTTTTATTGTTATTGGATGTGTAGGAGAAATTACGATCTTGTTCATAAAATAACTATCGCTTACACTGTAGATTCATAAAATTAAAGATTTATGACATAAAAGATTAAAAATATAGTTTGCAATATTACCGGATATTCGTTAGTTATTTCTTTACTCCAAAGCAGCACAAAAGCGATTAAAACAGGGAGATGAACTTGACAAGGTGATGAAATGAACATGAAATGATGATTGAGACAAAGGAGTAATCTGGGAAATGAGTTTTGACTGCCACTAGAAAAAGAAGTGATGGGTAAGATTTGTCAACTTAGACTACTATATAAAGAGGATATGATGTGTCCATCTCTTAGAGATCGGTTGGTCAGTCATTGCTTACTCCTTAATGTCCTAGACAGCACAAATTCCAGGGAGATGAACATTATGGAAATTGGGACATAAGGGCTATTGCATGGGGATGAGAGTTTTGACTACCACTGGAAAAAGAAGTAATGGCTTGGTACGAATAATTTAGCTCTTGCATGGAAATCGTACGGGTTCAACTCTGATTAAAACCTGCAGAGCAGGGTTCTTTAACGTGCAAGGAAGCTGACATTTTTCTCAACAGGATGCACCACTATGGTTAGCGGTCAGGTTCTCCGTATTATAGCCTTTGCGACCCCAGCATTCATTATGACAGAGCTGCCCTATTCAACCTTGGGCACTCATCCCAGTCGCTTTGTGGGTAAAGTGGCATACCTCGATGTCAAGCGTCTAGGCGCTCTAGACTGAGCGCTGCTGTGGGCGTATTTGCCACCCGGACCCCGCAAGGGCACAACTCCTAAAGAAACATACAGCACTGTTAATAATCATGTGAGGAACGTGGCATTTTACCCACACAGAACACCGCTTTGGTTTGCGATAAGATTTTCTTTATTATGGCCTTATAATTCCAGCATGCTAGATAACAGTCAACCCTTCAATCACCTCAAGCCCCCATATAAAACCGACCAATCACTTAAAAGAACTGGTAACTTAAGAGGTCGTGGGGTCATACAGTGTAATAATTATGGTACCTTGAATTAATATATATTTGCAGCTGTGATATTTTAACCAGCGTATAGTCAGATTGTCAACAAGACCTCAGAGGTTTCTCTATGTCTATCCTAACCTACGACAATTGAATAATTCAAAACTTTATGGACGAAGCAGAGGTACAAATAAAGCTATCCTAAATGAAATAAATTGTTTCAATATTTATATGGAAACCATTTTCCTTGAATCTTTGAGAATTTAACTCAAGCATTAACCATAAAGTGAGATATTCCATGAGAAATGCAGAACATAGCATAAAATTGTGACCTCTTTTTCCGGATATCATCGAATTCGGACGACTTTAAAATCGAAATTGAGCATACACATGGGATATCTTTTAAGTCAGGTAATAACTCGGTTAATTATTTGGTCAATATAGATAAATTGTTTGCCATATCAAGCTGATGTTGTAATAGCATGCTATTTAGTTTATATAAACCAATAAAATGTTATTCTTCAAATAATCAAGGTCAGACTAATATGTATGCATGATTCCATCTCTTAGGTAATTTGATACGATAAATATAGTCAGTAGTAACTAGAGTAATTGCTCTTTTTCAAGTATCCGACTCCCATATGACATTGGTAGTAAGTTAGTAACGTAACCCAATGTCTGCGACTAGATCAGAGATATGAATCTATTAACCAAATTCAGTTGTTTACTACGACATTAAAGCATAGTATGTTACATAAACTGACCAGGTTTTGTTTTCAAATCTTAAAGCAAGAATGTTTTTCCTATTTTTTACACTTTCTTTAAGAAGTTATTATTTCGCTTTGTACGCTCTCAAACAAACACCTATTTTTTTGTGTAATTTCGATAAAAAAAAACCCAAAGTAGATGTCTTAATAAAACGATCTGATTTTATCTGTAATACTGTCGACAGTAACAATTATACTGTTGTTGGTGTTAGATTTCATGTTTGACAGGCTGACAGCTCAGTGGAAAATGAGCTCTGACCAATGAAATGATGATAAAATTTGATGATGTTACAGCCTCTTGAAAGTGTAAATCGCATACACTTTCATGAACTTTTACTTGGCTGTAAATAAAATTGATGATGTAAACAAGTTATTAAAACTGATGTAAAACAATGATAACATCATCGAAAACTAGGGAAGAAGGACAAATTATTCCTTTGATTACTAAAACTTGGCATTCTGTAAAACATGATATTGTATTAGTATCACCACTGTATCATCAGCAACACAAAAATTAAATTGAGATGACTCTTTTATTGTTGGAATTTTGCTTGCAGGATTACTACAATAAATATGTTAAGAAATTTATTGTGTTCTAGATCGTGTTATAGAAAACTATGCTTTATTCAATTAATAGTTTTAGCTGAGTAGCTTCCTATGGACATGCAACACACAAAATCAAGTATAGCAGTGATTAATAATCACATTTTACTTTTACTTAAATCTAAAATAACGATGCTTAAAAATAAGGCATTCTATAGTCAAACATAATAATAATGAAAAAAATATATATATTGTATGTATTTACTTTAGGAAAAAGAAATTACAAATCTATACCTTACCATAGACTTTATACCATGGTATGAAAACATTCCGTACCATTATGATTATACCGTACATCCATACCATGGTATGGCAAAATTAATACCTTACCACGTTTTACAGTATGCCCTAAAACTTGACAATTTCTGGAGTATTAGAATTCTTAAATGTCAATGATGCCAGTTATCTTGATAACTGATGAGATAAACAGGGCAACAGTATAAGTTTATTATACCTCTCTCAGACAATCAAATCTTCGGGCTCCGCCCTCAGATTTGATGTCTGAGAGAGGTGTAATATACACTTACATTTGGATAAAGTGTGTCACGTAAAGGACAATATTACTATAGTATATACAAAAACTAATATCGAGTGAATTTTCATAGTGGAAGACAAATATCTTTTACAGTTACTTGAAAAAGGGTAAAAGATATCAAGGTCGTAGAATAACGCTTTTTGTTGCATCTCAAATAAGCATTATTCCCAATTCTACATATATAGTACATGCGTGTGCTTACTGGCATGGAATTCCCAGAAACTTATCCAATGATGAATATCAATGAAATTTACATGCCATTGTGTTGGTCTTGGTGGACAATAGACCCGCCATCGTACAAATCACGGTGGAGATTAGACCCACAGAAGCGCTATGCTTGTTAATATTTGCTTGTTTTGTGGATTTAAAAGCCGCTTTTGATTCTGTTTGGCACAATGGTCTATTATATAAATTAATAAATGAAAACATAGGTGAAAAATTGTACAAAACCATAAAAAATATGTACAGTCTGACTCAGTCTGCACTTAAAAATGGAAACCAACATTCTACTTTTTTTCCTACACACAGAGGGGTTCGACAAGGAGATAGTCTTAGCCCTACCTTATTTAACTGTTTCATTAATGATTTGTATACAATTTTTGATACAACTTGTTATCCCCCATGCCTTGAAAAATCAAAAATTCAAACTCTTAGCTACGCAGATGACTTGGTTATATTATCCGAGACACATCAAGGCCTACAGAATGCCCTACATAAACTTCGACAATATTGCAGTAAATGGCAATTAACTGTCAACACTAGCAAAACAAAAATTATGATATTTCAAAATGGAAATGCAGAATCAAATCCATTTTCTTATAACGGGAATATTTTATCAGAAGTAAAGGACTTTAAGTTCCTTGGAAATGTTATAAACGCTAAGGGTAGTTTTACAAGAACATCAGAAGAACTCTCTCAAAAAGGTTCAAAAGTGTTATTTTTATTTAGAAAGTATATGTCAAATTTTAACTTTGTACCTACTAGCTTATCATGTAAGCTTTTTGATATTCTGATCAGACCAATTTTAGCATACAATGCAGAAATTTGGTTCATGGATAATTTTAATACAACATTTAAGGCGCTCAATAGAGCAGAAGCTAACAATTCACTCTGTGATGTCCTGTCACTGAGCGAAAAATATTCTTTTGAAAAAATTCACTCAAAATTTTGTAAAGCTGTTCTAGGTTTGAAAAAGACAGCTTCTAACATAGGTGCAAGAAGCGAGTTATCCAGATTCACACTAGATTCTTTTATAAAACGACAATCTTTAGTTTATCTACATAGGATAAGTTCTAATAATGTAAACCCTCTTGTGACTGAATCTCTTAAAGTTAATAAAACGCTGCACAATGAAGGTATTTATTCGTGGTATTCTTATGTAGACAGAGTATCGAAAGATGTAAATTTAAATGTTGAAGACCTCAATTCTACTACACTTACATTTAAAAGTCATGCAAAGAAGTTAGTAGAAGATACTTATGAAAAGCTTACCCTAGATAAAATATCCAAACTAGATACTTCATCGAAACTTTATCTTTACGGAAAGATTAAACACAGTTTTAATTCCGATAATTACTTAAAACATAATAATTTTAATTATAGAAGATTGATTTCCAAATTTCGACTTAGTGATCATTCTTTAGGTATAGAAGTTGGCAGATATATGAAAATACCTCGAGAGCAAAGACTCTGCAAAAAGTGTAAAAGTTTGGATGATGAGCAACATTTCTTTTTTGAATGTGAAATAAATTCAGCCATTCGCTCAGATTTTTTAAAAGTTCTAAATGATAAAATGTCTACATTTGATCGTCTCGATACATTAAATAAACTGTTGATCATTTTAAACCCCAACCCCGAACTTGTTTGTCATATTGGAGGCTTTATTAAACAGTCTATAGAACTCAGGGCTTCAGATCCTTGTCAGGCAGGTTCATAACATGTGTGTGTGTGTGTGTTTGTTTGTTTGTTTGTTTTTTTATTTGCTGTCTAATTATGTTTTATGTTACGCTATTGTATGATATGTTGTATTGTTTTGTATTCAATATCTTCAATGTATGTTGATTTGACCCTTACGGGTGTAATTTCATCAATAAAGTTAATAAATTTCACCTAAGACCGTCCAATATCCTTAGTAGCCAAGCCGTTCTGGCCACAGAGTGACAGGGATGTGTCCCTTGTGTACTAAATTGGGTAATAACAAAGAAGATCGATTGACCCATATGGGAGTTATTGCCCCCTTTTTTTCTTTTTTTTTTGCAAGAAGAAAACAGGCACCGATGGGGCACTCGGGTGCCAGAAGTCCGAAAGGGCGACGACAAAACTGGTAAATACAAACAAGAAATGCACGAAGAAAGACAAAACACAAAATCAACCGAACAGAAATCAACAACGCGAACTCAAGTCGTAAAAAGAGTGCCTAACTGCTATAGCACACCTGTCGCGCTGATTCCCAATTCAGTGTGTCAAATCCGGTAAAGGATGACAAAACAAAAACTCTGTGACAAGAGATAGAAATCCCACATTTGTCTACGAATGCGTGGTGTTTTCCATAAAATTTCTTGAGTGAAGACAGCAACCGAGGAGCAACATAACCCGGTGTTAGCAATTTTGGCACTTTTTAAGCTCAATATCTTAAAACTATGTAATACATTGTATTTGAGAAAATTAAATGGCACATTGTTGAGCACATACAGATCTACATAGTGCAAACTTAGTAAGATCTTTCCTATTAGGAGTTATTCCCCTTAGAACACCAAAATTGATCACTTTTATCTCATTTCCTCATTTCATTGAAAACGTTAACTCGTCTGACACCACAATTCCAATTGGAATTATACGTGGTATGGTTGCTTATCATAATTAGGTGTATATAACTGATTTGGAGATTTTTCATTGGTCGTTAAACATTGCCATCATGACTAAAAAAAGAACATAGGATAAATTCAAGTTCTTTGCTAATATCTCAAAAACAGTGACAGATTTTTAATGCCTAATGGAAACAAAAGTGATCAGCTCTTAAAGATCTACGTCATGAAATTTTGAGGAAGATCCACCTTCCCATGTTGGTTGTTATTGCCCTTTTTTTCTGGATCTAAAAACCTGTATAAGATATTTGATACACTGAAGTTAAATATTGTTCAGCACATCACAATCTACAAAATATGTAATAGAGTCAACGTTGTAGGAGCTTTCCTATTAGGGGTTATTCCCATTAGAACGCCAAAATTGACCATTTCCGAGCATTTCTTCATTACATTGAAAACGTTAAAGTCCTCTGACACTATAAGTACATCTGGAACCAAACTTAGCATGGTTGTTTATAAACATATTAGGTTTTTAGAACTGATGTGAGATATTTGATAGGTCGTTAAACATTGCCATCATGGCTTAAATAGATCATAGAGGTAAATTGCAGTTTTCTTGCTCACAACTCGAAAACGGTGACATATGTTTAATGTCCGGTTGGAACAGAAGTGATCAGCACCTCAAGATCTACCTATTTTGAACTTTGGAAGATCTAACATCAGACTTTGAAGTTGAAATACAGTTGTCAAATAGTTTTTTGTATGTTTTTTTTTTTGCAAAAAGCCTATAATTCAGGATACAAGTCAGGTGAACGGTTCAGGCTCCTGGAAGACTCTTGCTTTCTTTTGTTCAGATTGTTAATTAAAAAGAACAAATCATCCCTATTAAACCTCCTACCTCAAGATGAACACTTCTTGATAAATCCTATAGAACGTTGAATAAAATTTGAGGCCACAAGAAAACGTAAAATTGATATAAGCCATACATTAGCTATTCCCCAAAGCGGAGAAAAAAATCTTTGTAAATATTTGAACTTAGGATATGCTTAATATTTCAATTTTCATCATCATGTTCAAAGGGTAGATAAAACTTAGGCAATGATTTTTGGCCGGATTTTACGGAGTGAAAAATCTGGGGGCCTGTTTAACAAAAGTGTCTTATGACTAAGACATGTCTAAAGATGGTCTATAGACAAATCTTAGTCCTCAATCTGTTTATCGAAAACGTCGCAAATTTGTAATCCTTGAATTAAGACTACGAATTAGTTGTCTTATGGTGGTCTTTAGACAAAAATTGGTAAGTAAACATATCCTTTACATATATTCCAAATTTTTGTATTTGGTACAGTTTTACATAGTATAAGTTAGTTTGCTAAATATTCGAGTAAATTAGGCCTACTGTACGCTCACCTTATTTTTGCATGTGAATTACACTTAGTGTAACGATTATAAACATGCATTGACCAACTTGATCTTTGTTGATCTTAATGTACCTTAAAGAATTGTTTACACGATACTTTTCTTATTGAAGGGAATACATTGTTGAAAGTTGTTGTTTTGTGAATTACCTGTAGTCAAAGTTTCAACGATAAGTTGACGTTCGAGAAACTTTATTTTTTTTATATTTTACTTAATTCGGTTAATTTTCCATCATATCAATATAAATGCTATAAATGAAATCAAGAAAATGTTTTATTTAATTTTTGATATAATTACATAGCAAAAAGAATAACAGTCAATTCTTTTCAATGACTTATATTATAACCGATGCTAAAATCATTATTTATGACCATCAAAAGACCATCTACACTAAGATACCCATAAGATAGCTTTGTTGTGTGGTTTTAGACATGTAATAAGATGGTCAAAAGATCATCTCAATTTTACCTCTTATGCACGTCTTTAGACACATCTTTAGATAGTTTTGTTAAACAGGCCCCGGGTTATAAAATGGTGAATGTCGGGCGGGCGGGCGGTGGGCGGCGAGCGGCGTGCGGGCGGGGAAGAAATTTTCGTAACAGTTTTCTCAGCAACTGCTAATCACAGCCACTTGATATTTGGTATACAGCATCAGAGTGGGGTCCCATAACGTGGGATACGATTTCAGGTATGTCGCTCATCTACTTCCTGTTAAACGAAATCCGGCCATTGTTGACTTTGACAGATTTTTAAAAATGTACAGGGGACGACCTTCATCAAAAACTAGGTAAAAACTAAAATTAAAAATGTTGGTTAAAAAAAATCAATCAGTCAGCAGAAATGATATTAATGTAGGGATGAGCTGATCCTAAGGCAATAATAATGGGAGTTGGAAAAAAAGTTGATATAAACATGCCTGAACGAATATGAAATTTAAGATTTTTCAGCAACTGAAACGTTTCTTTTGTAAATCGTAAATGATAGTTGTTATACTTTTAACTTGCAGGTTAGTGTTACAGTAACCCATATAGAAATACATTTTATTTCTAGATAATTCTACTCAAGTTTTAAATGCGTACTACTTATAACATATACACTGTTTATACTCATAAAATTATTCTGGGAATAAAGCAATCTGATCTATAAGACAATATTTTTGATTTACATTTTTAAAACAATAATCACCTGTTTTAAGATATGGCATGATTTCCCATTGACAAATCAAAATTTATCGTATTTTTAGTTTTGATCTCTTTTAAATCTTTCAGTCAAAGTCGTTAAACCATTACTTCAAATGAACTTCTAAATTTAAAAACTATCATCTGTTCGATTCCTTCAGAAATCTAAATTTAAGCATTTATCTAATACACCAGGTTTCTTTCCTCGTATTGCACATGATCAATATACTCGGAGCTGGATTTGGCTTCCCTGTTGGAATGTTTTGGGTTTGATCGAGTACTTTTTATACCCCACCACACGAAGTTAACTAAATTAACAATTTCTATACCGCTTTGGCATTTTGTAACACGAAAACATCTAATGTAGTATTTTTACGAAGTTTGGAGACTTATTGTTTTTGTTTGCTTTTCATAGTATTCTTTCCCACGCCACCAACTTTGTCCGGAGCACTATTTGTACTTTATACTAGACAGATTTTTGTTAAAATTTTAAACAATGGTAAAACCTTATCAGTTGTATGTCCTTACCATTTTTCAAGTGTATGTGCCCCAGGGGCAGTTTCATGCACCGCCAAATACCACAAAATTGATATTTTTAGTAAGTAAAAAATAGTTTACATTCCTTCCCTATAACCATAATTACTCCATATTATAAGACAAATCATTTGGTTTTCAATGATTCTCAAATGACAAAATACATAAAATCTTGAAAACCATTGAGATCCCCACCCTATAACCATATATACATTTTTTCTCCTTATGATAAGACGAATCATATGGTACCATAGGGGGTCTGAGGTGGGACATGTCCCTACTCCCTTAAATTACAAAATATTTTATACCTTGAAACCCCATTAATATTCCCACACTTTAACCGGAAACATCCTTACTTTTTATAAGACAAAACAATTGCTACCTTGGAAGGTTCTGAGAGGAATCAATGCGGTCATGATTCGGAAACTATGTTTGGAAGACTTAGTAATAGTTTGACTGTTACAATAATTACTTGTCATATTTTGCGAAAATAATGTCTTATCATTCTGCAATAAAAAGGAGAGATCAACGGTTTTTAAAACATCCACTTGAAAATTGGGGAAGGGCTATACAGTTGTAGGGGTCTGTTACGCCCTAATTGACTTTACGAATCTTTCATACAATCTTTGTAATATTAGGTTCATATGTTTCTTCTATTTAAAATCTCCTCCAATGCTTCTTTTTGGGGGCGGCGTGGTTAATTATATGTGTGCAGCTCACAGTTTTCCTAGTTTTTATCATTTTGAAATACCGTATTAGGCTTCAAGTTTATAGATTTTTATTTGAAACGTATATATTTACCAATACCAATTGCATTATATACCCTGAGAAAATAACTATTTAACGGTATCCGCTAACTTTCATCTTTACAAAATATAGATAAAAAATTATCGTTACCTTTGGTTTACGAAGATGCTCATTACCAAATACATTGTATATTAACCTTGTAAAATGTCAGTTTGAGGTAATACATACTATGTCAGGTCACCTTGTATCCCATTTTCTTGTCCCCTTTTAATAACTGTTAATTATAGTCCCGATTCGAAGAAAAAGGGTATACTGGTCTACCCTTGTCCGCCCGTCCGCAACATAACTTTCGTAACAGTTTTCTCGGAAAATACTCAACATGACTTGATATTTGGTACATATGACTGGTTTGTGTTTCATTGCATATTTATCACTCTCAGATATGAGTGCAGATAGTGGTTTGACATAGGGTTTTGTTTCGTCTTCCTTTACCAGATTTGACACACTGAATTGACTTTTTGCAACGCAACGGGTGTACTATAGAAAGCAGGAACTGCTTTTTCTTTCGGAGCACCTGAGTTTACTCTCATTACGACTAGAGTTCGCGTTGTTAATTGATATTCAGTCGTTTTGGTGTTTCAGTGTTTTATTTTATATCGTCTTGCTCTCTTTAGTGTTTCCTGGTTTTGTCTCTGCCATTACGGACTTTTGACATTCGGATGCTCCATGATTGGTATCTCTGCTTCTTATAAATTGGCATTGCGGTAACGATTATGGAAAAAAACGATGTTGTTTCAGGTATACTTATTGTACATCTCGTTATTATGTATCACCATGAGCAATACAGACTAGTTTTGTAACATGCGATATGTGTAAAAACGGTATTTATATAATTTACTTTAAATTCAAAATTTGTGTCAAGTTTGAACCTATCATGTATCAGATCTTGATAAGTAATGTTAGATATCTTTAACTAATGTTTTATGATAAATTCGTAAAAAAATAATCAATTACTCTTTGTATCTATGTTTATCAAGAAAAAACTCTCGTAGTCAAAGTGTATCACTATGATGTAAGTTGTTTCTATTTCTGAAATTCTATATATCAACAAGTGCGTTGATTGAAAATTGTGTCTGTCTACATAAGATTGGGCTAAGATTAGATTTTTCTCAATGAATTTGTAAAATTGATATAAATTTGACTATTTTCCAAGTGATATCACTTAAAAAGTAAAAATGTATGTCACTTTAAGAATTCTCATAAAATTATATCACAGGTTTTAAAACAAACCGTAAACAGTTTTAGGAATTAACAATGTATAACATGAGCTTGCTGATAATAATTTGTACTGATTGGGAGCTTATGTTCAATTCAATTCTTTAATCATCTTGCTATTTATGGTAGAAATTAAATGTTTGATGAGAGTTTCAAATGCATACCAAATGTTATGCAATTTAAATATAAATCAGTTTTCAATTGAGAGAATTTTTCTATTTCAATATATCTAAATTCAAAAGCTACCATCAAGGTTCATTATAATCAAAGTATATACACAGAGATGAATTTATCTGTAGTGGCTATTAAATTACCTTACACCCCAGGTCTATTGTTTAAAGTCGAACTTTCATTTTCAGAAACTTTCTTTGTGTGAATAACTCTTTTGTTCTAAGAACAATAGGCTTAAATCACAATGGCAAAAACAGGGGTTTCCAGATACCCCTGCTTTTGCGCTTGTGAACACACCTCATGTTCATAGAACAAAAGAGCTTCTCACACAAAGAAACTTCTGTAATAGCCAGCCCAGGGCATCTGGGAAGGAAATGAAAACAGTTCACTTTATAAGGTTTAAAATCAATTCTAATTTAAAAGTAGCAAAATAAAAAAACCAGACAAATAAAACAAAACAAAGCAAGAATATGTCCAATAGACATAATGCCGATATTTCGCAACATAAGAGACGGACAGACGGACGAACACACAGACGAACAGACAGACGGACAAACAAACGTATCCGACGACTGTATGTCCCAATAACTTTCGTAAATGGGGCATCAAAATGGATCAAAGATAGAAATGGCCGGATTTCGTTAAACAGGAAGTAGGTAGACAATAGACCCGAAATTAATTAAACGGTATGGGACCCATGCTGATTACCAAATATCAAAAGGGTGTAATAAGAGGTTGCTGAGAAAAGTGTTAAGAAAATTGTCCATAATTGACCATTTATGCAAAAAATTAAATAAGTCGCGGAAAACAGGAAGTAGATGAGAGAAGGACTCTTAATCGAACCCTACGCTAAGGGACATCGTACTGCATATGTGTCAAAATACAAAATAAAAAAAATAAATGAGATAAATTCTTCAAATACGCAATTTCCTCAATTAAAATTACCTGCTCTCAGAAATTAATGATATTCAAAGGGACAGCAGCCAAAGCACATCCGTCTATCCTGATGGTCATATAAAAACTGAATGAATCTTAAAGATATTCAGTTTAGAAGTGTTCACTGTTTTGATTAGCATGATACAAAATCATCAGTTATTTGTAAAGTAATTAATCTGTTTAACAAGTTGATTAATCTGTTTTAATCCTAAAATCATCTCAGTTGCTTAATATCTTGAATGAAAGAGGCCCCTGTGTGGGAAAGAGAAGATTCAGAAATATGTTTACTAACTCGGTTTTATAATTAAAGCCACATTTTATTGCTTTCTATCAAAAATTTGTAATCTAGTTTTGTTCTAAGTTTCCTGGGGTGTAAGTTAGTTATACTATTCGGTATACGGTGTTTCTGGATAAGAAACCCACTCGGACCTCCGGCCCTCGGGGTTTCTTATCCAGAAACACCTTTACCTCATGGTATAACTATTACGAATATGGAGGATCAATCTCACATGTCCAAGAGAAAAGACAAAACAAGGAAGATTGAAGATCAAACTGGTCCTTAAACTATTTCCAAGAAAATAAAAAAGAATTAGGCCAAGCGTAATGGCCAGAAGTAGTAATCAAATATGTAATTAATCCCACGGTTCTGAAAGGAAAACGTTAGATTTTGCCACTTTTAATTATTAATGTTATGTTGTTAATCCTAATTATGCCTGTATACATAGTTCCATCGAGTTAATGAATTATGTATACAGTTAACTAATATGAATGCAATGCTTTAGATTTACATGTAGTTAAGATGGTCAAACATGATTACATTTTATATATAGTTATAAATATATCGTAAATCAAACTCATAAATTTTATAAATACCTAAGAATCATTAATATGATAAGGAATGTATGATTTTTACCTATGCATGCAGTGACGTTAGATAATTTGTTTTTAAATGGTGACTTAGGTAATTATTTGTGTCTATAAAACAGCAAAAGATAGAGGCTTAGTCATTACACAAACGTAATTAATACAATCAATTTGTATAATCAATTCTTTATAAAATGTTTCAAGGTTCCACTTAGGTTGGTAGATGAATACAAAGGAAAAAAGTTAAATGATTATAAAGGTTTCTTATAAAGGGATTGCAAACGGATAGACGGATATCCTCGGTGGTGGATTTTTCTTTCCTGTTGGGACCTTTTGGCTTTGAGTACTTTTGTTTTTTGACCTTCCAATGTTTTGATTCAAATGCTGCTGATGAGAGGTTACTCCATGAAATATCGATATACAGACAGCATAATAAAATTAACCGTTTTTTATACCCGTTTTGGAATTGTAATTTTTCATCGGTCAACAGCACAAGCAAATAAAGAACATGTACTAAGTGAATTCATAAAAACTGACAGTAAGCTTAAAGTTGTATTCGCAACCATGGCATTAGCTATGGGTGGTGATGTACCAGATATTGACTGTGTTATTCACTGGGGTGCAAAACGTGGTTTAGTCATTTTCCAGAAAATTATCATAAATCATTGTTTCCGAGCAAACATCCTAATCTACTTTTAAAACAAACTTTGATGAAACTTTAATTGTATGCATTTTATTCATGCAAACAGCGAACAGCGCTTACTGGCCTCGTTGAAGGCTGCTGACTGATTTTCATTGTGGTCTCTTTAAATTGCCCCCTGTTTAAATGGGCTGTGTTGCAAACACTTTTTCCACATCTTATTATCTTCTAAAAGTTCTATTGGTAGGTAGCTTATATTTTTAGAACATTTTGAGCCTCGAAATGTTTTGTAGTTATTGCTCTTTGAACTTATGTTTTTTGTTAACTGCCAGTACTTGGTATATTTCATATAATTAAAGGCATGATGGGAAATAGAGGAATGCCACTGGAATAGAAATAGTTGGTCGTATCGGAATTTTTTTTTTATATGGTGCACTTATGGCGGTCTACAAAAGAACCTTTTACTTGCATGAAACCTGGCTTTCTTCAAACATACGTTGAACTATTTTTATGTAGTCCTATCATACTGACGTTTTCCAATTATAAGGACATCTTATGTCGTAGGCAATTTTTCACATAGCAGTTTCCCACCTAACATGTCCATATCAAAAAAGCGCCTAAGTCATTTTTATAGGACAAATCAACATAGGTCAGTGGCCAGGCTTTCTGTCCGATCTGACAACCCTCGTTCACGAGGGGCAAACTATTTAGCCTCTTAGGGTCCACAACTTGGTCGCTCTGTTGACTCAGCACTGGTCCGCCGATTGAATCTCATGGTTCTTCTTATAGAGGTTGAACCACTTTAATTTGCGGTGAGATTTTTGTATTATCATGGGGTTTGTGCGATGCTGGTATTTAAAATGCCAGGGTTATGACTTTTAACCAACTGAAGCACACATCCAAATCGTTCCTTGCAACCTCCCACTCCTCGCAAAAGTAATTGGTGCTGATCAATGGGCTTATATTGACATTAAGCTTAGTGCCGTCGCACGACACTCTTATTTATTGTTATCAAAATTTGCAAGTACATGTAATTGATTTGCTTATTTTGAAAGTAATATTAACATGTTCTACAGGAACATTTTTTGTTTGTTTACGTTTTAACATGCTCTTGGCCTGATTATGGCTGACATAGTATTACTAATTGGACGTAAAACAGACATCATTCAATTAGTAAAAAACTATGCATCAGGGGCGGTGTTCTCGAAAGTATCCTAAAATTTGTCTAAAGACGCGTCCAAAGTCAAATTTTGAGACCTAGTTTGGACCATCTTTAGACCATCCTAATCTGTTTCTCGAACACACTATCTTAGGCGCGTCTTTTGTTAGGACGTCTCAATATAGATTTAATGAAACTTTAATTGAAACAAAATTAGATAATTAACTTTTTAAAACAATGTATTCATCTGAATGTACACCAAAATGGCTATGATTTGAATGCTTAAAATAAAAGTCAACATGTAATTAGCTACTATTTTATATTTTAAAATCATAACCACGTTGTCTTAAAATAATTTAAAACAACATACCAGTCCGAAAACCGGTGGTATTTAAACAATAGAATGTGAGCTCTTCATTGGAAAAGATAGGAAAGTCAATTCGAATGTTTATCCTGATTGTCAAGTGAATCAAAAGTTCTTTTTGGTACAAAATTTCTTCCAATTTTAAGTTATGCTGATAAAATAAACTTTTTTAAATTAAAAAGAGTTTTTAAAAGTAACAGATTGCATTTTAATGCATGTTATTATGTGGATATTTATGAAATGCATACGGTGCAAACTGAAATGGATCGCACAACAAAAAATTGAAAAAAATCACACTATTTGTTTAAATGTATATCTTCCCATCTGCAAATTTTCAGAAATGTACTGCAAGAGGTAAAGCCAAAATAAAATTAAGAAAAAGACCTATTTTTCTAGTCCGTCTTGACAACCTTCTTTTTAAAAGTACACGATTTACCTGTTGAATTCGATTATCACCCTACCTAATGTACACTTGACATTTGATCGTGAGTTGGTCGCAAATGGCATAAATTAGGACGCCTCAATATTTGCAAGGTAAGAAAAACATCGTTATGAAATGATTATTTATTATTTAGTTGCACAGTTCGGGGACCTGTTGATAAAGCTATATTGCAGTACCATTCTTTTTAAATTTGGTCCAGTCATTTTATCAATGGACGTGTTTTAACAAGAAAAAAGGGGGATGTCTTGAGGGTAAATATTGCATTTTCTATGTTGTTTTCAAATAAGGTCGTGTTTCCTTCATTTATCCACTTTTTTTCAAATGTTGCTTTAATAATTGTTCTTATTAAAGATTTAACTTGCTTAAAAATATGATTTTGGATGAATAAATAAGGAACACACAATTTGCATATGTGTAGATGAAGAACAAGCATTTCCGTTAAGAGGTTGTCCGTTTTCCTTGTTACAATTAGTATAAGGCTATTGCGACTTTCGTTTGCATTCCCGTGAAGGATGGAAGAAGTGCATTTTCGAGGTTAGTCTATACAATGAACTGCGTGGTTGAAAAAATGAATTGTCTTGAAGGTTTGAGTATTTTTGTCTATTGTTCCCTAGCTCTTGTTGATTTAATTTGAATGTTTATTGAATTGGTTATTATTGTATGCTAAGTTTTGTGCTTTGTTAAGGATTATTAATTCTTCTGGCAATGCCTCTTTTCAGTGTGAGATGACCAGGTTGAGATGCAAGCACTTGTAGCATTCTCACACTGGCCAATCAACCAATCATAATAAAGGTAATAACAAAACTACCAAACTTGAATGATCATAGTCCAGAAAAAATGACAAAAACGAATCAGTCATACCGGGGAATTGGTGGATCGCAATGGTCCTGACTTGGTACAGGCATTTCAAACGAAATGGTGGGTTAAACCAGGTTTTATGGCGCCAAACCTCCCTCTTCCATTGCGATCTTAGGATCCGGTAATGACCATAGAACACAACATAGTTGTGAGACACAATAGGGATATTGAGGTGATCATCTCAGTACAGCAGACCAGTCAAACACTAATTAAAACAATTAACCACCATATCTTTTAACTCAATTTTTAACTTTTCTACTTGTGGCAGATAACGAAGAAAGATTTTTTGGGATCGTATGAGACGTATTTTCTTATAGCCCTGCTCCAAAAGTCGGTCACGAAGAAATCGGTGTCTGATCAAAAAATCTGTGAAATGTGTGCAAGCTCTGGCATATCGAATAAGTTGTGAAATATAAACACCGTATGCAGGGGAAGTAGGTATATTGCTCTGTAGATTAGGAAAATTAATAATTTGAAAATTAAAATCGTCTCGTTTATCGTAAATTTTTGTACTGAGATGACCACCTGGGTCAAATTCGAGGTGCAAATCCAAGAAAGACGTGGAGCAATTTGATTCGATGGTCTCTTTAATCTCCAATTCTGGAGGATATGTTGAAGGAATCCATCTATCAAATGAAGGGTTATTGACAGAAAGGACATCATCAATATATCTGAATGTAAGATTAAATGACCTTGCCTTTTTCATCTTCTTGTTCTTTACGAGTCCCTGAAGAAATTCAGTCTCGTAAGAGTATAAAAACAAATCGGCGAGGAGAGGAGCACAGTTTGTGCCCATTGGAATGCCGATTTGTTGTTGAAAAATCCCCGTTACTGATATCCATTGATGATGTCGACTAATGAAATGCAATGTTATTTAAATCTTTCTGTTTTCAGAATGGAGCCACCTAAGGTTTCAGTATATAAAAAATTGATTTTTATTGAAAAATAGGTTCTTACGTGCGTTCTTGGAAAACCGGCAATGATCTTTCACTCGTGATATAATTTCTTATAGGTCTTTATGCTCGTTCCGCTGCGCTCCACTTGCAGAAAGACTGAAAATTTCTATCACTTGTAACGATTGAGGAAAAGCATTTTTATATCAGGGAGATGACCATTACAAGAGGATCTCAGCTCTTACTTGCCGCTTAAGCCATAACGTCTCTTTTATAAAGGGTTATATGACAACTTCGACCCAATAAGGACTTTATTGGAGTTAAAGTTGTATAGTATATACAGTATAGTATACAAATATATTCAACTTTTGATATATCGTGGCGGGGTATCATTTAATATCCCATTACATGCCCTATTATTCCTTCTGTCATAGTCGCTGAGTGATAATCCAGTTTAAGTGATTTTACCCTCCCTATGTTCTATTTTAGTACATGTAATTTATCGATTCCCTTAAAAAAGGGACCGTTTGTTGCCAACGTCATACATCATTCGTTCCCTAATTTGTTCAGAGGTTTCAGATGAGAAGATTTTTGATATTATTTACATACAACGGCGGATGAAAAGTGATGGCATAACTTATATGTCCAGGTGAGCTAAAACAAGGGCGTTGATTAAAATTAACATGAAATGCAATCAAGTAGGATTTAGACACTGGACAATCAGCCTAATTCAGAGGGTCCTATGATTACATCTGTATTAGTGTTTAACGTACAAGGAACATGTCATTTTCTTACTATAGCTCTATGTGTAGTTAAAGCTTACCATATATAGGCTGGAAAAAGACTTAATATCTATAATTCGAAGTTTAACCATAGCGATAATACCCAGCTTCTTGTAACCTTGAAACATACTTGTAATATATCAAGTACAAGGAACATGTCATTTTTTTTACTACAGCTCTTTGTGTAGTTAAAGCTTACCATATATATGCTGGAAAAAGACTTAATATCTATAATTCGAAGTTTAAACATAGCGAGTATACCCAGCTTCTTGTAACCTTGAAACATACTTGTAATATATCATTCTTCTTCTTTGAATAAACGCACTACTATGTCGTTCTATATGTTTGTTAACCTTTACCAACCTCTCTATCTATATAACGTGTTACAGACAACACTTGATCAATTTAGAGTGTACTGTTAGAACACTTAATTTTTACTATGTTACCCCGTAAATATTATGTATTGTCATTCTGATTTCATTATTAAGATATTTATATATATTTCAGGGCAATATTTAGCAAGCATCGAAGTGTTTTGATAATTTAAGACCTCGACAACATCCAGTTTACATGTGCATGTAATGGTTAAACAAGTATAACTTGTTTATATCCAATTTAAACTTCAAGCATGTGTGCCAATTATTTTGTGCATAGTTTGTGTTACCGAATGAGCTATCTAAGATTTATATTTATTATTCCGATAATAAGAAAAAATAAACTTTTATTGAAGAAAAAGTTAAACTCTTAATTAAAAAGTGGTGTTTTCGACAACACATTGTTCATTTTTAACCTAAACATTGGACAGGGTGATTATGTCATAGAACATGTTTACCTTTTTGACCGGTATCCGTAAATTGGGATCAACAGTATGTGAATTTGCATTGTATTGGAGTAAATGTCCAATTCAATATTCAGTCATCCGTTTTAAAAATAGGAATGACTCCCATTTATCATGTTTATAATTTATTAAAGATAGAACTTGGTTGTGTCCCTTGAAAGTTTTTCATAGTTACACATTGAATTCAAATGGATCGTTATATGATAACAGTAAAATATAATTTTCAAACTAATATCTGTCGAAAGAAAAGGAAATAACCTAACTTTCCCACAAGTTTCGAAAATGTACTGCAGGTATTACGCCTTGTGTGATTTTTTAAAGGTTGAGTTGACATTTTAATTTTTTCCAACGGCCAATAAGTTTCACTCGATTTGTTAAAATATGCACTTTTGTTGACCTTATAAACAACTGTTTACGCAACAGAAAAGATTCGTTAATAACATAACATGTCCAACGTATATTATAGTAGTCAAATCCATGCGTAATAAATGAAAATTGAAGATTGTTTATATGCCGTCGCCATCGTTGTTGTCATCGTTAAAAATTTAAAAACACATTAGCTGTTTTCTGCAGGGGAGATAATTGAATACCACTAGATATTAGACTGATACAGGGTCATTGAAGTATGTAAAAATAAGTTCAAAGTTTAAAATCATGCATGATGCCTGAAACAAGTTAATCGATGATTAAATATCTTTAGGTGAACACCTAGACAAAATATAGTGAGTTTTAGTGTATAAAATATGTAAAATGTAAGATTGGATGGTCTAAAGACATCAAATTTGGTGTCTTAGTTTTTATCCTAAAATGAGACAGAAGTTTAAAATAGGACTGCTTCGAGAACACGACTTAAGACTATGACGAGTCTTTAGATGGTCTATAGACACGTCTTAGTCCTAAGATAGCTTCGAGAACACCGCCCCAGATGTTTTTACGAAGTGTATACCTAGTTTAACTCGTTAAGTAAAAGGAAGTTTTCAAATGAATGCAATCGGATATTTTATTGAGTAAAAAATTAGCTATTTCAAAGATTTTCAACCAATTGATACATAAATTTAAAATATTCGGATATTTTATTGAGTAAAAATTTAGCTATTTCAAAGATTTTCAACCAATTGATACATAAATTTAAAATATATTTTTATATTCAAGGTCCTTGTTGATGAAAATATTCTATGCAGTCTAAAGCCTGGTCGTCAGATTTTTCTGATCCGAATTTACTTATATGTTTTTTTATTTGTTATTGAAATTTCCGATTGTTTTAAAATCCTTGTATTGCACATGGTCGATATACTCGCTCATGAGTATAGTTTCTCTGGGTTTAGAGTGCCTTAAGTTTTTGACCTCCCAATGGTTTGATTCAAATACCGCTGATGAAAGGCTACCCCTTGAAATATGCTATCAAGCAAAACCAAATTAACATTTTTTTCAAGTATTGGTATTTGTATTTTAATATTGATTACATAAATATTTTTTTAACTTTAAGTCAAACAATTCTAAGAAATATATATTCAAAGAATGGCTATCGTTTGGTTTGATTTGATTTCATAATGTTGACTCTTCTCTTTTTACACTATTCATGAATTTGATGAAATAATAAAAAGCTTCGCCGATTGCAGCATGATAGGACCGCAACATGTTGAACCCTGTACGTTTTAGGCCACATATGGCTAGAAAAATGCTCTGGACACATGCAGCCCATACTGGACTGACAAAATTGATTGACACATGCAGCCTATGGTGGACTTTCCTCCCATATTTCACAAGGAATTGATTTTTTTTTCAAGGCAGACCGAAATAAATTACAGTTACACATATTACCCCTTTTGACCCCTATCAAAGGATATCTACTTCCTTAAATTTTTGCCCCCTTTGGCCCCTAACGACAATTAGGGGTAGGGGGTGTTGTGGATTTTGTAAATAATTTGTAAAGTCACTACTTGACAGAATTAATGAGCAATTTGTTTTTAAATCAGACAATAAATAAAAAAAAGTTTTGATTTTGGTCCCTTTAGGCTTGGAACCAAAGGCGGGTTGTTTAGTCCTGCATCGTGTTTTCACTACTTGACAAAACTTAACTTTTCGGACCAGAAAAAAAAAGGTGGCCCCTTTTCTGTGCCCCTTACTTCTGATAAAACAACGGGATTTCCCTAATTTCTAAACCAATAAAGAGTGGACCCTCAAATTCAATCCCATTAATCCTTAAATGCAATGAAATATTATTGTAAAATTTCACATCATTTGGTACCAGAACCACAGAAACAAAAAAGTAGCATTTTTGGCCTTCTAAACAGAAAAAAAGGTGGACCCCGAAAATCAATCCCATCCATCCTTTAAAGGTAATAAGATAATTTTGATAATTAGAAGAACTAAAAGTATTAAAAGAGAAGTACGCGTACCTGCAAATGCATTATTTCGTGATTAAATATGCTAAACGACAATATAAAAACATGGATTACTACCATGAAAATAATATATTGTATTTGGACAAATTTAATTTTCTGTATATAACGTTGATATGTCCGAATTGCTGATAGAATCTTTTACTGGGCTCGGCTGTTTTTCATTTCGGTCTTTTTAATTTACCGCTTTTTTGTAAGCTTTGTCGCGTGTACTTCTGTTTTCTTGGTCTTAAATGAACGGCATAATTTTTTATACCCTGCCACACGAAGTGGCGAGGTATTATGTTATACCCTGTTTCTTTCGGTGTCTGTCTGTCCCCGAAGGTTTCCGACCAATAACTTGAAAATGCGTCAAGGGATTTGAATTATATTTTGCACAGCTATTTAGTACAATAAAATACAGGTCAAGTTCGATTTCCAGATTGGCCACTTTAATCAAATTTCATGAATTTTTGAGTTTCCGACTGATAACTGAAAACCCATCAAGGGATTTGAATGATATTTTGCACAGCTATTTAGTACAATAAAATACAGGTAAAGTTCAATTTCCAGCATGATCTGAAAAAACAGTTTTTGAGATTGGCCACTTTGAAAAATCAAATTTCATGAATTTTTGAGTTTCCGACTGATAACTTGAAAACGCGTCAAGGGCTTTGAATGATTTTTTGCACAGCTGTTAAGTACAATAAAATACAGATCAAGTTCAATTTCAAGCATGATCCGAAAAATAGGTTTTGAGATTGGCCACTTCGAAAATTTAATTTCATGAACTATTGATATTATATCGTGGCGGGGTATCATTTAATGTCCCATTAGATGCCTTATTTTTTTTATATTTGTCATTTGCATGAATCGAAATACAATTTTCAATTACTAAGAGATATCGATCGAATCAAAGCCGAGTTCAGTATCTACTTTCTTTATAAGCATTGTGCATCATTTCTAATCATTATGATTTTTCTTGAATGAAAACTACCTTAGCGTACAGCAGAAAGAATTTAAATATTTTTTTCTTTGAATATCCATGAAAAATTTGTTAATATTAGAACAAATAAATAAGGGTTCAAAACAAAATCATAGTGACGGGTGGTTTATTATCAAGCGGTATCTTTTCACAATTTGAAATGCGTAAGGCATATATTTGCGAATATGAGGGCTAAATAACATAACACCCTATCCAGGGGCGGATTCAGGATTTCAGGTTAGGGGGCAAAAATGCTTTTTTTGGCAAGCGAAGCAAAGCACGAAATTTTCTAAGTGTTTTTTTACGTGGATTTTATACAAAAATGCCCTGATAAATATTGACTGTTTTAGGGGGAGAGTACGTTTTTCACGCCCCCTCCAAATCCAAACCTGCAGTCTATTCTTTCAAGTGGAAGTATACAACCACTTTGTAAATGAAATGTATTTTAGTACAGAAAACGTCAAATATTATGTAAAAAGTTCAAATGTAAAAAATGTAATAAAATATGCTTTAAATTACAGTGGGGTTTCTGATTTAATAAAAGACAAACCATATCTTCAAATTCATTTGATTTTACTATGAAATCTTTCGTCGCTTATTAGAGTGTGCAGATATGTATCTAATCGAAAGATATTTTAAATTGACCAATCTATATATACTTTCTTTTACATGGAAAAGTATACATTTATATATGCTTTTATGAACAGGGGCGGATCCAGGATTTCGTCAGGGGGGTGTCACCAAATGACAAAAAGTCAAAAAGTTCAAGATTCAGAAACAAAATCATTCTATTAAGATGGTGATCTCCCCTGTTAACTAATATGCTTAGCATTAAACAAAAATAGAATTTTACCTTTGTAAAGTCGGTAATATAGTTCTTTTGTTAGAGTATAATTTAAGTTCTTGCAGTTGCACGTGCAACCTCCGAAGCGGCCCCTTTCAGCCCAAACGGGAAAAATGTCAAACTGTGTGTTGGATTGTCATGAGCCAAGCTTAAAAAGTGGTAATATGGAAAAAGAGCAAGGAAAAAGCAAAGACGTATTCAAGAGGCCATCAAATGTCATATGTAGATCTTTCTATGGTGATAAATTTATCATTCGTTTATAATGAAGCAGGTTGCGAAATTCTTTCAAAACTCCCAAGAAGTACGATTTCGGTGGCTATATCAGTGAGATAAACATGAAATGGATGACACAACGAACATGAAATGGTGATGGAGGAAATAGGAAGTCAACGGCAATCAGGGAAGAAAGTTTCGTTTTCCTCTGGAAAACTTAGGATTGATGGATACGAACGTGCAAATCAGCTTTCTACTATTAGCGAAACCTGCAACAGGGTTCTTTAATGTGCGAGAAATGTTCCCCAACACGGTGCACCACTATGGTTAGCCGTCAGGTTTTCCGTATTATAGCCTTACGAGTCGACGGTATTTAATATGACATGCAGGACTGCATGTCTCATTCAACAACCTGGTGCACACATCCCAGTAAGGTTTCTGAGCGCTTTTTAGTGGACTTTTACCGACAAGACTTAGCGCTGCTGTGGGCCTATTTTCCAGCGGAAACTGAAGGGGTTTTTGACAACCAGAAAGTCGGCCCCTGCTGATATTCTTTATGTCATTATTGAAAAGTAGATTTTTAATGTTATCTATCAAATCACTGATCAAAAGAACTCAATTAACAAAAGGTAAAATGAGTGTTGTCACAAGTACAAGCATACATTGTAATTAACCTTTGGCATGTTTTTTTAGCAATTTACATGTAGCTAGCCATGGAGCTAGACTTAATTGTGTGACCGATTTATATAGAAAGTGTGCCAGTGAAACCATACTTGTGAACCTCAGGGGGGTGTCACGTGCACCGGGTGACACCCCCCTGGATCCGCTACTGATGAAATTTAATGAGGTCATGATTTTATTTTTTTTAACATAAAGATTTTTCGTTGTAATACATGTATCTTTTTAAAATAAACTTTGCTGACGGTTTTGTCATTTTATACGATATATTAAAATCATATTTAATTTTTGAGTATATTATGATATCTATATACTTACAATCTGTACTGAAGAAAAGTGTTTATCGTTCTTAATGTCCATATGAAGCTATCGCATATAATTGATTCTAATTTGCTAATTTTCAATTACTTTTGTCCTGTCCTTGAATACAAATTCTGACTAATTGATATTCTGTCACTATATTTTGAATTCAAATTCACTTTGGTGTATTTATATACATTAACAAACCCACGTGCGTTCGTAATTCTATTACTTCAAAATCCCTTATTTGTAAAAGCGTCACTTTATATTTGAATGACCGCATGAAAATCGTGTTCTTAATTGCGTGAATCATTCTTGTACAACTGAGCATTGTCATTATTAATCTCTTATATATTTTAGAGAAAATATTCAAATTCCAGGCAACTTTCCAAGTGACCAGATAGGTATATATTTGAATATTCATTGTGGATTAGAACGTGGGCGATTTTACACGTGAGTTATTTTTCATGCGCCTATGTTAAAGTTGCAATGCGTGTCATTTAAACATGTTAAATGATTGATTAGTTTACACGAAGAAAAGTGAACTTCAATAACTTTTCTGTTTTTTTTTAACATTGCAACACTCTAAGGATAGGTAAAGATGTACTTATTCAACGTCAAAAGATAAATCAAATTGCAAGAAGCAGAAAAGAGAACATTTATACAATTATATAATTTAATGATATATTCGATATAAGTCTTTATTTTTATTTCATTCCCCCCCCCCAAAAAAAAACAAAAACAAAAACAAAAACAAACAAACAACAACCCACAAAATCTTTAGCAAAAATGTCTTTTTAATGCTAAGTTAAATCTAGTACCCTTTTTACGAACAAATACCCAATAGAACTTCTTTTTTTTAAAAATATTCAAAGCAAACTTTTTGGTTTTGAGATTGTTTCATTCAATATCTTCCAATATATTGATTCAAATGCTGCTGATGAGAGGTTACTCCTTGAAATATCGATATAATGCACAACCAAATTAACCATTTTATACCCGTTTTTGGTATTGTATTTCAAAACATCTCTCCTAGGTTAATTTAATTGTAAAAGCTAATTAAAAATCACGAAGAAATTTGTATTTAATTATTATCCACTCTTATCTCCGCTTAAATGTATGTGGGGTTACTTAAAAACCCGCACAAATGTCGCTGATAGAAACCCGATACGTCATAATAATACATCAAAGAGGGTTTCCAACACTATTTCTCAAATAAAATTTATTATTTAATAAAATACCTTTACTTCATAGGAAATAAATCGAACCAAACACAGGTAAGGAGTTTCAACAGGTACTTCAGTTCTTTACTCACCGAGGAGCTTTACATCCTCGGAAACCCAGGGGTTCTTCTTTTGCTCACTCATTCATCATGAGTGAGCGAGAGAAGAACCCCTGCTTCCGAAGATGGGAGCTTTAATAGCTTCATCTAAATGTGGTTGACGAAAACATTTAACTACATGTAGTATATCAAGTTATCTCCCTTTCGTACTAAATGCCGATAATACTCAAAATCATAGTTTTACATGTAATATTTTTTTTTATTGAAAACGTGAAAAAAAAATATTGGTTCTATGGCAATTTTCTTTTGTTTTGTCTTTGGTGTTGTTAAAGAAAATTTCTTTATCATCTTCGATTACAATTATAGCAGATATTTGCACCCAAAACATTTCAAAATTGTTTATCCTGCAATTTGTTCTAAGTTATTGTTAAAATAAATTAAGAGTCGGTGCATACTAACTGAACATGAGTTCTGATTTTATCACTTTTATTTAAGATTTTAATTTTTATACATTTTTGATTTAATTTGTTGATTTTGCAAATCAGTAGTTTCTAAATCAAAGAGACAGTTTTGATGTTGATGATCTGGTTTGATAATGTTCAAAAGAGGTCAAGGAAAATTGCAGTTTCTACAGGGAATTTGAACGAACTAAGAATATTCAAAGAACATTTATTATAGTTTTTTTTAAAATTCTATATTTATTTTAAAGCATTTAGCTATTCCATGTGATAAAATCACTTGTTTGACAATATTGCACCCAAAGCACACTTGAAAGTATTATATCATCAAACTTTAATTTGTACCTAGCATACCTTTTACTATCAGGAAGTATTTTCATAATTGTGTTTTTATTCTTTGGTTTAGGGTTGTGTTTAACCGAAACGTGATTATCAATCTTTAAAAATCAAAACAAAATAATGGCCGGATTTCGTTAAACCGGTTTACTAAAGTTAATCAATTTCAAAAGTAAACTCGACAAACAGGAAGTACTGGTATCAAACTCACAATATGGGTGCCGGGCCCCATGCCAATTCTGCATTCCAAACATGGAAACCTGTGATATGTTGTGAAATTGATTGATTGATTGTTGTTTGTTTTATGTTCTGTTGGCGATATTGTTGCCATCATAAGAACTGAAGCAAGCTGTTACATGTAAATGAAAGTTTGTTGTCAAAGACAGAAAATTAAACGAAAATAAGGGCTATAAAAATATGCAAAACTAAACATAAAAAATTAATACTGTGAAAAAATAAAACAAATCATTCGAAACTTGTTTCGATGATCTTATCCCAGTCCGCCGCTCGACATTTTCCACTTACTTCGTCATGAAATCGGGACTATAAAATGTGTTTTGTTATCGATACATGCTCTAATATCGGGCTTTAGACGAATATCTAACGTCCGTTCATGTCTCATACTAAAGAATCGGTTAAAAAAATCACAAGATATTGCTTTAAAAGATATTGGTATACTTAAGTACCCATGCAGGTTCCGAGCGGCGAATAGGCCCGCAGCACCGCTTAGCCTGACGGTAAAAGTCCACTAAAGAGCCCTCAGAAACATGACATCAGGTCAGGCCGCTTTGCCCACAAAGCGACTTAGATGTGTACCCCGGGTGATTGGATGGACAGTCCTGTCATAATGAATGCAGGTTTGTCAGACTACAAATGTATAATGCGGAAAACTTGACCGCAAATCATAGTGGTGCACAGTTTTGGAAAAGGTCACGTTTTTCACATGTTCAAGACCCCTGTTGCAGGTGTCGATAAGATGGGTCCCTGTGACAGCCAAAGCTCTTATCTCCGTGTCCCCATTACCGCCACTTTATCATCATTTCATGTTCATTTTATCACCCTTCCTGATATAAGCTGCTTTGTCCACAAACATTAGATCCTAATGGGTAACATATTGCACGAAATCCTAAACTGTATTATCCCGATTTGCCGTACATGTGCATAAGTATATTATAGAAGTTACATGTACCCCTCTTTTTCACTCACCCGAGAAAATGTTGTATGATACGATATTTATGCTCAAAATAAAGCTTATGGTATACATGAGTGTTTTTTGAAAAGAAATATAAAAATCAATTACATGTACATTAAACCACAACAAGCACTGCATTGAGTATCGAATGCATGCTATGAACACAACATTTAAACTACATGTAAACTTCGAAATTTTACAGTGTGAACGCATTGCTGTTTAATGTTTACTACTTGCGGACGACATCTTAACTACTGTGAGTCTTGCTCAGTGTGGACACGGTATAAGAAGTTAATTAGATTTAAGCTACTTTTTTCCAAACTCTACAGTATTTCAGTCATAATCAGGACAAGAACAAGGACAAATTAAAACAACAAAATAAAATGTAGAGCCCCACGCAGGACACAGTACTCACAGCACAGACCCATGTATGTCATTCAAAAGGGCCAATGTACGACTACAAACCAGACAAAAAAATATGTGTGTGTTGTTGTTTAATGCCCTTTATCGACGCATCTGAACCATTCATGGCGATCAGTTTTAATAATGGAGGAAACCGGAGTAGCAAGAAGAAACCACAGACCTTGGGTAGGTAGAAGCTAGGTTCGTTTAAAAGGTAAAAAGTGGTATAAGTAACGATAGCTACATTTTGATAGTTAATAAACTCATTGGAGTTAAAACTAATGTTGCTGATGGCCAATATAATCATAAGTATAGGGCTACAGTTAGAAAAAGTTGAGTTAGCCCAAACTCTACCCATGCCATTCAGGTATAGGTAGGAAGGTAGGTAAATTCTTTTTTTTTTGTCTGAGTGACCAAAAAATAGACTTTTTCCTTACGAAAATACACTGAATCGAGTATAAATGAAAACTTAGTCTTTTACCAATACTTTTCTTTACATGATTTTCATTGCTGGAATATGTATTAGGGAGCAACAATTTGAATTCTATAGGAGCTATAGATTGTTTTGTCCTGCCTTTTTTCCTCGAAAATCAAAGCTTGGATATTTTTGGTACCCTGCCTTTTTATTTCACATTTCACCCTACAGCCTATAAATTAAAGTCAAATGCTGTGAAAGTACTTGAATACGTAGGTATTAATTTTCGAGGATTGGAAGTAAATTGCATATTCGTAGTTTTATGAATTCGTGATTTAAACAAAGTCTTTATTAAAAGCAATGTGAAATTCTTTGTTCGTTGGGAAGTTATTTTCGCAGTTTGTGACTTACCAACGAAAATTTGTTCCTCACGTATATTAATAGCGAGCACAGCTCGAAGCGGACACGAAGTGCCCGCGAGAGCGGAGAGCTCTACAGCAAGTTCCCGCGAAAAATTTGCCTTATGCTGATATTGATTTTTTTTTTCGTCAGGATATGCTTCTCACAGATTATACAGGTTCGGAGTAAGGGGCAAGTTTAATTAGAAAGACAAAATGCGCGCCATAGGCAAACGTGAAGCATTGTTGTAATTCTCTGTCTTTATGCATTAGTCTACATGGTAGGTATTGTAAAAACTTAATATATAATCATTAAAGAAAAAAAACCTAAAAATGTAATTTCTAATCTCTATACAATCGAAAATATCATTAATCAAATAAATTTCCCTAGCTTATAAATGAAAGACTTAACTCTTATATTACAAATTAATATTAAAATAACAAACAAAAATAAACATGAAGCTGATAATAAATAACTGTTTTTCATTAAATAATATATTGAAATGACGAATAAATTTATTTAAGACATCAATTCATTTCATTTTAATGGTTTCTATCATTATTTTTACAGCTAAAAAACGATTTAATTGAATAACCTTGTGTACTTCTAAATAATTGAGATATTGCCAGGTAGAAATTGGATTACTATCAAGTATATAACTCCCACAAAATAGGTCACTATGTCAGTAAAACAAAATAAAAAAGGTAGTGCACAGATGATAATACTTCAATAAAAGCTCATGATGGCTATGATTGACCAACTAGTTTTCAGATTTTGCCAAAAATTCATAATTATCTTGCATACCAATCTTGTGTTTTGACGGCAGATCGCCTGTTAAATAATCAATAACATGAATTTATATCTAAACATAAATGACCTATATATACTTTCAAGATGTACTGAGTGATATGATCAAGGCTTCGATATCAAAACATATATTTTTTTGTCAATTTTAGATTGATGAGAACACTTACATAAAATTGAGATTATAATGGAAGTTTGGATAGTGTTGACTTTAATACCAAGCCCGAACTCAGGGAGACGAACCAAAAGGAAAAAAAAAATGAATTTGAAATGTAGAAAAGGACGACACAGAGTCAATCCGGGATACGAAGTCGGCTGCCCTGGAAAAAGCGGGGATGGATTAGTTCCGGCAGATTAGGTTACGACAGGGAATCTTACAGGTCCCTTTTTACCGGCACTTGTAACGGTGTTCTTTAAATGCGACTGGCACCGAGAATCATAGCGTTTGTCCCCAGACGGTGTACGAATACTGTACGCCGTTCCATTTAACCACCCGAGGCACACGTCCCAGTCGCTCTGTGGCAAAAGCGCAGAGTTCGTCATCAGGTACTGGGTGCTTTTAACCGGAATTTTAAAGAGGGATCAGCGGTGCTGCGGGTCCGGGCTGATTCGTGTCCCGGGACACGTACGGTGCGATTAAAATGAAAGACCGTATAATGCTATTTTTTTACCTGGCCAACGCCTGACAAAACACCAAAAGATCGTTGCAGATCTAGTAAAACAACGATTTTTCATATGTATTTAAAGATACCTTTTTAAGGACCGTGCTAAAAAAAAATAATTATTTTTTATTCTGGTCATGATTTATTCTTTTTTATAAGACAAAAATAAGATTACGATTACATAAAAGGTGAGTCGAATCGACAATGAAAATGTTTGCATATACATGTAATTTGAATGTCATCATAAATATAAACTCAAAAACTCTCTGAAAATATTTCACAAAGTACATTTATTCACCTAAACCGCAACAGAACCGGTTGTTTTCCATGCAAGTGTTGTCCGTAAGGAAACCTTTCCCATGTCGAGTATTACATTTGTAGAATGCATTGTAGAAATGATTTCTAATTTTCGTTATTAACATTTTTTTCCGAACGCATACTTTTTGGCAATGAAACATCAACTTTTTGTCAAAATATTTTATTGATGACGCATCATATAAGTTTTTCTTACTTGAGGGTATTTGATTTATTTCACTTTAAAAATATTCATGTAGGTAGGACTATCCTTTGTACAGATAAATCTTTACCAGCAATGTAAAAAACAGAAAGTAGACTTAACAAATGAATTTATTTCTAGACGGATTTATAAAAAAGTCAAATTATTATTCAAATTAAAGATTGTATGCACTCTTATTTTGAAATCTAGATGGGCGGTTGATACTTATTCCACAAACTTAACAGCTACAGTACCATTTTGTCGCCTGCAACTTGATGCAAGGCCACATCCGCTTGATATTTGTCATATAGATAGATAGAATGTTTTTATTACCAAATTAAAGGGCCCATTAAGGGCATAGCATAAAATTACATATGACAAAACATTACAGAATAATCAAGTGTAACAAATATATTTCAATGGTACAGTTATTAAGGAAAAGGTCAGTGGTCAAAGGGAGATAATAGCAATACATATTCAATATATAATGGTCAAGTTTTTCTAAGTTTCAAAGCCTCCTCAATGAAATCACATAGTAAAGATAAAAAATAGCAGTTTTCGTTATTCATAATCCATATAAATAATTGTTCTTTATCAATATTTAATAAATTTGGATAATTTTTAGTGTAATTAATAATATCTTTTCTAATGTTTTTGTAAAGAGGACATTCCAGAAGGAAGTGTGTTTCATTTTCAACTAAATTTAAATTACAAAATAAGCATAGCCTATCTTGTCTTGGTAGAGGTTCTGATTTACCAGATGCATTGACAACACGCTCATGTCTTCCAGTTTCAATTCTTAAACAATGATTACTAAGTCTATATTTTGTTAACAACTGTCTTTTGTGTGTCTTTATCAAGTCTAGATAGTTTTCATAAATAAAGGTTGTTTTGAAAGAAAAATATGTATCAAGTTTCCCTTGTTTTTGCTGATATTCATCTCTGATTGTTCCCCATATATTTTGAAAATTAGTTTTAAGTAGTTTTTTTAACATTTTTTTGAATTTATTTTTTCCATAATTCTTACAAATATTTAAATCAATTCCCAGTTTTTCACTGAAGAAAAGAATATTGGACAGCCATAGGTTATAGCTTTGTTCTAAGTACCATATGGTGTAAATTGATTTTATACCAAAAATTGAGCTAAATTTGTAATTCCTGTTTATCGAATGTTTGAGATTTCACATATAGTGGATTTCTATATTAAATGTCAGTAGCAGCTTTCTGAGGATCTACATGTCACACACAGCCTTTTAACTTTCCTAGTTAGTATCGAGTATAAGCGAGTCATCGTCATCACTATTCGAACGATATGCGATGTGCCAATGAGTTAAATAATGACATTGTTTTTTTTTAACTCGCAAAAGTCATAATAAATTTTAATTGTTCACTTGAGTTAACTAATATTTCTAAAAATTATAAGATGTCTTAGAATTTACAAGCAATAGTTCAATTCAAAATAGCTTCTACAACTAGCTATAGCTTGTCAATGATTTTACGATAATAACGATGAAAAAAACCCAGACATTTTTCGTTCTTATAATTTTTTAAATTCTGTTTCAATTCCTTCAAGTTTGATATTTAAGTCGATAATTGTTTTTTATTTAAAAGTAATATATTGATATTATATATTGATATTATATAATGATATTATATATTGATAACCCCTTTAAGTATCGGCAAAATATTAAAAAAATAAAGTTGAAAAAATAAAATAAAGAGTTTATGACGCATTGAAAATTTGTCTTTACTGATGGCATTTAAATAAACCATCCTTATGTTTAACTACTCCTGAATAAGATAAATTCATACCGCACATCCATCAACTCTGTCAAGATGACATGAACCAAAGAGTAAATGGAAGTTTACGGGTGCAGATAAAATATATTGTTTAGATAAAGTATACAAGTGAATAAGTGCACCCTTCGTACTAAATTGAATACAACAATAAAAATAGTTGACAAAGTTATTTTTTGAAACCTTACATATATGTATGATCGATTAATATTATACATGTAGCTATGATTAGAATGTAAAGACAAACATCTTCCAATTAATAATGGATGGGTTTGAAAGGTAAAAAAGAAAAACAAAACCAATAATGGTAACACATTTGGAGAGCTTACTGCTTTTGTTTTTCGAAATACTATACAAAACAACAATTTCACCCGTGTTGGAAAAAACTAATTGATTTGTAAAATATAATTACATTTCATCTCATTCCCGGAATAAACATCATGCCTTTAATAGAAGTAAATGTGCCAATTATATTTCTTTACTAAACTTTTAATTCGCACATTAACTAAGTTCGTGTCTGGAAAGATAGGGGAGCGAGTAAACTGCTTCCGTCTATTATTAGTCTTGTCTTACGATAGTTCGGACGAGACGTTGTGTTCTTGAATTACGAATATTGAATTTCTAAGGATTACATGGTTTAAAATCGTTTAATTTATTTGTCATATGATATTCTTTGATCCTATACAGCAAAATTAATAATTTGTGCAGAGAAAGTCTTTTGTTGATGTGGAAGATGAAATAAATTAAAAGATGGTACGTGCAAGTAGCTAATGGGCAATTTTACAAAAAAATATGATAAATGACGTAGTGAAGTTACAAGCACTAACATACTTGGAAGGGAGAATCGAGATTTCAAATTAAATTCTGAAGTGTTTTCATGTCCTTTTTGTTGTAAAGGCGCCAAACCGTTGTGAAAAAGGATATGCCACTATATTCACGGCAAATATGGAAGAGGGAGGTTTGGCGCCATAAAACATGGTTTAACCCACTATTTCGTTTGAAATGCCTGTACCAAGTCAGGACCATTGCAATCCACCAATTCTCCGGTATGACTGATTCGTTTTTGTCATTTTCTCTGGACTATGAGATTGATCATTCAAGTTCGGTAGTTTTGTTATTACCTTTATTTCATATACATGTATAAGTTTTCTTAATTATGGGTGTGACAAAGCAATGAACAAATCAACCCATTCGTTCAAACGAAGATTCCTAAGCTGAAAAACAAACAACATTATTTAGAAATAAGATGAAGGCAAAAAGTGGAAATAGTACATATTTTTGAAATAGTATAACCGTGCGGGTCTATTGACAAACAATTAAAAAAAAAGAGTTTTATTCATATTTATTGGAAACCAAAGCACTGCAAAGTAATAATAATAAAAACAAACAAGAAAAATGGTAACCACCGCCCCCCAAAATGCAGAAAAAACCCGTGTTGGTTTCAAGTGGCGAACATGCTGAATGTAGAGCTCACCTTATCGCCAGACGCTCCTATGCATCTTGAGATACTGACAAGCGGGTCAGTGTTCGACTCTTTGAGCGGTCAAGGTGAAGTGTAGGTGGCTAAACAGAAAAAAATCAAATTCTCACTTTTTCATGGAGGTGAGGGGACGCAGTAAACAGAACTAACCTTATCGTATCCAATGGAGGATCAAAAGCAGGTTGTTCAAGTTGACAATGCAACGCTTCATGAATGCAAATACGGTTCCATTTTATTTAACTCATCCAAAGAAGGTAGTTAGAAAACTTATAACAAAATTCAGACTAAGTTATCATGAACTACTAATAGAAATTGGAAGATACAAAAACATTCCAAGAGATAAGATATTGTGTACTACATGCAACATATTGGATGATGAAGAACACTTCTTCTTTAATTGTAAAATAAATGATAATATTAGAGCACAACTATTTAACTTTTATAAAATAAATCCGAATTGTATTACTTTAAATAGACTACAAATTATTAGCAACATTTTAAACCCGTCAACTCCTGAGGGAATCAAAACAGTCGTTTCTTTCTTTCAACAGTCATTAGAACTGAGGAGAGGAAACTAATATAAGCTGGGTTTTTTTTATATTACAAAGGTTTATACATGTCTGCTGTTCTTATAAATGTTAACTCATGTGTGTATGTGTGGAACATGTTTATGATAATTACCAAATTGAATGTAATTTTGTATTTGTTTTACTACCCAAGTGGGTTAAAGTTTTAAATAAAGATTACTATATATTCTTTGTAGACCGTGAAGTTATAGTTGATTATTGCTTTTCTCCATTAGCACGTATTCAGAAATTTCAGGGAGATAAACACGAAAGGGGTAACGAATGTACATGGATTGATGATGAAATATAGGAAATGGGAACACAAGGCAAATTGGGAATGAGCGTTTGGATTCCAATTGAGACCAGCAGTTGCGTTCCTTCAGATGCGACGAGTCCCGTTCGGGGGCCTGGGTGGCGAAAAGGCCTGCAGCAGAGCCTAGCTTGTCGCAAGAGGCGACTAAGGGTCTAGTGATTCTGACGTCGGGTTAGTGCTCAGCCTACAGAGCGACCAAGTGTGTACCCTAGGTGGCTGAATAGGGTGGCCCTCGACCACTGACCATAGTGGGCCAACGTGTGTGAAGAGTGCAATGCTTCATGCACGTAAAAGACCTCTTTGTTGACCGACAAGTAGTGCACCACATAGGCTAAATTTTCCGCCCCTACCTACCTCTCCCCTTTATCTGTGGTTTTTCAAAATTTACCAGTCCTGTTTCCAATCCCACCCCTATATTTCATTTATCATCATCGTTTCATATTCATTTTATCATCCTTTTCATGTTCATCGCCTGTAAATAACCTATATAGCGTTGCACTGGCGTAACACACCAACTCACTCAATGGTAAACCTGACTGGAATTAAAAGTAGTGAACCTTAATAGGAAAATATCAAGTTCTGGACATGCCCAAGAGTAGTGCTGCATTCAGATTTTGGTATAATGAGTATGATAAGATTTCCTGCACTTTGTTTAATTGCCCGACCTTACCATTCCCCCCATTTTCAAGTAGCAGTATATTTAACCCCATTTGCTTTGTGTGCCCTTTCCCCTTCATATGCACCCCATCTCATGTTCAGCTCTCTAGTGTATATTAGTTCGCTCTGCATTATACTAAAGTATTGACTAACTAACTTTCAGCTATCTTGTCCGGTTAAGAACGATTAGCCGTCATAACAGTGTAAATAAATTCACTACTTTCTCATTGTAAGGAAAAAATAATAGCAATTCAGATGTAGGGGAGATAAACGACATCTTGAACATGTTCAATATTCTTATTTTTATGTACTTTCAATCAATCTTGAAATTATGTGTATTTCAAAATGCGCAAAACGATGTTACGGTATTGGCAATAAATATAGTCTTTACATGCCTCCTTTTCCTTTGTTAGTTTGGTATTTGTTCAAAATTCACTTAAGGCTGGAAGATATTAACAAACAAGAAAAGGTAATGCCCCCGCTGCCCGGTACACAATGCAAATATGAAATACCTGGTAACTATGTTGTTTGCGTCTGTAAGAACAAATGATAACCCCGCGATGTTGAAAAAATAACTCACAATTTTTGAAAAAAAAAGTACTTGATCTGTTATTTTCATAAAGTATTCCCAATTCCAAGGTCCATGATTTCGATGAAAATCAATGGACAGAAATAAAACAAAAATTAGCTCAAGATTATGCAATCCTGTAGGTAAAAAAGTCCGGAAACTCTTATTTGCATAATCAATTCTAAGTCCAAAGGCCATAATTTTTCAAGGTAATGTCAATAGTAGATGGGGTATGAAGCACATATCGCCCTTCTTTTGCATCTATTATATCGGGATTTAAAATGAATTGGACTTTGAAAATGTAAACAACATGCTCGCATGAGCCTGAATCAGTCTTGATGTCGACCATATTAAGACTTTTCTAGAGCTAAATGAGATGAACATTTTAACAGTTTTTCTCTATCTTTTCTCTATTTCAAAATTGTCTAAACCCTAAGGTTCTTCCTTCCCCAGACATAGGTTGAATATCTTAGTAATAATTTGGTTCCCCAGTTTGGTATTTTTGGTTTTACTGTTCTATGCTCTTCATATTCATACAGTGTTTGGCATTTTCAATATTTTTGGTAGAGCGCCTCTGATGAGTCTTGAATAGACGAAACGCGCGTCAGGCGTAGCAAAATTTATTGTCTGGAACTTTGTTGTCATTTGTATTTCTATAGTTTTCATTCTGTAGCCGTGAGTGAGTGAGTGAGTTGGTGTTTTACGCCCGTGCAACGCTATATAGGTTATTTACAGGCGATGAACATGAAAAGGATGATAAAATGAACATGAAATGATGATGATAAATGAAATATGGAGATGGGGTGGGAAACAAAGGACCGGTAAATTTTGAAGAACCACAGGAAAAAGGGGAGAGGTGGATAGGGGCGGAAAATTTAGCCTATGTGGTGCACTACTGGGCGGTCCACAAAGGGGTCTTTTACGTGCATGAAGCGTGGCACTCTCCTCACACGTTGGCCCACTATGGTCGGCGGTCAGGGTTTCCGTATTATAGACCTGACAACCCCCGCGGACGAGGGCTACCCTATTCAGCCACCTAGGGTACACACTTGGTCGCTCTGTGGGCTGAGCACTGACCCGACGTCAGAATCCCAAGACCCTTAGTCGCCTCTTACGACAAGCTAGGCTCTGCTGCGGGCCTATTCGCCACCCGGGCCCCGCACGGGACCATTCTGTAGCCGTAGGCCCAAATCATGAAATAAGGGGTCATCTGACAACTTCGACCTTATGAAAACTTTATAGGAGCTAAATGAACTGAACATTTAAGAAAGCAACAGCTTTTCTCTATCTGCTATAGTTTTCATTCTATAAGCCAATGTAAAGCTACGCCGAGCGCGGCATGATACGACCGCACCGAGTTAAACCCTGTACGTTGGAGTACAAATTGTATGAAAAACAAATGTTCAACAGCAGTTTTGTTTTAACATCCATTTTACCCTTTTTTCTCTGATAATTCCACAATCCCTCAATGCATAAGGAAACATTCTTTAGCGGTCGGAAACATAATTTTAAAATGATGTATCAATTGTTCAGCCCACTATAACTAAAAGTTTTGAATAAAACCATTTGCCGTGACAAACGCTTATAATTGGCGTTTTTGGCCCCTTTGACCCCTAAATTCTCAAAAATGACAGGAGTTATTGCAAATCTGATTAAAAAACCCAAGGAAAAAAGGATTTTGAAAATCGGACCACAAATAAAAAAAGTCGATTTTTGGGTGAGGCCCCTTTTTGACCCCTAATAGCGATGTAACGGTGTAATATCCATCATAACTGTTGTTAAATTTTGTGGACAGAATTAATTGAGGAATACAATTAAAAAATCAAAAATGGGATGAAAATTAATCATTCTACAGACATTTTGTCAAGACAAACAGTTAAGGCCCTTTGGCCCTTTTTTTCTGAAACGGTAAGGACCAGAAACTTCAAATTCAATACCAATCTTTCTTTAGTGCTAATAAACATCATATTGAAATTTTAGATCAATTGGTTTACTATAACTCAAGTTATCGAACGGAAACCAAAGTGTCTACAGACGCTGACGACAACGTCATAATACGATCGCAAAAATTTTGCAGTCGTATAAAAACATGAAAAAAACGTTATTTTAGGGGCCATAACCCTTATAAGAGGCAATCTGACATCTTCGATCCTATGGAGACTTTTGTAGAGCTTTATTAGCTGAACATTTAAGCAAGCAACAGCTTCTCTCTATCTGCTATAATTTTCATTCCATAGGCCAAAACATGAAAGAACGTTATTTTAGGGGTCGTAACCCCTATAAGAGGCCATCTGACAATTTCGACCCTATGGAGACATTTGTAGAACTAAATGAGCTGAACATTAAAGCAAGCAACAACTTTTCCCTATCTGTAATAGCTTTCATTCTATAATCCCAAAACATGAAAAAATGCTATTTTTCACCTTTAAGGGGCCGTAAATCCTATAAGGGGCCATATTACAACTTCGACTCCATGGAGACTTTTGAAGAGCTTTTGATGCTGGAGCAGTAGCGTGGCATCATATTTCCTCTTTCTCTTATACTTTTTGATTAACAAGCCAAAAACAGTAGTCTGACACCCCTGGTCTATTTTTAGTAACGACGGCCACCATTTGTGCAATCTTGGTGGAGGACATCCCATAGATGAAGTGTGCAAAGTTTTAAAGCAATCCTTCAGTTGTTTCCGAGGAGAAGATTTTCAAAGAAAAGTTAACGACGACGGACACCAAGTGATTGCAATGGCTCACATGACCCTTCGGGTCAGGTGAGCTAAAAAAGGACTGAAAATGAAAACAAATTTTGAAATCATCATTTTCTGGGTTTAAAGGGGAGGTAATTTGAAATAAATTATTGTGACTAGTAAACAACTTATAAAAATGTCCTTATTATCTTCTGATTCTGTACTAATTTAGAATACTTCATTTTGTTATCATTTTGCTTTCAGATGATGATCATCTAGATAGTTGGCTTTAACTTTGGAATACTGTGTATCCCAGAGGTTAACGCGACCCGACACCGACACTTTTGTCTAGAGTATCGGTCTTTATCGTCATGCAGTTGTAATTTCTGTATCATTTGACCCTAAAATTATTCTTCTGCCAGAATTTTTATTATGTTGGGGGTATTTTTTTATACTATGCTCTTTTCATTCTAATATAGTATTTGGTTTGCAATTTTAGCTTGAGCGTCTCTGCTCTGGTGATTCGTAAGCTTAAGTCTTGTAAGTCTAGAAATTTGTTGTCATTTTGTTTGACCTAGTATACAAAGTGCGCGGTCCGACGGAGTTTAAAACTGTTAGTCAAGAACTTTGTTGTAAGTTAGATTAATTGAGGCCGCTGGACTTGGAATTTTTCTCCCTCATTATCTGTAGTAGTCCACTTGTCGGAGTTCATTATGTTCTTACCCTGTCTTTCATTTAATTAGTGTTAAGTCTTGAATATTGCATAAATTGTTACATCATACGAAGAAAATCCGAATATTTTACGACTTATTTACACCTGCTTGTATCAGTTTTACGAGTGCCTCATATTAAGTTTAATTGATACACTAGCTTGTATATATATATTGATACTATCGGAATAAAATTCTAACATATTTAAGATTTTTTTTTCAAAAGTTCAATAAATAAAAAAATGACGTAAAAATATTCTATAAATAATTTAAAAAAAGCCATAAACACATTTAATATCTTTCCAGCTACAAACATTTTATCTAGTTGAATCAGAAAATTTGGAATAAGATATTTAGAAACTATTTAGAATTACCTTCTCAGCAACAAATGTCCCATTGCATGCGCTTCCATTCTTTTTATTATAAATGTCCCCGATAGCTCCATATTTGTCCCCATATCCTGTATCTTCTAACTGGCGTGTCTTTTCGGTAGCTTTTGGATTCTTATCCCTTGTCATATTTCGTTGTAAATGATCAGAACAAGTTTCCAACTTTTTTATGAGACGATGCCACCCACTTCAATCATAAATCAGGAGTGCTGGAGTCGTCATAATAATGTCCATTTCGCTTCATAAAGAGCTTTTTGAAAGTAGTAATAACTTATTAAAATCATTGTGGAAGCCTTTCTAATTACGACAGGCCAACATTGGTCACACATCTAGCTAGTATATAGAAAATAGATACTACTTCATTCATAATATAAAACACTAAATGTAATCAATTATCTTTATTTCTATATTTCTATGTGAAATTCTCAACTATGAACAAATCTTAACCATCATTTCATTCCGAAATTATAGAATAAACATGTATCGGAAATATATCTATATTTCATTTTAGGTCCGCGATAAAGGTGGCTTACAGCATATATAGTCAATTTACTAAATAGGGATCGCGGGCTTCAAGGTTGTAAGGGAACATACCGATCATTCATTTTTTAGGATGCATCATCATTTAACGGTCAACAGGTGGTAAATTCCACACTAATTTTTTAGACTAAATTTTATATACTTTTTTGTAAACTGAAAACATAGGTGTCCGTCTTCCGAGGTCTCCCTACTGATTAAGAAGCAAAGGTGTACCAAAGGGGTAATCAGTATCATAAAACCGTAAAGACAAAGACAAAACCGGCAGACAAAAAATCATCACAACAAAACAAACCACATAACAACATAAAACACACACACATAACAACAAAACCGCATTCAGCAACGCGAACTCAAGTCGAAACGAGAGTGAACTCAGGTGCTCCGGAAGAGTAAGCAGTTCCTGTTTGCTATAGCACACCCGTCACGTTGCCAAAGATCGATTAAGTGTTGGTCAAATCCGGAAAGGATGACATTACAAAACTCTATGTCAAACCAACATCTGTGCTCATCTGAGAGATAGAAATCCCGTATTTGTATACAAGCACATGATGTCGTCCGTAAAATTTCTTGAGTGATGACAACAACCTGGGAGCAACGTACCCATGTGTTAACAATTTGCTTGTCAGCCGTGTATCTCTATCAAGGAAGTCGTTGTACTCCCCACAAGCTCTGGAATAACGAATCAATTGTGATACGTAAACTCCATATGCTGGAGCGGACGGAATGTTGCTACACAGAAAGGGAAAGTTAACTACATCACGTTTGTCATAGAGCTTTGTACAAAGCCTTCCTTGTGTGTCAATTTCGAGAAATAGATCCAAATATGAAGCGGACCTCCTAGAATCTGTAGTGTCCTTTATCTCAAGTTCCTTCGGATATATGAGATGTAAATAGTCACCAAATCGAGGATTGTTTAGTGAAAGGACATCATCAATATAACGAAATGTGAGATTGAAGGATAAAGCAAGTTTGCGGTCCTTTTTGTCTAGAAGTGATTGTAAGAAGTCTGCTTCATATGAATGAAGAAACAAATCGGCAAGCAATGGTGCACAATTTGTGCCCATTGGGATACCTATTGTTTGTTGAAAAACACGTCCACCAAACTGTACAAATATGTTGTCGATTAGAAAATTAAGAACATGTTTCTCCGAAAAATACACCAGAGTCTCTAGGTCTTTATCACAAAAAAAAATTGTCGACATGTTTGTTACCTTCTCATTACGATCTCGTATAGAACTCTTAAAGGAGGAGACTCGTTTAAAGCTGCGACTGATTGCTCGACCCTTCACTTAGAGTGCAAGTTATTAAGATATAAAGTATTTTGTCATTTGAGGGTGGGGTGGGGCATGACTCCTCAGACCACTCTTTTGATGCAATGATTCGTCTTACCGTAAGAACTAAGAATATAAATAGTTAAAGGATGGAAATCTCAATAGTTTGCAAGATATTAAGTTTATTGTCATATCAGGGAGTGGGGCATGACCTCCTCAGACCCCTCTATGGTGCCAAATGATTCGTCTTACCATAAGGACTAAGAATATATAAGGTGATAGGATGGGGATATCAATGGTGTCAAGATATTAAGTATTTTGTCATTTGATTTGGGTTGGACATGTCCCCCTCAAACACCTCTATGGTGTCAAATGATTTTTCTTACCATAAGGACTAAGAATATATAAAGTTATAGGGTGAGGATCTCAATGGTTTTCAAGATATTAAGTATTTTGTCATCTGACGGGGGTTGGGCATGACCCCCTTAGACACCTCTATGGTGTCAAATGATTTGTCTTACCAAAAGGACTAAGAATATATATGGTTATAGGGTGGGGATATGAATGGTTTTCAAGATTTAAAGTATTTTGTCATTTGAGGGGTTGGGGCATGACCCCCCTCAGACCACTCTATATATGGTACCAAATGATTTGCCTTACAATAATGATTATAAATATATATGGTTATAGGGTGGAAATCTCTAATGTTTTTGACATATTAAAAAAATCAATTTTTAAGGTATTTGGAGGGGCGTGGCACAGCTCCTTGGGGACTTAAACGTGAAAAATGATTAGGACCAACAACTCATAAGGTTTTATCATTGAGCTAAATTTGAACAAAATCTGTCAAGTATAACATGTAAACAGAACAAAAGTGTCGTATAAAAGTGTTCACTGTGACGGAAAAAAATAGTTTTCGGCAAACAGGAAGTCGATGTTTGATTGACATAAAAGCATACAAGCATCCCACAATGCATCACCACCAAATAAAGCTTTCCAAAACATATCAACAACCTAGGACTAATGGTAAATGAGTTATGAGTAAACAAAAAGCGGGGCGGAAAGTTGGACAGAACTACGGAAACTTTGAAGGACATCCTCCTCTTCTTCATACAGGTTCTACTATACAGTTACTTTGTATTTGTAATGCTGTATATGTTTATTTCAAGCTAGGAGAAACTTATCATCAGCAGCATTCATTCAAAAACTTTAAAAGGCCAAAATCAAAATATTAAATGATAAAGTAATCGAACGAAAAAATTCGAAAAAGCAAGCCAAGGATCTATATTGCTGACCTAATTAGTCATCTCCTGGTTTGTGGTCATACATTGGCCCTTTTCGCATGACATACATTGGTCTGTGTTATGGTTGCCGTGTTCTTGGTGGGATCACACAATTCAATTTGTTGTTTTAATTGGACATCATTGTGAAATATTGTTGACTATACATAAAACAAACAGACAGCATCAAAACATGCATATTACAAATAGCAGATATCTTTTTTAAATAAGTTTAAAAGAAACACTTTTACTTGTATATTAATTTCTTTTTTTAATGGTTTATTAAGAACACATGAGATAAGAGGTATTATATATATTGATTTTGGAGCAAAAACAGCAAATTAACAAAATAAAAACATGTCATTCAATAAATGAATCTTCTTTCTAGGTCCCGTGATGGGCCCGGGTGGCGAATAGGCCCACAGCAGAGCCTAGCTTGTCGTAAGAGGCGACTAAGGGTCTTCGGATTCTGACGTCGGGTTAGTGCACAGCCCACAGAGCGACCAAGTGTGTACCCAAGGTGGCTGAATAGGGTGGCCCTCGTCCGCGGGGGTTGTCAGGTCTATAATGCGGAAACCCTGACCATAGTGGACCAACGTGTTTGGAGAATGCCATGCTTCATGCACGTAAAAGACCCCTTTGTGGACCGCCAAGTAGTGCACCACATAGGCTAAATTTTCCGCCCATGGCATACCCACCTCTCCCATTTTCTTGTGGTTCTTCCAAATTTACCGGTCCTTTGGTTCCCGACCCAACCCCCTTATTTCATTTATCATCATCATTTCATGTTAATTTTATCATCCTTTTCATGTTCATCGCCTGAAAATAACCTATATAGCGTTGCACGGGCGTAAAAACACCAATTCACTCACTCACTTTCCCCTTTTCCTGTGGTTCTTCAAAATTTACCGGTCCTTTGTTACCCGACCCAACCCCCATATTTCATTTATCATCATCATTTTATGTTCATTTTATTATCCTTCTCATGTTCATCGCCTGTAAATAACCTTTATAGCGTTGCACAGGCGTAAAACACCAACTCACTCACTTTAGAACAAATGCGATTTATTGTTTTTGAATGGAATATTTACCAGTCAGCAAAAACGTGGTTAACTCCCTATGCAAGGTACTTCTAAATTGTGAAGAATGTAGGTGATTCAAGGGCCTACAGCAGCTCTAGTAAAATTCGCGATTCAATTAGTGTTATAGGTCTTCGCAACGCTTTATAGGTTATATAAAGGCGATGAATATGAAATGATGATGAAAATATGAGGATGGGGTTTGAAAAATGTAAATTTTGAAGGCCACAAGAAAGGGGAGGAAAATTTAGCTATTGGCAGTCCACAGTGGGGTCATCTTCGTGAATGAAGCGTACGCAAAAAATCCATCCCAAAAAGTTAACCTCTCATTCCCGAATAGCCTTGTTTTTCCATTTCCTCCACTTCATCACACTTAATGTTCGTTTTATCAACCGTTAATGTTCGGTTTCACTCTTATGCTTTTGATTCCTATGTCATATACACACGTAATAAATATTTAAAGGTACTACACATTGCATCAATCGCCATCTAGTGGTCACGAAAAATCAATAGTTGTTTTCCCGGACTATGCACTTCCTCCGTAGTATGTGTTTGGATATGAGACTTATACATACCATGGAATAGTCCAGTCGTTATGTTACACTAACTATCGATGGTTTCAATAACGCCTGGTTGCATTCCTCTATAGAATCTTTAACCGGAAGTATATGGTTATAGTATAGGGAGCGCAGTGAACATCACAGGTCGACACCTATGTGTCTAAGCCGACACGTGTCAAGGTTTTTATGCACCTACCATTGTTACACCGATTTTCCAGCTTGTAATATCGGGCTTTCCTTTAACACAAATCTGTCGACCATGCAAGGGACTCATATTAGCCAAACGGACGTTAAACTTGCCGTAGGTCAAAAGCTCTTCAGAGCTTAATTGTTTGACTGTGTACACAGTGATTTGTACTCACCGAGGTAAGGTGAAATCTTACCTTTACCTACCTTTATGGACACAGTGCCAGGACACATGATAAAGGCGCGAAGAAAAGGCAGAGATTGAATGAAATGATTATAGATATGACAAATGGAGCAAACAGACACGCATTCTGTACATTGTGAGTGAGCGAGTTGGTGTTTTACGTCCTTGCAACGCTATATAGGTTATTTAAAGGCGATGAACATGATAAGGGTGATAAAATGATGATAATAATTGAAATATAGGGTGGTGGGACACAAAGGAAGTTAATTTTAACGTCCACAAAGGGGTATTTTTCGTGTATGAAGCGTAGCACTCTCTACACACGTTGGCCCACTATGGTCGGCGGTCAGGGTTTCCAAATTATAGTCTTGACAACCCCTACGGACGAAAGCCACCCTATTCGGCCATCTAGGGTACACACTTAGTAGCCCTGTGAGCTGAGCACTGACCCGACGTCAGAATCCAAAGACCAATAGTCGCCTCTTACCTTACGACAAGCTAGGCTCTGCTGTGGGCCTTTTCGCCACCGGGCCCCGCACGGGACTTGTGTACATTGTGCAAATTCTTGTAAGTCAAAAGATAGTGACTGTGCATTGTACACATTTTTTTTACTTATAAAACCTAAAAGTAAAGCGGAGACGAAGCGTTTGGAAAATTCATAATGATGGAGACCTTTTACAGATGCTCTCCTTGTGTTATGAACTTTACGAGGTCAGACTTTGTAATGAGATTGGGTTTGATTGTGTGTAACCTGTGTTTTAATTCCCCAAAGGCTGCATGTGTTAGTGCTAGTAAATTGAAGGTGTTGATTGAAAGGTAAATACATGTGGTTAGCAAAAATTTGCTGGTATAAGAGCTTCATGCTCGAAGAATAAAAGTTGCATGCATTTGTACAAGGTCCTGTATCCTAGCACAACAAATATTCACAATTGTCTAAACCCTAAGGTTCTTCCTACCCCAGACATAGGTTGATCATCTAAGTAATAATTTGGTTCCCCAGTTTGGTATTTTTGGTTTTACTGTTCTATGCTCTTCATATTCGTATAGTGTTTGGCATTTTCAATATTTTTGGTAGAGCGCCTCTGATAAGTCTTGAATAGACGAAACCCGCGTCAGGCAAACCAAAATTTATTGTCTGGAACTTTGTTGTCATTTTTATTTCGAACAACCGTGAAGGTAAGCACTGCTGGTGGAGTATTAATTCCCCGAGGTTAGCCCGCTCCGGCACCAACACTTTTGTGTTGGAGAACAAATCAAAGCTTTAAATTATCCGTTTAAATTTCAAAATTGTCTGAACCCTAAGGTTCTTCCTACGCCAGACATAGGTTGATCATCTGAGAAATAATTTGGTTCCCCAGTTTGGTATTTTGGATTTACTGTTCTATGCTCTTCATAATCATATAGTGTTTGGCATTTTCAACATTTTTGGTAGAGCGCCTCTGATGAGTCTTGAATAAACGAAACGCGCGTGAGATCCACGACATATCCTGTCGGCTGCTGGTCTGTATGGCTATTCACTAACAGTGGCAGTGTGTTTGTTTACAACCCCTGTCTAGTTTCATCACGGTTCAATAATAATTTTTATCACACTAAAGAACTCACTTTGTCTAGAAAGGGTCATAAATTTTGCAAAACATACATGCATGTAGTTGGAGTTGCCTCTCTCAGTGAATTCTGTCATCTGCAATATTTGTTTTGGTTACGTCACAAAGCGGGTTACGTGAGCATTTGATAAAATTATTTTTATAATGTTATTGCAATTTTCTAGCATGTGGAGAATAGCTAAAATATGTTTTATTCATAGAAAAAAAAATCTAAAAAAGTCAGGACATTTCTGCGAAGTTACATGACTTCATACAAATACACTTGGGGATTTTCTTCCGGTAAAAGGGACTTGGTCCTTTATAAGCAAAAAAGAGTTTTGAAACAAACTTTTATAGCGTATGTTTAATTCGTGTACCAATATAGAAAAATCTGTCAAAGTAAAAAATGGCCGGATTTCTTTAAACAGGAAGCAAGTGAGCGACAGACCTGAAATCGTATCCCACGTTATGGGACCCCAACCTGATGCTTAATACCAAATATCAAGTGGCTGTGATTACTAGTTGCTGAGAAAACTGTAACGAAAATGTCTTCCCCGCCCGCCCGACATTCACCATTTTATAACCCTGATTTTTCACTCTGTGAAATCCGGTCAATTTTATGTACATTTTAAGAGTAATGTGCACAAGCTTTACTCATTCATTATTTGTTCCACTATTAAAAAAATATTGATATTTTTGTTGTTTTGTTCAAATCTAGGGCCTGTAGGTTCTTATAAAAGAAAATTTAGATAAGTTATGGGTTACTACTTTTTTCTTTATTTCGTATTTTCAAGGCTAAGAATGCATGTAATGATTACTACAGTCGTGTTGCAAAATTACAAATACCAAACCGCGGGTATAAACGGTTAATTTGGATATGCTATATATCGATAGTTCAAGGAGTAACCTCTCATCAGTAGCATTTAAATCAAAATTTTGGAAGGTCAAATTCCAAAACTGTTGCAGATTGGGATTATGCAAATTGCTATAACATATCCACATATCTATGTTTAACTGTTTGGGTAGTGCGCGTAAGCAAGTGTTTCTTGGATCGTATCAAAAGATTTATTATATATATTCGGTAAACGTGAAAATTTTCGAGTGGGGGTTATTTTTGCTTAATTCGCAATCACAAAATTATATCCGCGAAAATGTCCCCCACGCGAATGATTTTTTCATTAAGTATAGAATATGAATTGTTAGAAAAATTGCGAGATGCAAGAAAAACCCCTGGGTTTCCGAGGATGGATCACTCCCGGATTAGAAAATTTTCGTAATCGGGATAGTGTGACTCCAGCATAACAGATATTCACATTATAGGTATTCGTCGCGCACCCCTTTTTACCAACCTACGTAAGGATAAATATCTTGATTTCTAGCAGATGAGTTGTGGTAACTATTTTAGATTTATTATCAATTCATAAATATTATCCTTATGCCAATGTTTGAACTTGTTGTTATGATAATGACAATATCGCCCTCGTTAGATATAAAATGCCGTAAGTAAGAACTGTATAAATGAACACGACACTGCAGTAAATGTAGTCTATTAGAACAAATACAACTTTTGCAGTCTCGATGCATTCATCGACACGTCAAACATTTATTGTAAAAAATATATATGTACATGATGTCATCGATGTGTAAATGGCTTATAAGTTGATCCAAATAGATGGCATATTCTGCGATATTTAACAAAAATCCAAATGTAATAGGCATATTTTTATGTACTAATGTCTGGTATATTTTTAAAACGGTTTTGCAGCATCTATTTTGTTCAAATGAACGATAACTTAAACTTCTAAGTTTTCCCAGTTTCTTTACTTATACATGTAAGTTTATTTTTGGCGTACTATTTTGTAAACTCTAAGGTCATGTGAAACAAAAAGCAACACCCACAATAGCCTTCCTGTGAAAACCTATTATCCTGAAACTGTTAAAAAAATATGACAACTGATATAATACATATGTGTATGATCACGTTCGTAGTAACTCCGTCCCACTAAAGGAAGTGGACAACTAATGTACAGATTACGAAACCATAGAGCGTATATTGAATCAACTTCTTCTTTTGTTCTTATTTAAAGATTATTTTTACGACCGCATACATGAAGTTACGCACGTTATTGGGTCCTTAACAACTTTACGCCAGATTTCGATGTTTTCTTTTCTTTTTAAAGCAGTCTATGTATATTTAAAGAAAATTTGTTCTGGCGTGGATGGTAGTGCGTTTATCATTTTTTCAAAGCTTTGCATTTTGACATTCTATTTCTAACAAGGTTCGACCCGTGCGGGTTCCGGGTGGCGAATAGGCCCGCATCAGCGCTAAGCTTGTAGATAAAAGTCCACTAAAGAACGCTCAGAAACCTGACATCGGGTCAGGCCGCTTTGCCCACAAAGCGACTGGGATGTGTGCCCCAGACGGTTGAATGGGGCAGTCCTGACATCGAGAGTTGCGGGGTCGTCATTCGATAATGCAGAAAACCTGACCGCAAACCATAGTGGTGCACCATGTTGGGAAAAATGTCACGTTCCTCGCACGTTAAAGAACCCTGCTGCAGGTCTCGGTAAGAGTAGGACCCGTAGGATCCCCATGCAGGAGGCTAAATTTCCCGTCCCTACCCATCACTCCTTTATCCAGTCAAAACTCTCCTACCCGATTGGCGTTGTGACCCCATTTCCTCAAATTCATCATCATTTCATGTTCATTGTATCACCACGTTCATGTCATCTCCCGGATATAGCCGAAATCGTGCTGATTGGGAGTAAAGCAATAACTAACTAACTCTAACAAGGTTCAGAGCATTAACCTGGTCCACATCATAACCTTCGCACTTTTTACTTTTTGTCGGTATTTGCTTTCTACATTTTTTCTCTCTTTTCCTTTACTTTTTTATCCCGTTTATACAATACGCTCCTTCACGGCACCCAGACGCCCAAACGAGCAAAGGTCTGTTAATTTACCTTTAGCATGGAGATAAATGCACCAGAAGTCTGTTACTCGTGTTGGCTCTATGACTGTTAAGAGTAAAAATTAGTTTTTAAAAGTCATTTATGAACAAAATCATTACTTTTTAGCTCACCTGGACCGAAGGTCCATATGAGCTATTGCCATCACTTGGCGTCCGTCGTCGTCGTCTGTCGTCGTCCGTCGTCGTCGTCAACATTTCTTTGAAAATCTTCTCCTCCGGAACGCCTGAAGGGATTGCTTTGAAACTTTGCACACTTCATCTATGGGATGTCCTCTACCAAGATTGCACAAATGGTGACCACCGTCCAAACAACATGGCCGCCGTTACTAAAAATAGACTAGGGGGGTCAGACTACTGTTTTTTGCTTGTAAATCAAAAAGTATAAGAGATAGATGAAATCTGATGCCACGCTACTGCTTCAGCATCAAAAGCTCTACAAAAGTTTTCATTGGGTCGAAGTTGTCAGATGACCCCTTATAGGAGTTACGGCCCCTTAAAGGTGAAAAATAGCATTTTTTCATGTTTTTGGCCTATAGAATGAAAACTATTACAGATAGAGAAAAGTTGTTGCTTGCTTAAATGTTCAGCCCATTTAGCTCTACAAAAGTCTTCATAGGGTCGAAGTTGTCAGATGAACCCTTATAGGGGTTACAGCCCCTTAAATAACGTTTTTTTCATAGTTTTGGCCTATGCAATGAAAACTATAGCAGATAGAGAAAAGCTGTTGCTTGCTTAAATGTTCAGCTCATAAAGCTCTACAAAAGTCTCCATAGGATCGAAGTTGTCAGATGACCCCTTGTAGGGGTTACGGTCCCTAAAATAACGTTTTTTCATGTTTTTGGCTTAGTGAATGAAAAAGGCCAACTAAAGCAGATAAAGAAAAGCTGTTGCTTTCTTAAATGTTCAGTTCATTTAGCTCTACAAAAGTTTTCATTGGGTCAAATTTGTCAGATGACCCCTTATAGGGGATACGGCCCCTAAAATAACGTTTTTTTTCATGTTTTTGACCTATAGAATGAAACTATAGTAGATAGAGGAAAGCTGTTGCTTGCATAAGTGTTCAGCTCATTTAGCTCTAGAAAAGTGTTTACATGTTTAGGGTTGACTCAGACCAGGTGAGCGATTCAGGCTCCTGGGAGCCTCTTGTTTGAAATAATGATTTGTTTTTGGCCAAAACAAAAACTGTCTGTCAAAATTATTATTATTAGCAGATTGAACGAACGCAAAAAGTAAAAACTTTGACAACGGAGTTATATATAAAATGAAAAGGCGATAGGAGAGGTAAAAGAAAAAAAAATGTTAAAGAATTTCTGTGTTTTAGCTCACCTGAACCGAATGTGAGCTATTGTCATCACTTGGCGTCCGTCGTCCGTCCGTAACTTTTAAAAAACGTTAACTCCTCTGACACCATAATTCCAGTTGCAACCAAACTTGGTATGGTTGTTCATTGGCATTTGGTGCTTAGAACACTGATGTGCATCCTCGGAAACCCAGGGGTTCTTCACTTGCTTACTCATTCATCACCCCTGGGACATAACACATGAAATGCCTCGTTTTTGAAAGTTTTGAATCGAGCCTTCTGATTGGTCGCTTTACATTTTTCTAATGCGATTTCAACAAGTTTCTATATATACATTTTATGAAGTTCAAGATCAGATCCTGAACGCAAAACGAACAAAATGATCTCAAATGTCCCAGGGGTGATGAATGAGTAAGCGAGTGAAGAACCTCTGGGTTTCCGAGGATGACTGATGTGGGGAATTTTGATTCGTCGTAAAACATGGCCGCCGTGGCTAAAATTGAGCATAGGGGTAAAATGCTTTTTTTGGAAATTACTCAAAAACGGGCTACAGATATCAAAATTCTGGCCAATATAAAAGTGATCAGCACCTCAAGATCTACCTACCCTGAAATTTTGAAGAAAATCCAACAACCCATGTAGGAGTCATTGCCCTTTTTGTGGACTTTTTGCTCCTGTTTATCGCATTTCTTTAAAACTATACAAATTATTAGAGAATTTTAAATTGCATATTGTTAAGCACATCAAGATCTACAAAATATGTAAGTGGGTCAACAATTTCCTTTTAGGTATTATTGCCCTTAGAACGTCAAAATTGAGCATTTTCATAGCATTTCCTCATTACATTGAAAATGTTAACTCTTCTGACACTTTAAGCCCAATTGGAACCAAACTTAATTTAGTTGTTTATTAGCATTAGATGTATACAACTGATGTGGGGATATTTGATTGGTCCTAATACGTGGCCGCTGTGGCTAACGTGGCCGCTGTGGCTAAAAATAGAACATAAGTGCAAATTGCAGTTTTTAAATTTTGCAAATAACTCTAAAATGGTGACATATTTTTATAAATTTTGATTAAGAACAAAAGTGATCAACACCTCGATATCTACCAGCTCTGAAATTTTTAAGAAAATCCAACAACTAATGTATGAGTTATTGTCCTTTTTTGATTTTTTTCGTAATTTTGCACCTTTTAAGCTCAATATCTTAAAAACTATATAAGATATTTGAGAAGTTTTAATTGCATATTGAAAAGCACACCAAGACCTACAAAATATGGAAAGGGTCAACACTGTAGGACCCTTTCTTTTAGGGACGTTATTGGCCTTAGAACATCAAAATTGATTATTGTCACAGCATTTCCTGATTACATTAAAAATGTTAACTCCTCTGACACCACAAGTCCAATTCAAACCAAACTTTTATGGTTATTTATTAGCATTATGTGTATAGAACTGATGTGGGGATTTTCGATTGGTTGTAAAACATGGCCACTGTGGCTAAAAATAGAACAATGAGGAAAATGGCAGTTTTTTGCTAATAACTCAAAAGGATGACAGATTTTTAAATTTGATTGAGAACAAAAGTGGTCAACAACTCAATACATTATCAACCAGCATTGAAATTTTGAAGAAGACCCAACAGCCCATGAAAGTGTAATTGCCCTTTTATTTTAATTTTTAAGAGTTTTGCACTTACAAAAATGATTTAAGCTCAATATCTTACATCTATATGATATATTAAAGAAATATGAATTGCATATTGTTAAGCACATCATGATCTACAAAATATGAAATAAGGTCAAGACTGTAATACTGATCATTTTAGAAAGGAAAGAACATTATTAAAAGGTTTCAATTGCTAAAATATTACTCTGTACATTCATTACTACATTAAGTTTAACCATATTGTCAAATGACACCCTTATTAAACTTATGACCCTTTCAATGTCAAATAGATTTCGCCTAATAACCTTTATTTCAGACATATATGTCAGGTGAGCGATTCAGGCTCCTGGGAGCCTCTTGTAAAATTTATTTACTCAGAATAGTGGAAATATCAGAATCATAATTGTTAACATCCTCGGAAACCCAGGTGTTCTTCTCTCGCCTACTCGTTCATCGTGATGAATGAGTAAGGGAGAGTTAGTTAGTTATTGCTTTACTCCCAAGCAGCACGATTTCGGCTATATTCGGGAGATGAACATGAAAGTGATGATGCAATGAACATGAAATGATGATGAAGTGGAGGAAATGGGGACACAAAGCCAATCGGGTAGGAGAGTTTTGACTGCCACTGGAAAAGGGAGTGATGGGTAGGGACGGAAAATTTAGCCTCCTGCATGGGGATCCTACGGGTCCTACTCTTACCAAGACCTGCAGCAGGGAGGAACGTGACATTTTTCCCAACACGGTGCAACACTATGGTTTGCGGTCAGGTTTTCCGCATTATCGCCTGACGACCCCGCATCTCTCGATGTCAGGGCTGCCCCATTCAACCACCTGGACACACATCCCAGTCGCTTTGAGGGCAAAGCGGCCTGACCCCGATGTCAGATTTCTGAGCGCTCTTTAGTGGACTTTTACCGACAAGCTTAGCGCTGCTGCGGGCCTTTTCGCCTCCCGGGCCCCGCACGGGACGAGTAAGCGAGAGAGTGAGTGAGTGAGTGAGTGAGTGAGTGAGTTGGTGTTTTACGCCCGTGCAGAACCCAGGATGAATGAGTAAGTGAGAGAGGAACCCCTGGGTTTCCGAGGATGAATTGTTAATATCGCACCCCATAATAATACTGGATACATTTGGAGATATTTGTATCATTCTGTCTTTTTTAAAACAGGATTTCAGTAAACTCTAAGGATAATGTCGGTTAAAGGGTAAGTCAAAGTAAAGACTGACTGTTAAGTGTTTTATTATCCAAGAAGCAGAGGTACCAATGGGGTATCCGAATGTCAAAATACCGAAAGGGCAGAGACAAAACCAGTAAACACCAACAAGAACGGGACAAAAACTGACATGTAAAACATAGAAACACAAAATAACTGAATAATAATCAACAACGCAAACTCCAGTCGAAACACGAGTGAACACAGGTGCTCCGGAAGAGTAAGCAGTTCCTGCTTGCTATAGCACACCCGATGCGTTGCCAACAGTCCATTTAGCGTGTAAAAATCCGGTAAAGGAAGACAAAACAAACCCTATGACAAACCAACATCTTCACTCATCCGAGAGATCGAAATCCCATATTTGTCTATAAGTGCATGAGTTAGTTAGTTATTGCTTTACTCCCAAGCAGCACGATTTCGGCTATATCGGGGAGATGAACATGAAAGTGGTGATACAATGAACATGAAATGATGATGAAGTGGAGGAAATGGGGACACAAGGCCAATTGGATAGGTGATTTTTGACTGCCACTTGAAAAGGGAGTGATGGGTAGGGACGGGAAATTTGGCCTCGTGCATGGGGATCCCTTTAACGTGCGAGGAACGTGACCTTTTTCCCAACACGATGCACCACTATGGTTTGCAGTCAGGTTTTCCGCATTATCGCCTGACGACTCCGCATCTCTCGATGTCATGGCTGCCCCATTTAACCACCTGGGACACACATCCCAGTCGCTTTGTGGGCAAAGCGGCCTGACCCGATGTCAGGTTTCTGAGCGCTCTTTAGTGGACTTTTACCGACAAGCCTAGCGCTGCTGCGGGCATATTCGCCACCCGGAACCCGCACGGGCGTATAAGTGCACGATGTCTTCCATAAAATTTCTTGAGTGAAGACAGCAACCGAGAAGCAACATAACCCTGTGTGAGCATTTTTTTGCGTTAGACGTGCCGATCTGCTAAGGAAATTTATGTAAGTCCCGCACGCTCTGGAGTAACGAATCAATTGAGATACGTAAACTCCCAAGAAGGGGAAGTTGATGATTGGAAAGTTGAATTCATCACGTTTGTCATAGAGCCTTGTTGAATTAGTTATTTCTTAACTCCCAAGCAGCACGATTTCGGCTATATCCGGGAGATGAACATGAAAGAAGCAGAGGTACCAATAGGGTATCCGAATGTCAAAGTGATGATACAATGAACATGAAATGATGATGAAGTGGAGAAAATGGGGACACAAGGCCAATCGGGTAGGAGTTTTGACTGCCACTGGAAAAAGGAGTGATGGGTAGAGACAGGAAATTTAGCCTCCTGCATGGGGATCCTACGGGTCCTACTCTTACCGAGACCTGCAGCAGGGTTCTTAAATGTGCGAGGAACGTGACATTTTTCCCAACACGTTGCACCACTATGGTTTGCGGTCAGGTTTTCCGCATTATCGCCTGACGACCCCTCATCTCTCGATGTCAGGGCTGCCCCATTCAACCAACTGGGGCACACTTCCCAGTCGCTTTGTGGGCAAAGCGGCCTGACCCAATATCAGGTTTCTGAGCGCTCTTTAGTGGACTTTACTGACAAGCTTAGCGCTGCTGTGGGCCTATTCGCCACATAAAACCCGCACGGGTGGGTGAGCCTTGTTGAAAGTCTTCCTTGAGAGTCAATTTCGAGATGTAGATCTAAATATGAAGCAGACTTCCTAGAATCCGTTGTGTCCTTTATATCAAGCTCTTGTGGATATATGAGATGGAGAAAGTCGCTTAATCGAGAATTGTTTAGTGAAAGGACATCATCAATATAACGGAACGTGAGGTTGAAAGAGAGAGCCAGTCTACGATCTCTTTTGTCTAGAAGAAATTGTAAGAAGTCTGCTTTATATGAATGAAGAAACAAATCAGCAAGCAAAGGTGCACAGTTAGTGCCCATTGGAATCCCTATTGTTTGCTGAAAAATACGTCCACCAAACTGAACAAATATGTTGTCAATAAGAAAGTTGAGCATGTCGATTACTTGGTCTTCCGTAAATTTGTTCTTTTTCTTAGACTCATTGATGACCAAGTAAGTCTTGGTATAATCGACTACTAGATATTTGTACCTGCGTTTTCCATTCTTTTTTAATAAAGCTGCGTTTAATCAGCGGTGCCAATCGCAATTTCAGTTGTTCATGTGGAATAGAAGTGTAGTGTGGATAAATCGAATGTTTTGATGCTGTTACAAGATGAAACTGATTTAGAGTTCAGAATCTCCATCAGTTCTTTCGAATTCTTCAGGATCCACATTTGATAGACACCATTTCTAGAATAACACCAATCGTAATATTTCTGAAGGCCGGATTTTATTGCCGTAAGTAATGAAGTCAACAGAACTGAAAGAGGCTTAGTTGTAAATTTGGATGGCCCTGCAATGAAGCGCTGTTTGTATGGGGTTTTATGTTATTTAGGAATCCAATACAGGGATGGAATGTCATCATTATTGCCACCAACAGAAAGGCCGAAGGAGGAAATGACAGATTTGTGATTGTCAATGATTTCCTCTTTAGACAGTGTTGTAGCCGTGCATGTGGTGCTATGGCTGGTACGACCAACCCCCCAATTCAGCTATCAAACAGTCAATATAGTGTTTCTTGCTCACAAAAATGATGTTATTTGGTGCTTTGTCTTTTTAAATATAATGCGTATGTATCTATGCATACAGTGCTTTATACATGCGAGTAATTCATCAGATTTCTTCATTTTGTTAGAACGAAAATGTGACTTGTTTTCCTTATACCTTAGAGCGTTTGTAATTGGATGCCAATATATTCAGCAAAAAAACAACATGTGTTTTCTGTTTCCCTACCTACCCTTATTTCATGCCTAGCTTAACATTTGCATTGTCATATTTTGCTTAAGCACCGTTTAACTTTTATTATACTTTTTATTTACTCAAGGTAAAAACAAAAATGTAAAAAATAATGCCTATCTACCTTCTCTACAGGAAACACAGAGATTTTTATGTTTGGCCTCACATGACAATAGTGTCAGTGCTTAAATCTTGACTTGTAAAAGTACGCGTATTCACAATACATTGGTAACAAAAATTATTTTTACTATTATGATTATAAATTTTATTCTGCCATAAGGGTTTTCAGAGATTTTTTTTACTGGTAAAGCAAAATAAGTAAGATTTTAAAACAGTTTATTCTTTACCCTCTTTGTTATGTCTGTGTTCGGATATCTATAACTTTGTGTCTATTAGACAATTTTGTTTTCAATGCTTTTTCATTACAGATACACAATCCGTTTTATACATGTTTTGAAATATAACCCATTATATTTCAACAAGAGGCTCCCAAGAGCCTGAATCGCTCACCTGGTCTTGATGTCAACCCAACCACTTTGTAGAGCTGAATAAGCTGAACATTTAAGCAAGTAACAGCTTTTCTCTTTCAGCAATAGTTTTCATGCTGTAGGCCAAAGACGTGTAAAATGTGATTTAAAGGGCCGTCTGAACACTTTGAAAACATGTTTATATAGGGGCTGTAATCCCTACAAGGGGTCAACTGACAACTTCGACCCTATGGAGACTCTTATAGAGCTAAATGAGCTGAACATTTAAGCAGGCAATATCTTTTCTCTATCTGCAATAGTTTTCATTTTACAGGCCAAAAACACTTATTTTTCGCCTTAAAGGGGCTGTAACCCCTATAAGGGGTCATCTGACAACTTTGACCCAATGAAGACTTTTGTAGAGGTGAACATGTAAGCAAGCAACAGCTTTTCTCTATCTGCAATAGTTTTCATTCTTTAGGGCAAAAACATGAAAAAACGCTATTTTTGACCTTTAAAGGGCCATAACCCCTATAAGGGTTTCTCTGACATTTTCGACCCAATGGAGACTTTTGTAGAGCGTTTGATTCTAAAGAGCCTCAGATCCTTCCGATTTTTTCTATATGTTATGGTTGCTGAGTTATAAGCCATTTGAAGTGGTTTTACCCTATGTTCTATTTTTAGTACCAGCAGCCATGTTTTTTATCAAATCATTTTAAAATGAGGATCGTTTGTTGCCAACATTTCATATACCATTCCTGCAAAGTTTCAGTAAAATTGAATTAGTGGTTTCAGAGGAGAAGATTTTTGAAATTGTTAACGGACGACGGACGACGACGGACGCATAGTGATGGCATAAGCTCACTTGGCCTTTGGCCAGGTGAGCTAAAACTCACATATTTTGGTGTATACATCCAATCCGGACCTGTTAAATTTATAAGACATTGATTTAGAAATCGAGGACACCATGCAATGCCTGGGAAGAAGTAGAAACTCAGCTGAAGTTATGTTTCGAATAAGCTCAATGAGAAAAAAAATTATATTTGTGAGCTTACAATGAATGTTTGCTCACCTTTCAAAAGCTTGGTTTGCATAAAAACATTAATTATTTGGTAAACAGGAAGTAAACAAGCTGTAAGCATGAAATTGCTATGACTTTCTTTATACTAAAAGGATAAAGAATTATGGATTATCAGGCTTTCATATCATGTAGCTGCTGAAAAAAGCAGAGGGAACACAATGGGGCTATACAATGTCAAATTTTTGAAAGAGCAAAGAGAAAATCAGTTAACACTAACGTGTGTGTGTGTATGTGTTGGTATTAAATGCCCTTTATCGACGCACCTGGGCCATGTAGGGCGTTCAGTTTTATTGATGGAGGAAACAGGAGTACCCGGCGGAAACCATCTACCTTGGGCAGGTACCTGACAAACTTATAATCACATACAGTTGGGGAAGTCCCTGTTTTGTAAATACAAACGGGACTCGAACACCAACTGAGAGGTGATCGGCTAGTGATCAATAGTGTGGTATATAAACAAGCGCTTTAGACCACTCGGCCACCCAGGCCCCGTAAACACTAACGAGAACTGCACGAAAAAACAGACATCACAAAAGCAACTGTATAGTAATCAACAACGCGAAATCAAGTCATACCGACTAAAATTAGACTCAAGTGTTCTGGATAACATAAGCTGCCGTGGCTTCCGGTCGACGTATATAGACTTTTAATATGAAGCTTTGAAGATTTTTACCCAGGATCCCAGGTTAGTGTTCTGGTAGGGTAAACAGTGCAGGCTTGTTGCAACACACCCATCGCTGTGAGAGAAACTGTTGAATAACTGCCTCTAATAATTTTAGAAACGGAAAATGAATATAAAGTTGCGATAATCTATATTAATTTACTCTTAACCGACCTGTTAACAGACCAAAATTCAATTGACATGACTCATTGACCCGTGTTGGTTCCGAGTGGCGAATAGGCCTGCAGCTTCGCTAAGCTTGTCGGTAAAGAGCGTTCAGAGACCTGACATCGGGTCAGGCCGCTTTGCCCAAAAAGCGACTGGGATGTGTGCCCCAGGTGGTTGAATGGGGCAGCCCTGACATCGAGAGATGCGGGGTCGTCAGGCGATAATGCGGAAAACCTGACCGCAAACCATAGTGGTGCTTCTTGTTGGGAAAAATGTCACGTTCCTCGCACGTTAAAGAACCCTGCTGCAGGTCTCAGTATGAGTAGGACCCGTAGGATCCCCATGCAGGAGGCTAAATTTCCCGTCCCTACCCATTACTCCTTTTTTCAGTGGCAGTCAAAACTCTCCTACCCGATTGGCCTTGTGTCCCCATTTCCTCCACTTCATCATCATTTCATGTTCATTGTATCACCACTTTCATGTTCATCTCCCGGATATAGCCGAAATCGTGCTGCTTGGGAGTAAAGCAATAACTAACAAATGACATGTATGGCACGCGACAGTCACAAAAACCCCATAAACTGAGTTTATCGACCGTAAACTATAGTTAGCGGTCGATAAACTGGGTTTATCACTCGCTAACTATAGTTTGCTGATGCTAATGATAATTTCAGTTGTTTGAAATTTATCATTAGCGGTCGATAATGGGGGTTTCAAATGCTAATTAGGGTTTCTCGGTGATAAACCGAATTTATCGGTGATAAACTGAGTTTATCGGCAATAAACTCAGTTTATCAACCGCAAACTATAGTTTACGGTCGATAAATGCTGTTTTGCGTAGATAAAGTAGCATTTGCGCCGCGCAAACTAAAGTAACCGAGTGAACTATGGTTTACGTTCTATAAAATAGTTTATTATGCGGTTGCTGTTGCATGCTATGAATATGTCATGTGGTTTGGAAAGTATCAATAACAGAAACTAAGTAAACGTGCTTTCATACCCTACGAGTTCAATTAATATTATCCCTGAGGAATACCTATTGAGGTACAACAAGCATTGTAAAGATAATTTGCATGCATATGAATGCCATAACAAGATTCCTTTAAACTTAGAAATATGAAATGCAGAATTCAAGATTTTCTTAGTCAAAAGGGTCGCACCTTTTATAAAAAAAATACAGAAAAAAATCCTAATTATATGCACAACTTTACGAAGTGTACTTCTTGCAGACAAAGTTTCATTTTTTTCTGCTAAGTAGTTTCAGAGGATTTGCGTCCATAAAACATGATAACAGACGGGTGGGATGGGCTGACGCTCGAGTCAGTCAAAAACAACTTTGCATTGTAGGTTATAAAACACTGATAAACCAAGTTTGTTTAATTAACATTAGCTGTCGACTATGGCAATTTTCAATGCTAATAAGGGTTCCTGGATGCTGAACTGCATGGCATGCAACAGTCCCAAAACCCCAAAAACTGAATTTATCGACCGTAAACTGTAGTTAGCGGTCGATAAACTGGGTTTATCACTCGCTAACTATAGTTTGCTGATGCTAATGATAATTTCAGTTGTTTGAAATTTATCATTAGCGGTCGATAATGGGGTTTTCAAATGCTAATTAGGGTTTCTCGGTAATAAACCGAATTTATCGATGATAAACTGAGTTTATCGGCGATAAACTGAGTTTATCAACCGCAAACTATAGTTTACGGTCGATAAATGCTGTTTTGCGTTGATAAAATAGCATTTGCACCGCGCAAACTAACGTTATCGCTGATAAACTTGGTTTCACGAACGTAAACTATAGTTAGCGTGCGATAAACCCAGTTTATCAACAGCAAACTATAGTTTACGGTCAATAAATATGGTTTATCAGGTTTTTGTTATTATCGCGTGCCATAGACATGACTCATTAACCGAACGAATTTTGAATAACAATCAATATCTTCATTTATAAGACACGAAAATCAATATTTTGAGGTTAGAATCTTATGAGATCATTTCACACATTACAAACGATAACACAATCATTTATTTGGTACGAGACCACATTTAATTTTCCCTCTTTGTTCAATAAAAGAAAATTTCATTTTAAAAAAATTGCACCTGCTCAAACCAAATAATTTTAAACACACTTTTTCATTACCACATTTGCAAACAAATAATGCAACAAATTCTCTTTTCACAGATACCAAACCTTTTTGACAGTTGAAAACTCTGGGGTCCTAGAGGGGATAAATCTGAGAGCTTCCGAAAAGCAAAACTCCCCCCTTTTTGTGCAATAAAGAGCTACCTTTCCCAATTGAATTTGGATTTTTAAGGATGTCATTAAATTTCTTCATTACTGTGACATCAATTTGAGACCAAAATCAACCTCTAAAAGTGAATAGAACACACACACACACAATACTTGTTCATAGGTACTATTTTTAATAGAACTATACTCGTACCATTTAGTGTAAAATTACTGATAAAAAAACAGCAAAAAATAATACAATAGAAAAAAATGAGATGTTGAATAAGTGTACGCGACACAACCTACATTATAAACGTATATTTTAAATATCCACAATGGAAAACAGCCAGCAGCCTTCAATGTGACCAGCGGTCGCTGTTTGCTGTTTTTCAATTGGCCCCTGGATTGAAAATAAAATACATATGATTCAAGCCCAATCCCAAAGTGCATTGAAAGACCCTCTTCTTGACAAAAAAACAATTAACATAAATTCGACTAAATACAAACATAAGCTTTGATAAAGATTCCTGGCTTAGGACAGGCACATTAAAATGTGGCGGGGTTAAACTAGTTTTTTGGCGCCAACCTTCCCCCTAATGATAATCAATAACAAAGCACAAACTAACACACAGTAAAAATCAAATCGATAGAAGTTCAATTCAACAAGAGAGTATCTGAGACAAAAGGACAACAAGTAATTATCCATCGACTGATGTAAAAAAATCTAGTATGTCGATTTTAAATCCGACACAACACGTCAAACACTTATGATTTGGTGATGCATCATCACACAAAACCGACACACTTGACCGCTGTAATGCTCAAAAATGACATAAGTATAAAAAGGCAATTAACATTTTAAAGTAAGTATCAAATTATCAATATTTTTACCAAAGAAGACTAAATTCAAAGATTTTACTAAAATATCCATTTCATAACCTTTATCATCCTCGGAAACCCAGGGGTTCTTCACTTGCTTACTCATTCACATCCTCGGAAACCCAGGGGTTCTTCACTTGCTTACTCATTCATCACCCCTGGGACATAACACATGAAATGCCTCGTTTTTGAAAGTTTTGAATCGAGCCTTCTGATTGGTCGCTTTACATTTTTCTAATGCGATTTCAACAAGTTTCTATATATACATTTTATGAAGTTCAAGATCAGATCCTGAACGCAAAACGAACAAAATGATCTCAAATGTCCCAGGGGTGATGAATGAGTAAGCGAGTGAAGAACCTCTGGGTTTCCGAGGATGACTCATTCATCACCCCTGGGACATAACACATGAAATGCCTCGTTTTTGAAAGTTTTGAATCGAGCCTTCTGATTGGTCGCTTTACATTTTTCTAATGCGATTTCAACAAGTTTCTATATATACATTTTATGAAGTTCAAGATCAGATCCTGAACGCAAAACGAACAAAATGATCTCAAATGTCCCAGGGGTGATGAATGAGTAAGCGAGTGAAGAACCTCTGGGTTTCCGAGGATGAACCTTTATTTAATAAAGTTTTAAGCCAATTTTGCATTCCCAAGGGATTGTTTTTGGAATTTATTTGCTCTATAAATAACATTACCGTAGAAATCTGGATGGGATATTCCCTTTACAATCAAAAGTCGTCGTGTAAAGTTAAATTTTCCAACAAGGTATAGATATTTATGATAAAACTTAGTAGACGACTTCACTAATTTGTGGCAACGATATCCTTGTTTTAGTATTTTTTTTGTAATACACCGGTTTTTATCATTAAAATCAGACACACCACTGCAGATCCTAGCATATCTTACCAACTGTGAAATATATACTCCGTAAGACGGAGCAAGTGGTACATCTCCCTCGAGAAAAGGAAAATTCACAATAGGAAATGAAAAGTCATCCCGTTTATCATATATTTTAGTGTGTAATTTTCCATTGATTATACTTAAATCTAGATCTAAAAATGGGCATCTATCACCAGAAAGGTTAGATTTATTCAAAGTTAATTCCTTGGGATAAATTTCCGTAATAAAATTAGAAAATGTGGGATTGTTTAGTGAAAGAATGTCGTCTAAATATCTGTATGTATAATTAAAAGTTTCAATGAGATGTTGTCTGTTGGGGTCCTTTTGAAGTTTTGCCATAAATTGGGATTCATAACAATACAAGAAAAGGTCAGCAATAAGTGGGGCACAATTAGTTCCCATAGGGATACCAATGACTTGGCGATAAATTGTTCTCCCAAAACGAATATAAATGTTGTCCAAAAGATAATTTAGAGCAGTTATCATTTCTGCATCAGTCCAATTGACGTAACCTTTATGAGTCTCGTTGCTAAAAAACGATTTATTAAATAATTTAGAAACTTTAGAGCAGATATAGTCACTTTTAGATTTATCGAAACACCATTTAACCAGATATTCAAATTGTTTTTTAATAAGACAGTGAGGAAGGTTAGTGTACAAAGTAGAAAAATCGTAGCTATCAACTGTATGGTAAGTACCTTCAAAAGCGCGAAGTTTGTCTAAAACATCGAGCGAATTTTTCACACTCCAAAAATGATTTATACCACTGTTTTCAAATACCTTTTCGCAGTATCGAATAATAAATTCTTTCATAGTAGTCAAAGCAAGTGATAAGACTTTAGAAATATTAGTGAGAGAACACTTACTTGAAGCAGATATGAAACGAGATTTATAAGGATTTTTGTGTAATTTAGGGATCCAGTACATTGTAGGTAGTTTATTGTAAGTCAGAATGGAATTCCAGGGTCCCCCGCAGGTGAAGCAAAAATTATCGAACAATCTGATTTTTAAACTTCACCAAGGTAATAGTTTTAAGCAACATTTGGTATAAATTTCATGAAAATCCGTCAACATCTGTAGGGATGAGAGCGCTTACAAGGACTGTTTTACAAACAAGAGGCTCCCAGGAGCCTAAATCGCTCACCTGGTCTTGATGCCAACCCTATATTGTGTAGAGCTAAATGAGCTGAAGATTTAAGCAAGCAACATTTTTTCTTTATCTACTATAGTTTTCATTCTACTAGCCAAAAACACGAAAAACCGTTATTTTTGGGGCCGTAACCCCTATAAGAGGTCATCTGACAACTTCAACCCGATGGAGACTTTTGTAGAGCTTTATTTGCGTTAAACATTTAAGCAAGCAACAGCTTTTCTCTATCTGCTATAGTTTTCATTCTAAAGGCCAAAAACCTGAAAAAAGGTTATTTTAGGGGCCGTAACCCCTATTTAGGGTCATCTGACAACTTCAATCCTATTGAGACTTTTGTAGAGCTAAATAAACTGAACATTTAAGCAAGCAACAGCTTTTCTCTATCTGCTATAGTTTTCATTCTATAGGCCAAAAACATGAAAAATGTTATTTTAGCGGCCGTAACCCCTATTAAGGGTCACCAGAAGACTTCGATCCTATGGAGACTTTTGTAGAGCTAAATGAGCTGAACATTTAAGCAAGCAACAGCTTTTCTCTATCTGCTATAGTTTTTCTTTCCATAGGCCAAAAACATGAAAAAAATCATTTTAGGGGCCGTAACCCCTATAAGGGGTCATCTGACAACTTCGACCCTATGGAGACTTTTGTACAGCTAAATTAGTTAAACATTTAAGCAAGCAACAGCTTCTCTCTATCTGCAATAGTTTTCATTCCATAGGCCAAAAACATGAAAAAACGTTATTTCAGGGGCCGTAACCCCTATAAGGGGTCATCTGACAACTTCAACCCTATGGAGACTTTTGTAGAGCTTTATTTGCGCTGAACATTAAAGCAAGCAACAGCTTTTCTCTATCTGCTATAGTTTTCATTCTAAAGGCCAAAAACTGAAAAAGGTTATTTCAGGGGCCGTAACCCCTATTAAGGGTCATCTGACAACTTCAATCCTATTGAGACTTTTGTAGAGCTAAATAAACTGAACATTTAAGCAAGCAACAGCTTTTCTCTATCTGCTATAGTTTTCATTCTATAGGCCAAAAACATGAAAAAGGTTATTTTAGGGGCCGTAACCCCTATTAAGGGTCATCAGAAGACTTCGATCCTATGGAGACTTTTGAAGAGCTAAATAAGCTGAACATTTAAGCAAGCATCAGCTTTTCTCTATCTGCAATAGTTTTCATACTATAGGCCAAAAACATGAAAAAACGCTATTTTTCATCTTTAAGGGGCTGTAACCCCTATAAGGGGTCATCTGACAACTTGGACCAAATGAAGACTTTTGTAAAGCTTTTAATGCTGAAGCAGTAGGGTGGCATCAGATTTCATCTATCTCTTAAGACTTCGATCCTATGGAGACTTTTGAAGAGCTAAATAAGCTGAACATTTAAGCAAGCATCAGCTTTTCTCTATCTGCAATAGTTTTCATACTATAGGCCAAAAACATGAAAAAACGCTATTTTTCATCTTTAAGGGGCTGTAACCCCTATAAGGGGTCATCTGACAACTTGGACCAAATGAAGACTTTTGTAAAGCTTTTAATGCTGAAGCAGTAGGGTGGCATCAGATTTCATCTATCTCTTATACTTTTTGATTTACAAGCAAAAAACAGTAGTCTGACCCCCCTGGTCTATTTTTAGCAACGGCTGCCATGTTTTTCGACGAATCAAAAATCCCCACATCAGTTTTCCGGGGGATACCCTTAGGTACCATCAGACCAAATTTGGTTTGATTCTGTTCAGCCGTTTCAGAGGAGAAGAAGTTTGAAGAAAAGTTAACGACGACGGACGACGACGACGGACGCCAAGTGATGGCAATAGCTCACATGGCCTTTGGCCAGGTGAGCTAAAAATAGAGTCGTTTTTATGGTCAAAGTCCCCTAACTCATACGAAAATTATCAAAAAATGCTGGTTGTCGAACTTGACCAAGGTATTATCGGTTTAAATATTTGGAATAAATTTCATGAAAATCCGTCAACATCTGTAGGAATGAGAGCGCTTACAAGGTCTGTTTTGCCAAAAAAAAACCCACAGTCTTTTTTATGGTCAAAGTCCCATAACTCCTACAAAAATTAACGAAAAATGCTGATTTTTTAACTTGACCAAGGTATTACTAATTTAAACATTTGGTATAAATTTCATGAAAATCCAACAAAATTTGTAGTCTTGAGAGCGCATACAAAAAGTGTGACGGACGGAAGGACGACCGCCCGACATTTCTATGTCCTCGCTCCGCGTTGCGACGGGGGACAAAAAATGTTATGTCGGAATATTTTGCACACATATATAAAGTTGATTGAGTCAGACTCCTTCTTAAATTTCTCCTTTTGTATATAAATACAAAACGAGCAACCATTTTGACAGACATATTTTGTTTTACAAATAAGATTCTATAAAAATGATAATAACAAATGCAACTTACCTGTGTGTATTTTCTCGATAACATGTTTAGTAACAGTCTTTGTCCAATCCGAGTAACATCATCTGGCGCATTTATCTCCATGCTACAGGTAAATTAACAGACTTTTGCTCGTTTGACCGTCTGGAGACCGTGTCCTTGAGATCTCAATTTCTCGATTTCTTCTTTATCATTGATCTTTTTTTTCAAACCTTGTTATCTAATTTCTCTGCGTTTCAATTTTTTCAACATTTTGTTGTATTTCGCCCTTTCTAGTGGATTCGACAATTTAGTAAGTATTTATACATTTATAAGTTCGAGTTAGATTATGATTTTCTTTTAATTGAAAGGTAAAAACATGTAGGATATGTACATGTAGGTTCATCTATATAACTCACGCGTATAGCGTACCAACGTTAAATAAAAATGCGGATTGGACAAATCGTAGGACTTTTGCTTTGCTTAGATTTCCAACTTTTCGATTTGATAAGCTGATCATTTTGATTCCTTTTTATCCAAAATATACATTGTAGGAACACTCTGAAAATATCATTTAAATAATAGTTCTTTCTGAAATAAATTTTGAATATTAATAAATTCTGTCAAACCAAAAAAAAAAAGGCAAGACCGTTTCGTTAGTTCGGGTAGCATAAGTTATGTTACTCCGGACATGCGTTTTTCATGAATTTACGGATTTTTTTTATATATAAATTTTGCACATTTGTATTCAGGTAACAGTTTTGATGTGTATCGCAACGTTACAGTGCTACAGAAAAGGGTTTTGTGAAAGGAGTAGGGGCGGACCTTGACCCAATATTTGTTATTTGCTTTTTCTTTTTTTCTTTTGAATATTTGATACAATCTTCCTGCATTTTCAATTAGATGTGCAATATCCTTGCTTGTTTCAAGAAAATATATTTTAAGATCACACCGAACAAATATTTCCATGATCAATAGGTTTTACGTTGATATTAGTTAATTTATGAAAAATATTCATTGAAAGTGCAACACAGTATACATGAGTCATAAGCTTTGTGGGAGGCCATGGAACTGCATGTGTCCGAATCATGTAGGGATCATTTTAGTCCAGTCGATTTGTGAAAAAAATGCTCAAAAGATGGTAAAAGCATGAAATTTAGCATAGTGGTAGAACAAAGCATACTAAACAATATTAGCTATGGACCCAATTCAAAAAATCAAAATGGCGGCCATTTTCAAGATGGCCGCCAGATGGAATATAGAATTAGGAAATAAATCAAATAAAAATTCATTAAAAATCCTGCTTTGAAGATAAAAACATCAAATCATGTATAATAGCAGTGCAAGCTATGTTGAACAATATATTAGATGATGGTTTGTCTCAAATTCAAAATAGCTGCAATTTTAAAGATAGCCGCATCAAAATAGCATATATACCCACAATATCATATCATCTTTTATTTAAGGTAAATTATGACCCAAATAGGTCCAAACAACAATGTATATGTGCTAAATCAAATTAGATAAGATGTATGAATATAATCTTGATTCCGTTTGAAGGTATCAGGCGGGGAGTGTGCAGGAATATACTGCAGATCTAATCATATCAATCTGATTGTGGTAAAATTGTGTTTAGATGTTAACGTTGTTTAATATAGTATAGCAGAATTATTTATATATTAACATTGGAACTATCAACTCGAAATGGTGTTTTTAAAACCTACCATTTGAAGAATTATTTAAGCATTTTTTTCCGGTGTCACTCTTAGTCTATCCTTATGTGTATCAATTTGTCCAGCCTGCAATAGGGGTACCACATTTATGGACCCTATTAGTTATGACTCGACTTGTGACATTTTACCCCCCATGGAGTATAGGATTCTGGCAATATGTAACCATTCTCAATCATTTTTTTCTTGTATCTCCTCCATGTCAGTCTAGGTCACCCTTTTTTTCTTTTTCCCTGTAATGTCCATAGTAGGGATTGGGTTTTCCTATGCGTAATGTGCTACCAAAGGGAGCGACCATACGGGGGATGGCTATGGTGAAATTTGAAATAAAAAAGGCAGGATGGCAAAAATCCAGAAATAAAAAGGCATGACAGTACTTTGAATTAAAAGTAAGGCAGGACTGCGTTATGTGCTGCAACATTATTATACCTTTAAAGATCTAAAAGTGCACGCAAAAAAAGAATCCAGGCAGAGCATCTCCATAGCCCCCATCCCCATAAAAATCAAATGGTTGTACCCTAGCCACTTCCGCTTACCCTTCTTTATTTCGAGAATTATAGGTGTTTTTGGCCTGTTTTCGTTGTTAATTTTGTTGGGCGATCTTTTGAATGGATCAGAGACATTTGTATCTGAATACCTGAAGTTTCTGCATGTTGGCCATTGTGAGGCTCCATGTTTCTGACCCTTACAGAAAGAGTGATCTAACCATAGCCCTGTATGCTAAATACAGATCTATGATTTAAAGTTACTGCTTTATTTACTTAGGTTGGTCTTTACAAATACTTCCTTTGATTCTCATACTTTTCAGGCATTTCAAGGGCCGTTTCATCATCTGTTGCACTAAAGTTTTTAATCACAATTTCTATATACATTTATATAAAAATTAAAATGTTATTCTCTCAACGCGAGTCTTGTTCTTTTTTTTTGGTGAGTGCATCTATTTCGCTGATATTGATGTTGTTTTTGTTAATTCTCATTATGATCTCCTCTTCCTATACGTACTTCTGTTTTGAAGCATTTTCAACCATTTCAAAGATGTTTTCTTACATATGGTGGATTCCATTTCCTCTTCTCTGGTGTGATTTTTCAATCATCAAATCAATTCATGGCCAAAGGAAACAAAGAAAAGAAAAGTAAACAGCCATGTCTAAAACCTGGACGTATTTCAAACTATTTACTTATATCTCGCGGGTGCACTACCTGACATTTCGTTCCTAGAGCTGTACATATTCGTTATTGGTGTAACAATTCTGTTTGGAATTCCATAGATCGCAAGTCTCCACAGAATTTCTCGATCAAGGATATCGAAAGCTTTCTCGAAGTCTATGTAATAGATATAAAAGAAACTGTTTCGTTAAATTGGCTGCTTGATGTGCAGGTTTGACTATCTGTTCAATTCAAGATTTTCCTCTTTTTTTTCAATCAATTCTGGTCTCGCAGTTTTTTTGTCTGAAGTTGCTTTTATACGACATAGAATTATTCTGTTAATGATCTAGAAACAATAATGCTCTATAGTTTTTACAATCGATTTAGCCTCCGTTTTTAACAACTTAAATTATGTATTCTTTTTCCATTCTGGTGGGAGGTCCACTGTGTCATGTTTGAGTATTTAAGCTGTTTTTAGGATTCGATTAAAATAATGACATAAATTCTGAGTCTGGCGTTTGTCAGTTTTCATGGTCTTTATGGCTTTGATATTTTCATTTTAAGATGGCAATGAACAGTCTATATTATATAATATAAATATATATATCATTATAATGATATATATAGAATATATGTCATTGTTTCAGATGCTTATATGACAATATTTACATCTAAACACAATTTTACTCCCATTAGCAAGATATGTAAATATTTCTGTACACTCCCCGTCTGATATCTACAAACAGAATAGAGATTCCTTTTACTCTTCTTTTAAATTTGTTTGAGCACTTATCAATTGCATTCATTCATATTTGGGGGGATAAATATGTTTGAATAAAACATGATTTCATAATGTAGATATATATGCTATTTCTGAGGCGGCCATCTTAAAATGATAGCCATTTTCAATATAAGGCAAACCGTTATGTACTATATTCTTTAGAATATTTTGCACTGATGTCCTACACAATTTGGTGGGTTTATCTTCAAAGTACAATTTTTAATGAATTTTTATTTGATTTATTCTTAATTTTATTTTCCATTAGGCGGTCATCTTAAAAATGGCCGCCATTTTGAATTTTCGAGTTGGGTCCATAGCTAATATTGTTTAGTATGCTATTTTCTACCACCATGCCAAATTTAATGCTTTTACCATACTTTGAGCAATTTCGCTAAAAACCTGCACAAATCGACTGGACTATTTGGTCTTAAAACAAACAAAAACTGATCAAAACCCAGACCAAATATTGTGATGTGCAATGTTATGAAGAATGCCATGTTTCTCGTACATGGTGAAGGTTTCAGAATGAGTTGATCCCATTGGATCCGCTGCAATGTATTTGAGTTTGCATACATAGACGATAAAGAGATGTGGAATAAGTGTACGCGACACAACCAACATTAAAGAAACGGCAATTTTAAAAAATCACAATGGAAAACAGCCAGCAGTCTTCAACATGGCCAGAGGTCACTGGTTGCCGTCTTGCATTGGCCCAAGACTAAAAATACAATACATAAGATTCAAACAAATCCCTAGAATATCAAAGAGACCCATTTCTGGACATAAAACAAAAATACAGATAGTAGACAAGGACAAACAAAAGCTTTGACAAGGATTCCTGGCTTAGGACAGGCACATATAAAATGTGGCGGGGTTAAACTAGTTTTTTGGGCCCAACTGTTTATCTTGTACAAAGCACAAAAAATAACACACTTTAAAAATCAAATCGATAAAAGTTCAATTCACCAAGAGAGAACCTGAGACAAGAGTACTATACGATAACAACAAAACGTAAAGGAACTCCCTTGAGAACACTCGCAGTTACTGACAGCTAGCTAAGAAGCATTTATCGATTGATGTAAAAAATCAAACATATCGATTCTAAATCCAACATAACACTTCAAACAACAAATGATTTAGTATTATATCATCATACAAAACCGACATATTTGATCGCAGTAATGCTTCGAAACAATACAATAGTCAAAAAGTAAAAGATTAATGTTTTAGAGTTACTATCAAATTATCAATATTTCTACCAAAGAACAACAAAATTTAAAGATTTTACTATAACTTCAATTTATTGTCTGGAACTTTGTTGTCATTTGTATTTCCAACTTGTATTATAGTATTATATCATCATACAAAACCGACATATTTGATCGCAGTAATGCTTCGAAACAATACAATAGTCAAAAAGTAAAAGATTAATGTTTTAGAGTTACTATCAAATTATCAATATTTCTACCAAAGAACAACAAAATTTAAAGATTTTACTATAACTTCAATTTATTGTCTGGAACTTTGTTGTCATTTGTATTTCCAACTTGTATCCTTTCTTTATTTAGTTTTTAAGCCAAATTACCATGTCAAGAGGATTGTTTTTGAATTTACGTGCCTTATAAACTACATTTCCATAGATTTCGGGATGTGATATTCCTTTTTCAATCAAAAAACGACGTGTACAGTTAAATTTTTCAATAAGATTTGACTAATTTGTGGTATCGATAACCTTGTTTTAGCAATTTTTCTGTTATGAAACGGTTTTTGTCATTAAAATCAGAAACACCACTGCAAATTCGAGCATATCTGACTAACTGTGAAATGTACACTCCGTAAGATGGAGCTAGAGGTACATCACCTTCAAGAAAAGGAAAGTATACAATTGGGAAAGAAAAGTCATCACGTTTATCATAGACTTTAGTGTGCAATTTTCCATTGAAAATGCTTAAATCTAAATCCAAAAATGGACATCTATCGCCGGTCGAGTTAAATTTATTAAGGGTTAATTCTTTAGGATAGATATCATTTATAAAATTAGAGAAATTGGGGTTGTTAAGGGCAAGGATGTCGTCTAAGTATCTGTAAGTATTGTTAACTCTTTACCGTTTGGGTATTTTTATAGAAAATATTGCTTCAAAATGGTGTCTTTCTTTTTTATACTTGCATACAATCAAATAACAAGGAAATACCAACAGGTTATACCTTATTGGTCTTGGGTGATAATATATTTTCATAATTTAGGTCAATGTTGAAAAATTGAACATGTTGGTTACCATGGCAACCATCAAAAAGTACATAGTTTACTGATATTTATGCCAAAAATTAATGGTTGTTCATTTTTAATTGCAGATAATATAAAGATAAATGTTGAAATAGAGTCAGATTAGTTTTTATTAAGGTAGCATATATTCCTAAGTTTACTTTTCAAACAAAGTTTGGTAAAATTGTCAAGGATAATAGCTTTGAATCGGTTGCTAGGCAACCACTGTAATCTCCAAAAAATATGAAAAAAATGCTATAAACCTGAATATTTTTTGGAAGTTGTGCCATTGCTACCTTATAAATGCGTTATTATAAAAATGATTAGTTGTTGTGATAAATATACAACACAAAGCAGCCTTAGCAACCATGGTTGCTATGGTAACGGAGCAAAATAACTTTGTGGATTTAACCAAAATTTGAAATTAACGTTACTTTTCCAAATATTTTAAAATTTAATTTTTCAAAAAGCTTAAATAAGTTTTTTGGTATGTATATTGTTGACAGGATCAGGTATTGGTCAATGTCTACAACATCTGACCTTGATTATTTATCCCCAAGGTCATATGAATTTTAACCTGATGTTTTGCGTAAAAAAGTGTACCATACTGAAATGGCAATGCATATACGTTAGAATTTCTTAAAACACGATATCATTAACCTGAAAATGATTTAGTTACCATATGAACACTTGAGTGAATATGTGAATCGTTGTGTTTTACGTCAAAGCAACACTATAGGTTAATGATGATGATGAGAAATATTGGGTAGGGATGGGAAACAAAGAAACAGTAGACCACTGGAAAGCGGGAGAGATGAGTATAAGTCGCAGAAAATTGAGTCTACGTGGTGCAATGCTTGGCAGCTCACAAAAAGATTTTTTTATGTGGAAAGCAGCTCGACATTCTCCACACGCGTTGGTCGACTAGGGTCAGCGTTAAGGCTTTCTGTATTATGACCTGATGCGGATGATGCCCTCTGCAGCAACAGCCAACTAGGATACATACCTCGGTTATTCTGTGGGCTGGGCATTTACGTCAAATCAAGAGACGCTTAGTCGCCGCTTACTTACACTAATAAACGAAAGGAGACACAAAAGCACTTTAACATTGACAGTACTTAAAATGTTTGGGCAATATATGTATATTGTTACAATGACATCTATAATGTGTTTATGTCTAGTGTGTGAGGCGTCGGTATTGGTCCTAATATGTCACTGCTCTAAAAATCAGAGAGGTGGGGCATTCGAATGTCTAAAGTTCGAAACGGAAGAGACAAACCCAGTTAAAACAAACGAGAATAGCACATAGAAACACAAAAACATATAAAACAAGTGAAAGTCAACCAACAACGTAAACCAAGGTCGTAAGAGGAGTAAACTCGCGTGTCAGGAAATGTAAGCAATTTCAGATTGTTTTAATGGCAAGCCCAACATCTGTGCTCTGAGAGAGGTAGAAACCCCAAAAGCGCATGATGTTTGCCATAGCATGTTTAAGTTAAGACAACAAATGAGGAGTAACATAACCCTGTGTTATCAATTTGTGTGACAAGTGTGACAGATGCATGTTCCATAAGCTCTGGAATATGAACGAACCATGCAGTTGCGATTTGTAAACTTCATAAGCCGGAGCGAAAATGTTGCTGCATGTGCTACACAGGAAGGTAACGCTAGAGTGAACGAAATGTTGCTACATAAGAGGGTAAAGTTAACATTGCATATTCAGAATAACTTCATTAACTGTTTTATTGCATCACTGTGCTTCTTGGAAGGTGTGACAGAAACAGAGCGTTAAAATAATACTGTCTGTCTGATTGTGTTAACAAAATACGTATTTGCAGTCAGATCATGAGTGAATGACACCCGAACAATCCTTTTATTTTTTTAAAATAAATTAATAATTTGTTTATGCATGACTATCTGCCCTATATGTGACATTACATTACTTTGTTTGCAGAATTTGGCAGTAAAATCGCCAATACACCTGAAATAAGAATATGTCCAAAAGACATAATGCCCCATCTTGCAACATTTATTTTTTTCCGCAATCACTAGGCATAACAAAATGGTTACTATGGTACTTATCAGTAAGACAAAATGGACTTGAACCATTCTTCTATAGGTGGTCATTCATGCGGAAAATATAGGTCACAGCCAGCTTCTGAAGCAAACATTGTGCTAAGCATTAGTAGGTGCACCTACCATACCAATATAGTTGATGTGCCTCATGTCAGTAAGTGGGAATAGACTTTATCCCTACTTCTGTAAGTGGTCATTCATGCGGAAAATATAAGTCACATCCAGCATCTGAAGCATTCATTTTGATTAGCATCACTAGCTGCACCTACCATACTTATATGATTGATGTGGCATTTGTCACTTAGTGGAAATAGACTTTAACCATTCTTCTGTAAGTGGTCATACATGCGGAAAATACAGGTCACATCCAGCATCCAAGGCATGCATTGTGATAAACATGACTAGGTGCACCTACCATACCAATATGATTAATGTGGCATTTTTTAGTAAATGGGAATTAGGAAATATTGGGATTAATGACGGACAAACCGACTTGAACACTATATGTCCCTCTTCTTTCATAGATGGGGCATAAAAATACTATGTGCATGCATGTTACTAGTATCATGTTGCTGTAGCATACCCCCTGCTGTTTTGACTGTTATTCCCCAATTTATAATGATTAAGTGCTAAAACAAGAACAAGTTAATACTTTTGGGATAGATACATTAACAACATAAAACTGTACGTGTATAGATCCTCCAGATATTCTTATCTTATTCAATGATTTAACACAGGGTTAGAAATCCCTCTGAATAGTCTTATTTTTTCAAACAACGCTGCCCCTCATATTCATGCGTATTTTAAAACCATTTTCTTTTGTATTGTCAATTTCATCTCATATTGTATATTAAAGAGTGTACAAAGTTTCATTTTTATTAAATTTTGACACAACTTTGAGAAACAAACTAAAGCACAAACAGACCATTGTCCCTAACGTACTTTTCTTTCCTACAATTTAAAAAAAAAGATTTGAACGAATCATTACGGGCTATAAGCCTGCAGATTGGATCAATGTATAATAAAAAGTACTGTCGGTCTTCAACTTTTTGTTTGAACCTCTTCTCTTGCAGTTATTTAGTCTATTCCATATTGTGAAAGTATAAACTATTTCATAAAAGTAAGACTTGAGTAAATCCAAATAATATATATGTCAACCATCACTATTATATTATATTTTTATATCTGTGACCCAATTGGATTGTAAATTATGTATACCTACATGTATAACATTGTATTAAATTTTACATTTGTTATCAATAGTTATGATTTTCGTCCCCCGCTTCATCCGTCACAGTTTTGTGAATTAAACTTTTCAGAAACCTCTCGTCAAACAGATAATAAAATGTTGATTAAACCTTGAAAAAAGTTCAAACCTTACAGTCCCGTGCGGGGCCCGGGTGGCGAATAGGCCCGCAGCAGAGCCTAGCTTGTCGTAAGAGGCGACTAAGGGTCTTGGGATTCTGACGTCGGGTCAGTGCTCAGCCCACAGAGCGACCAAGTGTGTACCCTAGGTGGCTGAATAGGGTGGCCCTCGTCCGCGGGGGTTGTCAGGTCTATAATACGGAAACCCTGACCGCCGACCATAGTTGGCCAACGTGTGTGGAGAGTGCCACGCTTCATGCACGTAAAAGACCCCTTTGTGGACCGCCCAGTAGTGCACCACATAGGCTAAATTTTCCGCCCCTACCCACCTCTCCCCTTTTTCCTGTGGTTCTTCAAAATTTACCGATCCTTTGTGTCCCACCCCATCCCCATATTTCATTTATCATTATCATTTCATGTTCATTTTATCATCCTTTTCATGTTCATCGCCTGTAAATAACCTATATAGCGTTGCACGGGCGTAAAACACCAACTCACTCACTCACTCACTCAAACCTTACATGCCTTATAAACATGTAAACCATGTACATTGTGATCTTTTGTTATTTACTCTGACTATGTCCCCTTCCCAAAAGACAAAGCAAATTGGAAGAAGAAGCAGGAAAATGATAATACCGGCTATTGTTTCCGCAGTGACTTGAGAAAGTTTTACATGTGCAAAATCTTATAAAAAGGACAATAGGGGGAAATGGTAGACAAAAGTCTGATTCTAAACTGTTGTCTACAAACTTCTTCTATGTATTATCCTTTTCTTTGTAAAAAATCTTACACCGTTATCTTTCGGACTGTCTTCAGATTTCCAGTGGTTAACTATAGCGGTAAACGATAGCGGTGAAACCCTGCGAGAATGCAAAATAATGAAAAAATATATACATATATGTTCGAATTAATAGCACACGGATAGCCACGCGTGTAACTGTTTATTGAAAGCATATTAGATTCTTATTTTATTTATTTATCCTTCCGTCATTTAGGAGTTTAAATTCCTTCAGAACAACATAGCCGGGAATAGATAGGAAACGCAAACAATAAATATAGAAGAAATTTTGTTATTTTGCGTAAGACACATTAAATTTAAAAATAGAAAGAAAAAATCATTTCAAAAGTTATTAAACTGAAATTCGTAATTCTAATAAAAGGGGTAAAATGCAATATATTCGTTTCCTATGCTATAACACTCACAAAACGGCACCAGAGGCTGAAAACGCGATGTCCATTTTTCCACGTTTTGTTTTTCACGTCCACATTTTAGACAACGCTACCGCAACGTCCTAAATATTGACTTTGACTCGAAATATCGCCAACTTTAAACGATCGCTGGAAGTTTATTACATGAGCTAAAATTATGCAGTTTATATCAAATGAAAGCTAATTTTCTCCTTAAAATTTTGTTCGATTTACTTTTTCCTATTTCAATTCTAGAAAAAAGTTATTTGTCGTCAAGTAAAAACATTAGAAAAAAACGCGATTTACTTCCGCGACTGAAATCGAAAGTGAAAAACAATTGTTCACAATTTTTTATGAGATCGGTTAAAATATTAAATTCCAACACATTAAGATAGAGAATTTTGCTTCCTTTTTGGACATAAATTTCTTTTTTCTCTAGATGACGAAATAATCATACCGCTGATGATTTTGTCTCGGACACCGATTTTTTAAAGTTGAAAAAAATTACGTCATTTTTTTACGGTCTACATACTTTAGTTTTTATAAAATAAATCATTGATTATTATACATTTACAAAATAAAATTTATATTTTCGTAAACTAGAGGAAATCAGCTTTATTTTCATATATAACACTTATTATTTCAACCAGGTTTTGATAGTTGCATATGAATTCAAAGTTATGCGACCCCTGAAAAAACGCTTATGACCCGAATTCGGGTCATAGGAACGGTAAAGAGTTAAAAATGTCAATAAGGTGGTGTTTGTTTGTGTCTTTTTGTAGTTTGGCCATAAATTGTGATTCATAACAATATAAAAAAAGATCTGCTATAAGTGGGGCGCAATGGTTCCCATAGGAATACCAATAACTTGGCGATATATTTGTTTTCCAAAACGTATGTAAATATTATCTAAAAGAAAGTTAAGTGCAGTAATCATTTCTACGTCAGTCCAATTAACATAGCCTTTATAGGTTTCGTTACTGAAAAACGATTTTCCAAATACCTTTGAAACTTTAGAACAAATGTAATCACTTTTAGATTTATCATAGCACCATTTAACTAAATATTCAAATTTATTTTTAATTAGATTATGAGGAAGATTTGTATACAAAGTAGAAAAATCGTAGCTGTCAACTGTCTGGAAAGAATTTTCAAATGCTCGAAGTTTGTCCAAAACATCAAGAGAATTTTTGACACTCAAAAAATAATTTACCCCACTATTTTCAAAAATTTTGTTACAGTATCGAATGATAAACTCTTTCATTGTTGTCAAAGCAAGAGAGATAACTTAAGAAATATTGGTCAGAGAACATTTACTAGAAGCAGAAATAAAACGGGATTTATATGGGTTTTTGTGTAATTTAGGTATCCAGTACATAGTGGGTAATTTATTTTGTGTAGGGACAGCTCGCAGTGCTGTTGTTGCTGTGATATGATCGTCAATAATACTTGCTTCCGAAGACTGAACGGGGATGAAGGTGCATGAGCCTGTAATTTCATTGTATAAAACGTCAAGGTAATATTTTCGTCATACCACAACAACATTGTTAGCAGCTTTATCAGCAGGAACAAAAACATACTGCGAACCTAGCAAACGTAGTTTTGACTTAATTCTGTTGATGTAAGTATGGGGTCGAAATTCTACAAAAGAGTTTTGAAAATGGGTTATACATAATTTAACAATGGCCATAAAATTATTCTTAAAGCTGTCTAAAGATTTTGCATCTGCCCCTTCCCTTTTAATCCATGACTTACAGTAAGACTGCAGAGCTGCATCAACACAATCAAAACATGAATTCCAGTTTATTTTTGAGGGAGGTCTGAATTTAGGTCCTTTTTTCAAAAAAAAAATTATTACCTCTGGATCATTGACGATGTTAAGGTCGCCGGTAACAACATGGCCACAAGGAGCATATCTAAAGTCAGAATCAGCACAGTCGCATGATAAAGGAATATTTGTGTCTAGTTCTTCATCAATTGTTACAGTAGTGGATGTATAGTTAAAAATAATATTACGTGTGGGCTTTTTATATTTGTAAGATACGATAGGAGGTTCAGTATTTGTAAAAAAAGGTGGTATAAGATCTTTAATTGTAGGATCCATAAAAATACTAGATATATTTATGAAGTCAAGTCCTCTATTAATATATGTTAATTTTATAAAATGCCGAATGTGGTCTAAAGGGGAATCAATTTTTGGAAAAAGTTTAAAGTAACAAAAAGCATCTATGATAAGCGCTCCTTCGTATAAAGGACTTGCATGAGATATAGTTTCACAATCTAATCTGATTTTATTTAACTTAGAAATAGGTATGGTTATAGGTATAGTTTACAAAACAGATTATGCCTTCCGTTGTTTTTAAATATTCTAACAAGATCAGTAATATTAAAAATGGAACGATGCTGCTTTCTAATATTACGATTTATTCGTCTACCATGCGACCGATTGTTCCGTTTACGAGGACTTACCAAATTCATGACGTTTATATTCGAAGATCTAGAAATGTTACCTTGTCCCATGATGTTATCGTTTAATCCAAGAGGATAAGCCGTTTGTAGCTTCTTAATCCATGTCCATTTTCATGTACAGGTGGAGGTATAAGAAATCGTTGGGTAAGTAACCCCAATCCCTCTTTCCAATCATCATTTAATGTTCATATATTATCCCTTATTTGCTAACAAATACTAACGATCCCCATTGTACCCGAATCCATTAATCAGAGCCTAAATCCTTCCCAAAATAAGATCGAGTTAGTTAATACTTTACTTTCAAGTAGCACAAAAACGGTTATATCAGGGAGTTAAACATGAAAGGGGTGAACAAATGAACACGAAATGATGGCGAAGAAGTGGAGGAAATGGGTACACAACGAAAATGAGGTATGAAAATTTAGAATGCCACTAGATAAAGGAGTCATGAGAATGATCAGGTAATTAAACCATCAGCAGGAGATCCTACGGATCTTACTCTCGAGACCTGCAGCAGGGATCTTTAAGGTGCGAGGAACGTGACATTGTTCCCACATTGTTGATGCACCGCTATGGTTAACGTTCAGGGTTTAGCATCCTGGCATTCATGATAGAATCAGAGCCAAAGCCATCTTCTCTTTTCCTGGTTTATCGTTGCCATTTTTTAAACAAAAGTTGAGACTATTTTTACCAGTGAATTATTTGTTTGTTTGTTATTATTTATCCATATTCGAGTTATAGAGTTATACAACAAATACAAATCTTTGATGTCTCACTGACTTTCTTTTTTAAGTTCCTTAATTGTATTGAAAATAGATCCTTAATATCCGGGATTGTTATGGCCACGGATGTCTTTTTTTTTCACTGGTCATCTTATGTTTTTAGACTCAAGCTGGTTATATGACTGAGTGGTAATATTCATTCATGACTACTCATTCCGTAAACAACTTTATGACCGTGAGAAACTTGATCGATTCACAGCTTAGCCTTAAATATAACTATTTTGCTACTGTCAATTTTATGAGGTGACAAATTATAGTAAAATCAGGTAATTATAAAATCTACACGGAAATGAAAAATGATCGGAAATTGTGGAAACAGAGGAATATATACCGGACTTAATTGAACTGTAAAAGGATGGTTATGAAGCATTTTTATAGAAAATTAAGAGGCAACTTCGTCCAAGCTTTTTGTAATTGTCTTTTTATGTTAATGGTCTATGATCAGAATAAAGAATTTGTTGAAATGTTAAAATTATTCGCAATAATATCGTTATTTGATGACCCGCTGCACGATGACGAGCAACGACCACTGGTTTGCATTTTATTTTATTGCAGTGAGTAAGTTTAGGTGGGTACATAGGTACAACTACTCCATGTTATGTCATTTTCATTTCCATCTGGTAAAGAAAAGGTTAAAGCTATTATGATAACCTTATGCTTGTTGAACCTACATGTAAATTAACCGAAGTATTTTGCTTGAGGTTAGCTCATGTTTTAGAAAAAAATAGTTTGAATAAATAGCAATTGCGAAGCTTAAAAAAAATTAAATGGTTCATACATATGGAGTTATGAACATATCTTTTGAATACGAGAATATAACATTTTTCTCAAAATGGTTAATTATTATGCATTCAAGTTTTCCATTGGTTAATTGTTTTACTCCCAAAGCAGCGCGATTTCTGTTCTATGTTTCCTGTATTATAACCTGACGATCCTGGGTTGCAATCTAACAATGTTACCCTATTCAACCACCTGTACATGTAGCGTACTGGTCGATCTGTGGACCAAGAGGCATACGTTGACTTCAGGATCGACCAATGACTTTTTCCTTCAAGCCTAGGGTAAGGAATATTTTTAAAGTGTGGTTTCCAACGGATTTCATTTCTTATAAAAAGCTGTTGATTACAGTTAACTCATTGCAATATCCATTCCTTTATTATTGTCACCTTTACAAAAGGAAGAAATTTAGTGTAAAATATAATAGGGGTTTTTATACATTATAAAATTCAAAATATACTCCTACAATTCGGTAAAGCTACATACGTATATAATTTTTATTTTCAGCATTACAGCTCCTATTAATAAATTGTTAACTAGTTATTTATCATATTTAAAAAGGTTGTAAGCTTTTTGAATATATCATTGTCATAAAATTTCGAGTAATACGTTTTATCATCGTTTTTATGGTGCAATATATATTACTTTAATATCAAGTCTAAATATAATTCGAGAGCATCTTTTAGAAGCTGGTGTAAATAACTAAGACGAAGTTATAATTAGACAAAACCAGTAAACACTAACAAGGACAGGACAAAAACGTCCCGTGCGGGGCCCGGGAGGCGAATAGGCCCGCAGCAGCGCTAAGCTTGTCGGTAAAAGTCCACTAAAGAGCGCTCAGAAACCTGACATCAGGGTCAGGCCGCTTTGCCCACAAAGCGACTGGGATGTGTGCCCCAAGTGGTTGAATGGGGCAGCCCTGACATCGAGAGATGCGGGGTCGTCAGGCGATAATGCGGAAAACCTGACAGCAAACCATAGTGGTGCACCGTGTTGGGAAAAATGTCACGTTCCTCGCACGTCAAAGAACCCTGCTGCAGGCCTCGGTAAGGGTAGGACCCGTAGGATCCCCATGCAGGAGGCAAAATTTCCCGTCCCTACCCATCAATCCTTTTTCCAGTGGCAGTCAAAACTCTCCTACCCGATTGGCCTAGTGTCCCCATTTCCTCCACTTCATCATCATTTCATGTTCATTGTATCACCACTTTCATGTTCATCTCCCGGATATAGCCGAGGTCGTGCTGCTTGGGAGTAAAGCAATAACTAACTAACTAACTAACTAACAGGACAAAAACAGACATATAAAACACGGAACCACAATAAACTGTTAACACAGAGACATGTCTCGCCTGTCGCAACTGGACACAGTATAAAATGAAGTATAAATCCTCCTTAAACTGATCTTAACTGATGCTTAAGCAGCTGCATACCAAATATAAATTTTGAACCATAACTGCTTTATATAAAACACTCATGACATAAGTAAAAAGTTAAAAAGTGTAAAATCTCAAAGTCAGTAGACCGTGACTGCAGGGGCATACAGGTGAAATCCTTTTAAAACTTATCTGTACTGATGCTGACGCAACTGCATACCAATTATCAATGGTGTAACATAACTGCTTCATGTTAAACAGACTTAAGAAAAAAGATTAAATTGGCCAAATCAGTGTACAATTTCAAAGTCAGTAGACCGTGACTGCAGGGCCATACAGGTAAAATCCTTTTAAAACTGATCTGTACTGATGCTGATGCAACTGCATACCAAATATCAATGGTGTAACATGACTAGTTCACACTAAACAGACTTAATCAAAAACTTAACCAATTGTAAACGCCGCCGCCGTCGCCGGAATCACCATACCTAAGTCTCGCCTTTTGCGACATTCGTCGCAGGCGAGACAAAAACTACTGAAGATCAATAAACAACGCGTACTCCTTACGAGAGTGAACTCAGATGCTCCGGAAGAGTAAGCTGTTCATGCCTGCTATAGCACATCCGTCGTGCTGCCAATTTTCAAATCAAATCCGGTAAAAGAAGACAAACCAACATTCTATAGGCCTTAAACAAGAAATAAAGACAATTTTCGCCTTTTATAGGCAATAACTCCTAGTAGGGGGTCATCTGACAACTTCGACCCAATGAAGGATGATTGATTCCGATTTTCTCTATGTCGAGCATTAAGCTTATGGTATGACACCCCCTCCTTTCCATTTATGGCAACGGCGATTATGTTGGTTTGTCGGCGTGCACTTATTTCACAAACTTGGTAAAGGACATCCTAAAGATCAGGTGTACACATTTTGAAATCAATCCTGTTATTGGTTTCACATAAGAACTTTGATAAAAAGTTAACGGACGATGGACAAACGACGGACGCTCAATAATGGAAATAACTCACTTGACCCTTCGGGTAAGGTGAGCTAAAACTGCAGTCAGCAAAGCTATTTCGCGTCTAAACAATAGTGAGAATGTAAAAGCAGTTCCATTGTTACTTGACAATTTTTCGCGTTGCCAACGATGAATTCGTGTATGAGAAATCCAATAATAAGTTCAATCACTCTAAGAAAAAAGAATCTCACAATGTTATCTGCACTCATCTCCAAGAAAACTTAGGTAGTTAGCTATTTGGTAAGATATTGCTTTACTTCCCAGTAGCACGAATTCGGTTTAATCAGGAAGACATCCGTGCGGTGCGGGTTCCAGGCGGCAAATAGACCCACAGCAGTGCTAAGATTGTCGGTAAAATACCACTTAAATGCGCTTAGAAATCTTACATTGGGCAAGACCGCTTTGCCCACAAAGCGATTGAGATGTGTGCTCCATGTGGTTGATTGGACCAGCCCTGTCATAATAAATGCAAACGGTCGTCAGGTTATAATGCAGAAAACCTTAATGCAAACCTTAGTGGGAAACTGTGTGTGGATAGTGCCACACTGCATGCACGTTTAAGATTAGCTAAATTATCGGCCCCTACCCATATCTCCCCCTTTCTAGAGATCTTCCAAATTAATTGTTCCTTTAACATCCCTCTCCCATTGTTTTCGCCTTACATTTTATGTAGGCTCAATTAGAATTCAGCATAGTATTTTCGACAGATAAGGGTTGGGTATATCCTACTGAGGTAATTGTTTCAAACTGTGCATGACCTAAATTTGCAGAGGGTTTTATTGCTTTCTAGGAACATTGACCAATGGTTCGATGAGGGTACATTGGCCTGTCGAATGTGTTTCTTTCTGGTTTGTGGTTGAACATTGGCTCTACTTGCATGACAAACATTTGTCTGTTTTATTAGTGCTGTATCCCGGGTTGGGGTACTGAATTTAATTTGTTCTTTCAATTTTATTTTGTCCTGATAACAATGTATGACTGAAATACTGTCGACTGTACATTAGAGCAACAGGAATCAATCAATCAATCAATTTCAGTAAGGTGAACGTGAATGTGGTGACACAATGAACATGAAATGATGTTGAAATTGAGGAAATGCTTATACAAGGCCAATGGGGGAGGAGAGTTTTGACTGCCACTGGATAAAGGTTAGGCCAAAACAAAATATATGTTTGTTTCCTGCTTCCTACTCATGAAAATTAGGGTAGGTAGGTAGGAAAATTATTTTTTTTTAAATTATTTTACATTGAGTCAATGGGGAAGCAGTCCCAACATTAACGGTGCTTGTTCAAAACGCCAATAAAAACTTAAGGGTAGGGTTAAAAAAAAATAGGGTAAGTAGGGAAGCAGGAAACCAGACATATATACATTTTTTTGTCTTAGCATATGCAAGAAGAGACTACATATCCCAGGATAAGGAAGCTTATATTATACTGTGATAAGTAGTTATTTGGGAAAACTTTCGTAGGTACGCCAATCCTCTTCCCTAACCTCGCTAATTTCACAACCAATATTTCAGCTTCGTGAAGTAATTTAACTTGTGGAAAACTTTACAATAGATCTTCGTACCAGGAATTATAACTCTAGTTGGAGAAATGATATGATATCATTTACCTTTGATTATAGGTTCGTTTTATGTTAGATAAAATAATAAAAAATGTTGCATTATTTTTATTTTACAAGCAAATCAAACACAAAACAAATACTAAATTGACTAAAACGAATCGCTAGATTGTTGATGCACACAAATGACTATGGCACTTTTAAATCTGAGGTCACTTATGTGCCTATTTAACCTCTTTTCACCGGAACGAATAGTATATTATATATTTTGAGTCTCCATAAGCATGATATGAGCATTTCATTAAAAAATGTATTTGATAAAAATAATTATGTTGTCAGAGCAAGTTTAAAAATTCTAAAATGTTAACCTTACTGCGAAATTTTATTTTGTAGTAGGTACTTTCTTATTTGTTTATTCTTAATGTCATTAAAAACAGATTTTAAGTAAAGGATTTACGAAAATGTAAATCTTGAATGTTCAATCAGCACCGCAGCAAACAATATGTTTATAAGAATTCGAATTACCTCCATACTTAGTATAATATATGTTTACATAGTCATTGTAGGACGGTGGGTAAACTAAACGTTTGTGCATAGTTATACCTGTAAATCTAAAAATTCAATTTGTGATCAGGTGGCAAAACCTGTTTCTCATCGAGTCAAACTTTCAAGAAGATTAAGAGGTTTTGAAATTAAAATATATTTGCACGCTTTGCACGTGTTGTTGGAAAATTTGATCGCATTATTTATGGCTTTAAGCAGACTGCAATATGCTAGCATGCCGAGTTATTCGTTTCAAGCGGTTTTGAATCTAAGGGTAAATTGGCAAGTTTGTCGTCAGGCAAGGAATGTTCACAATTTGCTTCATTCTTCCTTGATTTAAACCCGTTTAGTTCTAAAGGGACGCTTGCTGCCTTTTCTTCTTGTGTGAGGTCTTGCGATTTACTTTTGTGTTTCTTAATCTTTTCTACAAGTCTATAAATTCCTAAGAAACAAATGCTGCAAATGATAGATGTAACACCATAGAGCAAAGGAAATAAAGAAATTTCAGCAAACTTTTCTTTAGAGTAGGTCAATACTAACAAAGTCATACAAAGCGGAAAGTTCTGTATTCCAGTTTCTAATGCTATTGTTCTGCATTTGACCGGATCCTGTCTTAGTGCCCATGCAACTATATACCCGAACAAAAACCCTCCGAAAGGTAATAAAAACGTTCCTATATAAACCTTCCATGAGGCTTTGTACATAAATGGATATTGAATGCTTAACAGTGTAAGAAGTAATGCAATACACAAGGCACCAGCTACAGAACCAATCTGAAAAAACACAAGGTAAAAGGTTTATTTTTAAAAAACTTCAGGTTATTATCTTATTCTTCTGTTGTGATCATTATTGCAAAACACGATCAAGCTGTATCGGATTTCAGCAAAGTGTAATATTATTTTACAATTGTAGCTTTAAGTGACATGCAACAAATATTTTCTACAATGTCAAATTAAACTTTTTTTTTCTTTGTTATTTGTATGTAAAAAGTTTTTTCCCCGACTTTCGTACTATCTGCATTCGTAATTAGTTAGTTATTTACTCCAAAGCAGGACTTATTTGGCCATATCAGGTAGATGGACACGAAAAGGGGGATACAATAAACACGGAATGACATCCCATTGGTATTTATTGGCTCATTTAATTTTTTTTTCTAATGAAAATTTAATGTTCAGTTGAAATTTATTCTACAATTCATATTTTTGGTTAATCTTAACTTATCATCAAACAACAATGTATAAACAAAAAGTTACCTTTACTAAAACATCTGCAACTTTAGGTAACTTCCATCGTATAAATATACCAACTAATGCAGGCCCAATAGTCAATGAGAAAGATATAAATATGTTGAGATAAGGAATGACTAGAGGTTCGTCTGTCCAACTTCGGCTGTATATCAACAAATTTAAAGGAAGCATTCCCATGGCAAGAATTGTAGCTACTGCAGTCATCGATATACTGTAAATAGAACAACAACAATTATATAGCGCTTATAGTTTATATACTTTAATAAAGAGATATTAAAAAACTGGTTGCTCATAGATCTGTTTTTCCCAATGAACCCACTTAAAGATCTTAGACTTTCTAGCTTATTCTAAACTTCAATAAAAAGGGCCTCAGAATACGCGGGGTGTCTACTTATTAAAGTAAACAGTTCATGTAATTTGGCCCAATAGAGTATTTCAAGTAATATTCAGCAGCATGTGAATAAAACATTTGAAGATAAAAAAGAATCGAATGCTGAGCACTATTATCCAAAAGTTTAATATGTTATGAGTGTCCCATTTGTGTCTTTTATTTTGACTCGAAATCATCTTGGCTACACAACAATCATTGTTTCAAAAAGCGCCTTAGTTCGAAATCGTTGTAATTAGTTTTATGTTCAACATGTTCAAGTTATCGGATCATGTATGCCTTGTAAAGTTATAGAAATTCAAGTTTACTTAGATTTCGTTTTTTTTTATTGAAGAGCCTTCCTTGTGAATCTTTATAGAACTACGTGCATCTAAATCCTTTGCAACATTTTGCCTGACACGTAGATATCTCTAACCCTGTTTTTGAAGGTCTGAGCTCATCAAACCATTAAGATGTTTGTGTGATTTGAGGAGCATTATATTACTCCCTATGGAAGTGTTCATAAAGCTATGTTTAATATTGTACTTTTATTAATTGGTCGGTTACCCAAGGGGAATGAAGTTATTTTCCTAATTGTTCAATGCACAATTTATAATTATTTTTATTACAAACCTAAGAGCTACATCACCATCCGACCAGTATGAAAACACATTTGTGGTAGTTCCACCAGGACAGCAACCAATCACCAACATCCCAAGCGCGGGCATCGGAGCTAACTGCAAGGCGTGCGCTAAACCAAAGGTCAAGGCTGGGAGAACGATGAATTGTGAAAGCATCCCAACAGCTATACCAATAGGTCTTCTCAAATGTCCAATTAATATTTTAATTTCAACTGTGTTGCCCATCCCTAGCATGACTAATACTAAAGTGAGTTTGACACTTGTGTCAGCTGCTACTTTTAACGCTGACGGAGACGGGTCTATGACTGATTCGTTGAATATGGTTTGATTTGACATATTTGATGTTAACGTAATACTTTGATTAAGAGCTTGAAGAAATCGTGGTGGTTCATCCATTGTGCCGTCCTTAAAATTTGAAAAAAAACATATTACTACATTTTACTGATATACCATGAATGTTGTCAAAAAAGTGGAAAGATAATAATTCCATAATTAAACATCTTAAAGAAATGCTGGCACTTTAGATACGTCATCAACGAAACAACATGTATGCTTGTGTATACAGATTGATCATTGATCCCCAAAGCGATGAATGCAAAGACAATAAAATTTATATACTGTCATGACTGTTTTTCTCCAATAGATCCGCAACTAAATGTGTACTATGTTTACTATGTGTAATATAATGTTTCCCACCACATCCCCATATTTCTGGTATTCTTTTTATGATCATTTAAGTTTCATGTTCATCGCCCTTATATATGTTATATAACCTATAAAGTGTTGTTGCTAAGACTAACTAACTGGACAAATATCTCTCTCTATATATATAATATTGTTTCAGGTTGTCCCTGTTCTAAAAAATATTGCAATATTATGTTTAATAAAACAAGATTGCTACGCGTAGCCATGTGTCCCCCGCCGCCGCATAAAAGTTGTGTGGTATGTCAATTAAAGAGATATATTTTCTGAGAAACAATTGAAATTGGTTGTCAAAATATGGGATGATCACCTACTAACAGTACCCTATCAGTGTGTAAAGTTCCAGCAACATCCGTTCTATAATATTCGAAAAGTTGCACCCACAAAAATGTTTGACGTGTCAAAGTCCCATTTTTGGACCGAAAATCACAAATTCGTAAATAACTCGAAAACGGTAAATATTGTTCCAATTTTTTTTTCGTATTATTATAGAGTACCTTTTGCTCTATCAGCCTACAAAATTTCAGAACCCTGTGCACCTAGGTAACCGAGATATTGGATGTCCTATATTTTGACCTTTCTTCCCTGTTTCCATGGAAACGGCGGCCATTTTGAAAAATTCATATATGGGATGATCACCTACTAATAGTATCCTATCAGTGTGTAAAGTTTCAGCAACATCCGTTCAGTAGTGTCCGAGGAGTTGCACCCACAAAAACGTTTGACAAAGTCCCATTTTTCGGACTGAAAAATCACAAATTCGTAAATAACTCAAAAACCGTAAATATCGCTTCAAATTTTTTTTCATATTATTATAGAGTACCTTTTGCTCTATCAGCCTACAAAATTTCAGAACCCTGTGCACCTAGGTGACCGAGATATTGAATGTTCTATATTTTGACCTTTCTTCTGTTTCCATGGAAACGGCGGCCATTTTGAAAATTTCAAATATAAGATGATCATCTACTAATTGTACCCTATCAGTGTGTAAAGTTTCAGCAACATCCGTTCAGTAGTGTCCGAGGAGTTGCACCCACAAAAAATCTTGTTTTCGCCAACTTTATATTAGCAACCAAGTCTATTTTAAGAAAATTATTATTGTCGATAATGCTCTCCATACATGCGACATGCTGCTTGTAGTAGCATAACCTGTGAAATGACATGAATGATAGGTTGACATATTTATCATATTTAGTATACAAATCAAGCCTTTGTTTACATGTATGCATTTAAACCGACTACATGGTGTTGCGTGTCTTGCTTCACCTGTTTAGAAATGTGTTTTACACTGGCACGACCTGAATTATACAACATTTTTCACGGTCATTGTCATTGTCTCAAGTTTAATTACTGCTACTACTGGTCATTTTTTTTAAAATCCAAACAGGATATTTTAACAACTGAACCTTGTCAAAATAAATATATAAAGATATCAATACCATCATAGCAATAGATAACAATTGTAAATATAACACTTACGTTAACTACATTATAATTTTCCGCATAATGGGAAGTAATGGATAAAGTACGGAGCGCAATAGAAGACTGGTGTGTTAAAAAAAATACCGAATGATGACACAAATTCGCGAATAGGATGGGTATTGGGCATAGAAGCGCCACCACATCAAAGATTTATTTTTATTTAATGTCCTTGCAACGGAATATTCAATATCCAGGGATATATTCCTGATTTTGGAAGTTACTTGTACTTAAACATAATTTAACTTATTTATTTCTTTTAGTAGGGACGCAAAGTGAAAATTTCAAAGTGGTGCCACCTATACAATATATATATCATTTGAAAGTGTTTTTCATACCAATTTCAAAACACCTTTATTTTTAAGGATATCATCATTTTTCACCTCAGAATTAACGATTTAATTTTTTGAAATATACGATATTCCTTTAAAACTGTTTCCAATTATAGAACATATATTTCATACGATTAAACAGCCTTTTTCATGGATTATCTTCATTTCAATAGATATATAAACTTCTATTAAGCCAATAATCACATAAATTCAGCTAAAAAATATATATAAATTGTTTTTTTTTATTCTTTTTTGCCAAGGGAGATAATTCTTTGTCATCCGAGAAAATCATTACCTTGAGTAATCTTGATCAACTCCACGAATCCTGTCTTCTCACTCAGTTGGAAAGCTGCAAAAGAGTTCGCAGAATATTAGATTATTATTATTTTATATAATTATGATTGCAGAAAGCACTAAAAGGCATAATAAACATATAATATTTATACAAACATTTTGCTTTTGTTCTCAGGATTGCATATTGCATTCCGATCTTTTTATTTTCGATATATGTCATGTATGTCATGGTATTTTATAACTATTAGATGACAGTCTATAAATACTGCATACTTCATTTATTACACATGTTAATCATCCACTGCACTTAATTTGTAATTTATGTATGAGAATATTTGCAATTGTTGTTGCTTCACATTGTGATTATTGCCAATTTTCGCAATAATTTAGGCAATAGGTTTGTGTGTATATGACAAAGGTTTATTCCTAAAATAAAAGATATAGATTAATTCAATAAAACAAAAATGTTTATCAGAGATTGAATTAAGTCATAAAAAAGGCTTATTTTTTATTTGAATATGACTTTTTTTTCTTTTTTATGAAGTTTCTATTTTTCAATGCATGAATTAAGGGAAGGACCATTTAACTTGAAGGGGGGGCCTTGGATTTTTGTTTTGGTTAGAAAATTCTTCATTTTCTTGACGTGTTGCGACACAATATTTTATTTTTCACTGTGTCGCGACAAAATTTTTTTTTTCAAAATTAACATTATTTTGTATGGCACCAAGTTCTCCTCAGAATATTTTTTTTTCATAATTTTTGCAGTCAGTAAATTTTTTCTTCAGCTTTCCTCACAAAATATTTTTTGCACCAAAAAATCAGATTCAAAATATTTTTTTTTAAGTTAAATGGTCGTTCCTTAATCACGAGTTTCATTGTTTTTCCCACTTTGTACAAGCTTCCAAGCCATTTTTGACAAGCATTAATTTTACCCGGAATTTGAGAAGCAGAATATAACTGCAACACAATTTACACAAGTATAATAAGTCCTACATTTTGTATACAATATAATTTGTCTTTTGAAAATTTGGGAATAACAGTTAACTCGTTTTAACATAAATTAAAGAACAGAAAAGGCCCCTAGCGGCCTAAATAGCTCATTAGGAATCAAAGTATAATAATAAAACTGTATAATTAGTTAGTCTATAAAAAAAAGCTAAAAAGCTTAAACTGCATAAAAATCTGTAAAGCAAAAGCAACAAGCAACATTAAGCGATTCCAACAAAGCGAAATTAAGTATAAGCAGAGCAAAATTTAGCGGTTTCAACTGTTGAACTGCATGCTGATGTCCTACCACTTCCGGTATAATCTCCAGCTTTTTGGCCCTGTAGTCATCCATCAGTCGATATGTATATATTGCTGTTTTGTCATAGACTTCTCCTTTATCATTAAGCTCATTGTCATAAATCACATTGTAGAAACTAGGGAAACCTGGAACGGTCGAAATAACTTTTCCTGTGTAAGTTTGATCTTCTTCAAATGTATGTTTGATTTTTTTGCCCACTAATAGCGGCATTCTGTTTGATTGAACTTCTTGGATATTCGTTGACGAAGCTGCCTCGATCAACGTCTTCACATTTGCCGTAAGTTGTTCAATACTTAATTGTTTTCCTTTTTGTGTTGCATTAAAGATACTTTTGTCCTTGTAGTGTTGTTTTAAGACATTCTGTCGAAATCGTAACTGAGATACTAAAGCTTTCTTCTTTTCACTTTTTTTCTCAATTGCCTCTAGCATAGTATCAACAAGACCAGTGTTTTGCCATAAACCATAGTATATAATATCGGCAGTTTGATTTTCTTTCTTTTTGTATAAATTTTCCTTTCTTCTCAACAGACAGGCTTGCTTTTCTTGAAGAGCTATTTTACGCTTCTGTTCAATCTCTTTGCACCTGGGTGAATTCAGAAAAAATCTGTCAACGTCAAAAATGGCCGGATTTCGTTTAACAGGAAGTAGGTGAGCGACAGACCTGAAATCGGATCCCACGTTATGGGACCTCATCATGATGCTGTATACCAAATACCAAGTGGCTATGATTAGTAGTTGCTGAGAAAACTGTTACGAAAATATTTTCCCCGCCCGCCGCTAATGAAATCCGGCCATAAATGAAGCCTTTAAATAATCCAGCTCTAAATGGTCTCCGTATGATTATACAATTGTAAATAGAAAAAATGAGGGAGAAAGGGAAATGTGTCAAAGAGACAACGACCCAAAGGGAAGCAACAACAAGAAGTAGCCGTAAGATCTCCAATGAACGGTGAGGAGACCCCACACCCAATGGTAGGTCGGAGTTATACTTTTTCTGGTCAGATCCTTGTTGTGACAGAGCTGCAAGGGGGGTATCCATGTCGTTTTTACATATAATTGTTTGCATTGAGCTTTTAGAAATTAAATTTATGAAATCTTGACAAAGTGCTTGTAATAAGGCAAAATGGACTTTGAAGTGATAATAAAATTTGATTATGCTCGCGCTTAGGCTTTATTTTTTCTGAAGTCACCCACCTATTTCTAAACTTTTCTTGTAAAGACTTTCGATCTTCCCTTGCTTCTTTCAATAATTTAGTTTTTTCTTCTCCAGACAGCGATTCCAACCATTCACTAGTTTTATTGAAAGAGAACATCAAAAAAGCTTCGTTCGTCAACACGGATGCATTAGGTCTGTATCGAACCATAAAATCAAGCATTCCAAACGCACGTTCAGGGAGCTTATTATGAGGAATTACTGACAGAGTTTCATGCACTAAGTCTGGCGAAGGTTCATAAAAACTTCCTCCCGGCAATTGTTCCTTCATAGCAGTTTTCAATAATTCGTAGAAACCTAAAAACAAGTTTTGTGCTACCTGCACTGCAATGCTATCTACGGCTTGGTTACTTTCAATCAAACTTTGATAGAATTTGTCCTTGTGTACTAATTCCTCCGAAAATGGGAATGCTTCCCCATTTATAAATGATGATGCGTCTTGACTTTGAACCTTGAAAAACTCCAACATACCTTCATAATGAGTGTTCATATCTAATACATGCACATTTTGTTCTATCAACCTCCACAATGGAGCAGTGATACATTTGGAAATCAAACCGAGTACTTTGCATTCTGCTAATACTATACAAGATTTACCGAGAGACAATACTGCTTTCTGAATGAAGTTATTAGCACCATGCACATTACTAAGAAAATCTTTGACATGATCCCTATGATAATAGGCAAATTCTGCCATTAAGAAGATGATATTGAATCTATTACCTCTGAATGAAATAAAATGGTTTTTCTCGTTTTTGGTCAAACAATAAGTGTAAAATTCGCTGAAACATCCACACTTTTCATCCACGCCTTTCGCAAAACATTTGGATAAAAATCTTACAAAATTCAAGAACTTTGCATCAAATTTTGAAAATATAGGTTCATCTTCTCTATCAAATTCATTTTCAAATTCTTCGAAGTTTTCTGATTCATTTGTATGCAGTGCTTCAAATTCTTTCAAAACCGGAGTTGCGCATTCTGCAAAATTAACTAATAAATGTAATCCGCAAAAAAAGTTATTGATTTTAGCGCAAACATTTTGTTCCTCTTCAGTAAGCAAATCCCACGCACCTATCACTTCAGGTAGAATTTCTTTGCGATATTCAATGAGCAAGTTTGTAAAAGCTATATTTGTTTTTACTCTATCAGACATAAAGTCTCTAATGTTGCATACAATATTATAGCCTGTAGATATATCATTGTTTTCTAATTTAGCGTCGCAAACATTTGAAATATCACTCAAAATTTCTTTGAAAGTATCTAATGTTGTACTTGATGACTTATTGCTCATTTCTCTCATCCCTAGCAGATAAACATTTTTATTTTCATCACTTATGAAAAAAACTATTGTATGTTTTCCCAAATTTTCTCTTTTCATCTGAAAATAGAGACGTATTATGTTTGTCTATCAATTGCAAACCAACTTGCTTCTGACTAACTAATACTTTTTCAGCTACAATATTATCGATAGTTTGGCGTGATGGCGTAACACTTAATGATTTTCCTGTTAGTTTTAAACTTTCATTTATTACTGATGTCACATTGTTTGTAGCCACATTCAAGCTTGTTAAAGACATGACTGTTTGACGGAATTCTGGAGTGTATGAACGTGATGTTTCATCAAAAATATTAACGTCCTTATTATCATCAAGAAGCGAGTGTAAATAGTCACAATTACTACTTGTGTCATGCAACTCTGTTTTCAAATCTGCTATAATTTTCGTTCTATCCTGTACTTCAATAGTTTTAAAGTTTAATTTTGATTTTAAACTATCATTTTCTGTTTTCAGGGCTAAATTTTCTAATTTTAAATTTTGGATTTCCTTAATCTGATCGTTATTTCGCTCAGCACATGACTTCAACTCAGTTTTAACATTTAGCCAATTTTGTTTATGACGTCTAGCTAGAACTTCAGAACTTTTCTTTGATTTCTTCAAATTTTCAATCAAATTTAACTTATGCTTCAGACAACGATCCTTGCTTTCGATATCAGTTTTTAATTTTTTTATTAATGTGTCTTGACTTTTCTTGATTTTTTTACATTCTATTATTTTGGCTTCTTTCTTTTCAGAGTTGACTATTTCTTCTTCATACTTTCGTTTTGTAACTTGTAATTCCTTGGCAATGTCATTGGATACAACTTTATAGGTCATTTCTTCATTTGACTTAATTTTTTTACGTTTATCACTCATACATGTAGGAATAATGAAAGTTTCGGATAAAAAACTTGTTTTCTGTACACCTCTCTTTTTTGAAGCATTTTTCTTTAATTGGTAGATCCGGGTTACCAAACTATTACTGTTTATTTCACACTTTGAAATATTGCAAAACCAGGAAATGAGACGTTCCTGCGGGACTGCTTTTGATTTTGAGTAGTCAAATATATCAAGAACGAGTTTATTTGTAAGCACTACATTAACTTCGGATAAATTATCAGTGTCAAGGAGAGGAATAAGTTCACTAAAATCCACTATTTGCGACATTTTGTGTAACCCCAAGACTGCTTTTTTAAATTGCGAAGGGTTTCCACCTACTGCTGAAAAAAATATGAAGTATTGGAAAATATATTGCTATAGTTTTGCAAGATTTTATTTGTTAATATTGATTTAAGACCAGGTATTAGTATAAGCTAAAATATAGCAGATAAGAAAATATATTTTGGTTGCTTTTGGTTCAATGAAACTTCCTGTAATAAGAATCCACTATCTGACCTCCAAAAACGACAAATGCAGTGAGTAGCAATGGGGAATGTAATATTAAAAAAACAACAATTGTGCCCATAACAGTCTAAGGGTTAATATATAAAAACATAAGCAATCATTCATTACAAAGTTTTCCTCTTTAATAATAATAATAATATTATCAGAGAAACCACCTGGTCCATCAAGTAGAAATACTAATTAATCACAGTGACCTAATTACGCCTGTCCTCCTACCTTTTCCCCGATGTATTCATTTACCAAGTATTGATGGTTAGAAAAGTTGGACGTTAACTTGAATGAAAGTCACTCAAGCAGAAAATGTAAGTTACAGTAACCTAATTCCAATTGATGATGACCTACTACCCCTGGTGTATCCGTATACAAAATTTTAAGATCCTACCATGCATAATTTCTGAGATAGAAAGTCGAATGTAAATTTGAATGTGGACGCTGGGTTGGGGGATGGGACGGGATATGCCTATAGTTTTAGCTCAACTTCCCTGCAGCGAATTTAAAAATTTGATGACAAAAATCAATGCAATTTAAATCTTAATACATTGTATTTCAATAGTCAAGAACAACTCTATTATAAGTTCCATTTTGTTTATCTATCACGTCCCTTATACGATATATAATGTCCGGCACATCTACGAATGAAATCTTTCTGAGATTTACTTGAAAAATGACGTTTTCAATAAACTCTTCAACTGCCGCTACTACAAGGTCGGTATCCTCCCATAAATAGTCTGAGAAATGCTCAAGGAAGATCTTGTGTGTTTTCTCATAACTTCCATGCTCAAGAATGCATGCCACTCTTTTGAATAATCTGATTAGTAAGCGTTTATAAGTATCATCATTATGGTCTTCACTTACTTTTAAACGACTGCCCAGTAATCTTCCGGTGACCTTACATTCACAAGGAGTTACTGTTTTGAGACCAATCTGTCGATTAGACAGGTAATTCACCACATTCGTCATCTAAAAAGATATAAAATTGTGTTTCTGGTAACATGCTGAAAAATAATAGATCGAGACCTCAGACGTAGGCAATGTTTATTACTGTATTTTGTGGTAGCTTTCAAACACCTCTTGTATATGATATGATATGTGCTGATTATCATGTGATGTTTTTACTCTCAAAATGGCTAAATAATCATCGTGGCTGAAATAGGAGAGAGAATAAAGTAAATTAAGAAACATTTTTATTGTAAAAACGTTTGGGTCAGGCAGGTAAAAATAAGGATTGGTCCGGGTATCAGAAACATACATGTAGCTTAAAAACATTAACTTACCTCGAAATTAAATTCAAATATCCTCTACGTCTAAAACTATTATACTAAAACTCTAGTCTCTGTATTGATTCACTAAAAAAATATGGAAAAAATACATTTATATTTAAAATAATATAAAGGGACGTGATAGATGAACGAAAATGGTACTTATTAAAGAGTTGTTCTTCACTATTGAATTATTAAAATATTTAAGTAACCCTGTGCTTTAAATTTAGACCTGGAGCACCCCTCCCCCGCCTTCCTGGAAATATTTTAATTTTCATTTTCTGATTTTGGTTCGATATATAACTAATAATTTGACAGTAAGTCGAAGGGTACCAAAGTTGTATCCGTTATTCAAAACTCGAAATCCAACAAAACTTGCAACATCAGGAAAACAGACATTAACCAAACATCAAACATGAAAAACCGAAATAAAAACACACACAAAACTAAAGGATTAAATGAACGACTCGGACTCCACTAAACTGGGAGTATGGACCAGGCGCACCGGTAGGGTCCTCTGCTTTTCATGAAACACCCGCCAAGTCGTTCATATGTTGTCACGTACGGTAAAAGATGAAAGAGGAAAACCCATGACATTAAAACAAGTCAATCCTCATGGTAGAGATGGTAATTCCATAAGGATCAACAAGGTCGTGATAACGACCGAAGAAATTTTTGGAGTGAATTTTTTAGCCTTGAAGTAACATATCCCTGTTCCTGGAGCTTATCTGTCAGAAGCACGATACAGAAGTCTGTGTAACGTCGGCAAGAAATCCTTGAACTTCAAGAAGTTGAAGCACGGAGGGACTAGCTAGGCCCCCTCTTTCTTTAAAAATTAAAGCAAAACCTTTAAAATTCCCAATGTACTGCAATGTAGATCACAGTGAAATTATACCAGTGGCCCTGGAATGTATCATGTTACTTGTAACTTCCACCCCCACCCCCTAATTTGCTGGCACTTGTGGCAGTTGAGTTATTTATTTTTCATGATCTTCTGCCCAAGTTCTGTGTCATTTCTCATTTTCTGCCATTGAAAAAAGATACAAAATACATGGTCAGTTTGGCCTTTTAAGGGACAGGAAAGGAAGGTCAATGTATCAATGTTTATAATTTATCCAACAGTTATTCTGCTTAATTTCTGGATCTATTCTACCGAATAGTCGGAATACACATGACTCAAAATTTTTTGAACTTTTTCAACATTTGATCAATGCTTAAGACCGAATTAGGCAATATGCCATTGATATTGTGTAATACATCATTACTATCGATCATTTATATATCAATATTATTATACCAACGTTCTCAGAACAGTTTACAACTACAATTCGTCTGCTAAATTGACAAAATCTCAATTCATAAATTTGCACCGGAAGTAAAGCATTGTGAAGTCAAGAACGGTAACTGGCTTTATAAATTATGCGCCAAAATAGTACCTTTTTTAAAATGCTATTTTTAAATATAAAACGGGATTTAAATATTGTTATTAATATCATATTTTCTTTAAATTATTATGATTGAAATTCATATTTCAAGTGGCTAAGTTGATTTAATGGGCCGTTAACCGTAATTTCGGCGAACTTCAAGATTTGAAACCCCCTTTTCGGACCCCAATTCTTCAGCAACCAACATAAATAGGGCATTTAAATATGATGTCATGCTTTATAAATAGTAGCGCCTTTCTTTCGGAACCTCTCTTGGTTTAGAATAGAATTAAATCGGCTTAATCCAGAGCACTTCGAAGAGGGGGGAAACCCAGACATGCGCACAAAACGAAATGCAATTTCCGGGAATTATCTGCCCTTGTTAATTGCAATGCTACTTTTAGTAAAAATTGATCTTAATTTTATGCACATGCACTTTTCCTTGATACATGTGATAAGCATTTCACAACAAATTTATTAATCAAAATAAATATGTTAATGTTATTGTTTTTATTAAATTTTACTTATTTGAAAATTTAGACACAAACTGATTATTTTTTTTTTATTTTTTTTTACAAAATACTGCAAAAAAAAAAATGACCATGCATGGTGTACTCTAGCTACAATAATGGAGCTCTTTTGACATCTTTGATTGGGCGGAGATACAATGCGGTCCCCATGGTCCCGCTACTCCGAGAGTGAATCACACTGGGCTTGTTTCCATCCATCAGAAATTGTATTTGGTTTTTAAATGTTGCAACTTTTACATTACCGACAAAATCAGTTACAATTGTTGGACACTTCACGCAATTTTCAAGTTTTTAGCTCACCTGATCCGAAGGGTCATGTGAGCTATTGTCATCACTTTGCGTCCGTTGTCCGTCGTCCGTTAGCTTTTTTCAAGCATCTTCTTCTCTGAAACTGCTTGGCAAATTGCAGCCAAACTTGATATGGTTGTTCCTTAGGGTATTGTGCAAAAAGTTTGCGTTGGGATTTTTGATACGTCAAAAAACATGGCCGCTGTTACTAAAAATAGAACAGGGCGGGTCAAATATAGTTTTTTGCAAATAACTCAAAAACGGTCACAGATATCAAAATTCTGGCCAGGATAAAAGTGATCAGCACCTCAAGATCTACCTGCCCAGAAATTTTCAAAAAGATCCAACTACCGATGTAGGAGTTATTGCCCTTTTCTGGATTTTTTTTTCAAAATTTTGCACTTATTTAGCCCTATATTTTGAAAACTGTACAAGATATTTTAATAATTCAAATTGCATATGATTAAGCATGTCAAGATCTACGTTTCATGTAATTCGGTCAAAGCTGTAGAACCATTTCTTTTAGGAGTTGTGGCCCTTAAAGCGTCAAAATTTACCATTTTTCATTACTTTTCCCCTGAATTTCAAAGATGAACTTGTCTGACACCATACATCCAACTTCAACCAAACTTGGCACAGTTGCTTAATAGCATAATTGTTACAATTCTATCGTTCGGATTTTTGATTCATCAAAAAATATGGCCGCCATGGCTAAAAATAGAACATAGGGGTAAATTGCAGTTTTTTGCTAATTACTCAAAAATAGTTGCAGATATCAAAATTCTGATGGGAAACAAAAGTGATCAGCATCTCAAGATCTACCTGCTCTGAAATTTTCAAGAAGATCCAACAATCGACATAGGAGTGATTGCCCTTTTTTTGGATTTTTTGAAAATTTTGCACTTATTTAGCCCTATATCTTGAAATCTGTACAAGATAATTTGAAAATTCAAATTGCATATGATTAAGCACGTCAAAATCTACGTTTCATGTAATTAGGTCAAAGCTGTAGAACCATTTCTTTTAGGAGTTATGGCCCTTAAAGCGTCAAAATTTATCATTTTTCATTACTTTTCCCCTGAATTTCAAAGATGAACTTGTCTGACACCATGCATCCAACTTCAACCAAACTTGGCACAGTTGCTTAATAGACTAATTGCTACAATTCTATCGTTCGGATTTTGATTCGTAAAAAAATATGGCCGCCATGGCTAAACAAATAGTACATAGGGGTAAATTGCAGTTTTTTGCTAATTACTCAAAAATAGTTACAGATGGCAGACAAAAGTGATCAGCATCTCAAGATCTACCTGCTCTGAAATTTTCAAGAAGATCCAACAATCGACATAGGAGTTATTGCCCTTTTTCTGGATTTTTTTGAAAATTTTGCACTTATTTAGCCCTATATCTTGAAAACTATACAAGATATTTTAAAAATTCAAATTGCATATGATTAAGCACATCAAGATCTACATTTTATGTAATTAGGTCAAAGCTGCAGAACCATTTCTTTTAGGAGTTATGGCCCTTAAAGCGTCAAAATTCACCATTTTCCATTGTTTAATAGCTTATCTGCTACAACTCTATTGTCAGATTTTTTATTCGTAAAAAAACATGGCCACCATGGCTAAAAATAGAACATAGGGATACATTGCATTTTTTGTTAATAACTCAAAAATGGTTTCAGATATCAAAATTGTGTAAGAATCAAAAGTGATCAGCTTGTTAAGATTTACCTGTCCTGAAATTTCAAAAACGATCTGACTGCTGATGTGGGAGTTATTGTTCTTTTTCCTAATTTTCGCCAAATTTGCACTTATTAAGCACAATATCTTAAAAACTAACCAAGATATTTCAGAAATTTAAATTGCATATGGTTAAGCACAATAATATCTACAAATATATGTATCTGTGTAAATCAGGTGAGCGATTCAGGCTCTTGGGAGCCTCTTGTTCATGAACAGATTTGATCGCGAACTTTACTACAGTATCAATAAATGGGTGTTTTTATATGTTCAAGGTCTGTTGCCTGTTGCAGACCGAGAACATATAACAGAGCCAATCTCAAATCACTCATTTCTTAATACTTTTATCAATCAACAACAAAAATAAACAGATTAAACTGTCTTGACTAAGTGGGGAATGAGGTGAAGATTCGGTATAAAAAACTTATCAATTTATTGAGCAGGACTGCTCTTTTTCACTTTATTTTGTTAATCTGTTTGCAAAATACCTTATATATTTGAGAAATAACTGTGCAAAGTATAAAGTTTTTAACAAATATTAAATAATTAAACTAATAAAACTACATTCCACAGTCGAATACCATTTTTATTCATTCAACATTTTTAAGGGGTCGAGATGCTGTAATTATTTAACAGGTATCAAATTACAACCGATTTCTTTCCCAAAACTAGAGTTTCCCCCTTCAGCAGACAGCAAACTGACATGTTAACAAATCAAAATTTGTCAGGCTTTTGATTATTTTCTCCAAATCAATATTTATTCAAACAATTGACATTCACAAGGTTACAAAAACAGACAGGATCTCGAGTATCTAGATTTATCTTCAGAAAGGAAACCATTTACTTCGTTTATTTGCAAATTATCAGTGCAGCAAAGTTTTAAAGGGATGTTAGTTTGTTTGATTTTATTATATATCTATTAGCTTGTATGATCAACGTCAAAAAAGTAAATTAAGAAAATATAAGGAAACTTAAACATCCAAATGTGAAACATGCTGTTGACAGAGTAACAGTTAGCTGCAATTGATATCTTTTTGATTAGGCGGAGCTACAAAGAGGTCCCATTGCCCGCAGTTACGATAACTAGTTGTCGTAAAAACGTAGGGAGGGTTACGTTATCGTAACGCAGAAACGTAGGGAGGGTTACGCTATCGTAACTCGCGGAGAAAAACGTAGGGAGGGTTACGTTATCGTAACTACATTGCCCGTAATGGAGCAAGTCGAATCATACAAGCTAATAGATATCTGTTTATACGTTATATAAAAAAATCAAACAAACTAACATCCCTTTAAAACTTTGCTGCACTGATAATTTGCAAATAAACGAAGTAAATGGTTTCCTTTTTGTCTCGCCTGCAACTTTAGTCGCTGAAGGCGAGACATAGGTATTACTTGCCGGCGGCGTAAACTTTTTTTGTAAGACTTTTGTGGCAAATGAATTACAAGAAAAGTATAATAGCTAGGCATCTGATATTTGGTATACAGACAGTTGGGGTTATGGTCTACGCAACTGGCACCATGCCGTTTGACCCTGACCCAAATTTCATGGTTCAGCGACTCTGTGAACTTAGATGTTTTTTTCGGGCCAAAAGACCCCTTTGTAATACTTTTGTGGAAAATGAATTACAAGAAAAGTTCAATAGCTAGGCATCTGATATTTGGTATACAGACAGTTGACCCTGACCCCAATTTCATGGTTCAGTGACTCCGTGAACTTAGATGTTTTTTCGGGCCAAAAGACCCCTTTGTAAGACTTTAGTGGAAAATGAATTACAAGAAAAGTTTAATAGATAGGCATCTGATATTTTGTTTACAGACAGCTGGGGTTATGGTCTTCACAACTGGCATCATGCTGTTTGACACTGACCCCAATTTCATGGTTCTGCGACTCTGTGGACTTAGATGTTTTTTTTTCGGGCAAACAAACCCCTTTGTAAGACTTTTGTGGAAAGGGAATTAAGTGAAAAGTATAATACCTAGGCATCTGACATCTGGTATACAGACACTTTGGGTTATGGTCTATGCATTTGGCCATTAGCAAAATATTTCAATTTACCCTTATGTTCTATTTTTAGCCATTGTATAGAATTGTAGCATATATGGTGCCAAGTTTAGATGCAGTTGGTCTTATGGTGTCAGAGAAGTTAAACTTTGAAATTCAGGGGGGAAGTAATGAAAAATGGTAAAATTTGATGCTTTAAGGGCCATAACTCCTAAATTGAGTGATTGTGTGAGTTGGTGTTTTACGCCCGTGCAACGCTATATATAGGTTATTTACAGGCGATGAACATGAAAGGGATGATAAAATGAACATGAAATGACGATGATAAATGAAATATGGGGGTGGGGTGGGACAGAAAGGACCGGTAAATTTTGAAGAACCACAGGAAAAGGGGGGAAGTGGGTAGGGGCGAAAAATTTAGCCTATGTAGTGCACTACTTGGCGGTCCACAAAGGGGTCTTTTACGTGCATGAAGCGTGGCACTCTCCACACACGTTGACCCACTCTGGTCGGCGGTCAGGGTTTCCGTATTATAGACCTTACAACCCCCGCGGACGAGGGCCACCCTATTCAGCTACCTAGGGTACTCACTTGGTCGCTCTTTGGGATGAGCACTGATCCGACGTCAGAATCCCAAGACCCTTAGTCGCCTCTTACGACAAGCTAGGCTCTGCTGCGGGCCTTTTTGTCACCCGGGCCCCGCACGGGACCCATAACTCTTAAAAGAAATGGTCCTACAGCTTTGACCTAGTTATATGAAATGTAGATATTGATGTGATTAATCATATGCAATTTGAATTTTTGAAATATCTTGTATAGTTTTCAAGATATAGGGAAAAATAAGTGAAAAATATGCAAAAATACTGAAAAAGGGCAATAACTCCTACATCGGTGGTTGTATCTGCTTGAACATTTTAGGGCAGGTAGATCTTGAGGTGGTAAACACTTATTTTGATATCTGTTACCAATTTTGAGTTATTTGCAAAAAACTGTAATTTACCCCTATATTCTATTTTTCAGCCATTGCGGCCATGTTTTTTTTAACAAATCCAAAATCCGCATGATAGAATTGTAGCATATATGCTATTAAACATGTGTGCCAAGTTTAGATGCTGATGGTCTTATGATGCAATACAAGTTTATCTTTGAAATTCAGGGGAAAAGTATTGAACAATGGTAAAATTTGACGCTTTAAGGGCTATAACTCATAAAAGAAATGGTCCTACAGCTTTGACCTAATTACATGAAATGTAGATCTTGATGTGCTTAATTATATGCAATTTGAATTTTTGAAATATCTTGTAGTTTTCAAAATAAAGGGAAAAATAAGTGAACAAAATTGAAAAATACAGAAAAAAACAAAACTCCTACATCGGTTGTTGGATCTTCTTGAAAATTTTAGGGCATGTAGATCTTCAGGTGCTGAACACTTTTATCTGCCACAGAAGCAAAGGTGTACCAAAGGGGTAATCAGTATCATAAAACCGTAAAGACAAAGACAAAACCGGCAGACAAAAAACAAACAACAAAACAAACCACATAAAAACATAAAACACACACACACACACATAACAACAAAACCGCATTCAGCAACAGAATTTTGATATCTGTTACCGTTTTTGAGTTTTTGACCCCTTTGTTATTGGCAACGCGACGGGTGTGTTATAGCAAGCAAGAACTGCTTACTCTTCCGGAGCACTTGAGTTTACTCTTGTTTCGACTAGATTTCGCGTTGTTGATTGCTATTCAGTTATTTTGTGTTTCCATGGTTTACATGTTGTCTGGTTTTGTCCCGTTCCTGTTGGTGTTTACTGGTTTTGTCTCTGCCCTTTCGGTTTTTTGATATTCGGATACCCCATTGGTACCTCTGCTTCTTTCTAATTTTAGCCATAGCGGCCATGCTTTTTTTACGAATCGAAAATCAAAACGATAATTTTGTACACATAATGTCACTTAACAACTAAACCAAGTTTGGTTGCTATTGGACTTGTGGTGTCGGACAAGTTAACGTTTGAAAAATTGTTTACAGACGACGACAGAGGACGACGGACGCCAAGTGATGGTAAAAGCTCACATCGGACTTCAGTCCAGGTGAGCTAAAAAAGGGAAGATATGAAAAAGTTAACATTATTGACCTTGTTTCTAAATCAAACGAGTCTGTAAAATTTTATACAGGCATTCCTACTTTGGATTTGGCTTCCTTGTTCGAACCTTTAGGTTTTGAGTACTTTTCGTTTTCAACTGTTTTGGAATTTGACCTTCCAATGTTTTGGTTTAAATGCTACTGATGAGAGGTTACTCCTTGAACTATCGATATTTGCATATCCAAATTAACCGTTTATACCTGCGTTTTGGTATTTGTAATTTTGAAACCACTGGGCGATAACCGCTGCTGGTGGACCAGAGGTCCCCGAGGGTAATCACAAGCCTGGTAGTCAGACTTGTCTGACACGAATAACCATGAAATTTCTAAATTATATTGTCGCTGAAATTTCCGATTGTTAAATTCAAAATTGATGAGAAAACCAGGTTTCTCTCCTTGTAATGCACATGGTCGATATCCTCGGTGCTGGATTTGGCTTCCTTGTTCGAACGTTTTGGTTTTGAGTACTTTTCGTTTTCAACTGTTTTGGAATTTGACCTTCCAATGTTTTGGTTTAAATGCTACTGATGAGAGGTTACTCCTTGAAATATCGATATATAGCATATCCAAATTAACCGTTTATACCCGCGTTTTGGTATTTGTAATTTTGGAGGCATTTAATGCGATTCATAAACTTCTTGAACCAAATATGTCCAGAGTTAGATATTGGAGGGGCACCAAGTACATAGTGTTACATATTTTACAATATAAAAGAATAAAACCAAAAACGGGGATCTCTATGAAGGATGAATTTATTCTTACTTTAATGAAGCTACGTCTAGGCTTTCTAGGCTTGGTCCACCCGTGCGGATTCCGGGTGGCGAATAGGCCCACAGCAGCACTAAGCTTGTCGGTAAAAAACCTGACATCGGGTCAGGCCGCTTTGCCCACAAAACGACTGGGATGTGTGCCCCAGGTGGTTGAATGGGGCAGCCCTGACATCGAGAGATACGGGGTCGTCAGGCGATAATGCGGATAACCTGGAGAAGAATTCGCCTCGATTGGGAGACAAAGAGCCGGTTAATTTTGAAGAACCACAGGAAAAGGGAAGAGGTGGGTAGGGGCTGAAAATTTAGCCTAGATGGTGCACTATTTGGCAGTCCACAAAGGGGTCTTTTACGTGCATGAAGCAAGTCACTCTTCACACACGTTGGCCCACTATGGTCAGCGGTCAGGGTTTCCGTATTATAGACCTGACAACCCCCGCGGACGAGGGCTTCCCTATTCATCCACCTAGGGTACACACTTGGTCGCTCTGTGGACTGAGCACTGACCCGACATCAGAATCCCAAGACCCTTAGTCGCCTCGTACGACAATCTAGGCACTGCTGTGGGCCTATTCGCAACCCGAGTCCCGCACGGGACTTTTAAGATTTTCAAATTATTGTTTAATAGTAAAGACTTTTTTTTAAATCTGATAAAAGAAATTGCAAATGCCATTTATTTTTTTTTTTTTTAACTTTTTGCAATGACTTTCCCTTAGATAGATTTAATAAAATGCATTAAAATGTATTTATTTTGACAAAAACATGTCTGTTAAACTTTAAAAAAAATCATAGTATTGTTTAGCATTTTTTACCAGGTTAAACAAATTGCCAAAAGTGTAGTGTCATTAATACATTTTGTACTGTTATAACAAACTTTTAATTATTCTTCTTAAATTTCAATAAAAAAAAAGATCAACATATAAACTGATTGTACATTAATGTATTCACTGTTATGTTACCATGTGTTATGAATTAAATTAAACTTTATCCAGAAACACTAATTCTGGAACAATAGTTTATATACATGTAGGATAAGCTTTATAGCTGGAAAAATAGTAGTTAGATTACAGTGTACTGATATCATCTTACAAAGAAAATAAAATTGTTCTAAGTCTATACAAATATTATATACATGTATAATGTATGACTAATAAATATGTTCACTTTACACACTTTGGACATACCCATGTAGGTTTTTAATTGTGCCTGTGAGGTCTAAAAATTTATACATGGGAAATGGTACAAGTTACATTTGTCACAGGCTACACTTCTTTCTCTATAAGAGACCACATTTTCAGATTCTTTGACAACATTATTACAAACTGGACAAAAATACCTTGTTTGAACATTGGAGGTATTATTATTGCATGTAGTTAAATCTATTTGCTCTGTACAATTAAGTTTTGGTGACATTAACTCAGGTAAAACATATTTCACAAAAAGTATTTTAAGTTAGGTAATAAAATGTTTTGAATCGTTTCCAAGTCAAGTGTAATTCTAAGTTGTAACAAGAATATGTCCAAAAGACATTCTGACCCATATCGCAACATTTATTTTTTCTGCAATCATTAAAGCATCCATAGGTGAACCTACCATACCAATATGGTTGATATGGCACTTGTCAGTAAGAAGGAATGGACTTTAACCATTCTTCCATAAGTGGCCATGGTCATTCATACAGAAAATATAGGTCACAGTCAGCATCCAAATATAAATATATGCATTGTGCATATCATCACTAGGTGCACTTACCATACCAATACAGTTGATGTGGCACATGTCAGTAAGTGGGAATGGACTTTAACCATTATTCTGTAAGAGTTCATCCATGCGGAAAATATAGGTCACATCCAGCATCCGAAGTATGCATTGTGTTGAGCATCATTAGGTGCACCTACCATCCCAATATGGTTGCTATGGCACTTGTCAGTAAGTGGGAATGGACTTTAACCATTAATCTGTAAGAGTTCATCCATGCGGAAAATATAGGTCACAGCCAGCATCCGAAGCATGCATTGTGCTAAACATCACTAGGTGCACCTACCATACTAATATTGTTGATGCGGCACTTGTTAGTTAGTGGGAATAGACTTTAACCATTCTTCTGCAAGTGGTCATTCATGCGGAAAATATAGGTCACATCCAGCATCCGAAGCATGCATTTTGCTTAGCCTCAATAGGTGCACCAATACCAGTGGGAATTTGGAAATATGGGGAGTTTGGACGGACAAACGGACCCGAACACTATATGCCCCTCTACTCCGTTAGTTAGTTAGTTATTGCTTTACTCCCAAGCAGCACGATTTCGGCTATATCCGGGAGATGAACGTGAAAATGATGATGCAATGAACATGAAATGATGATGAAGTGGAGGAAATGGGGACACAAGGCCAATCGGGTAGGATAGTTTTGACTGCCACTGGAAAAAGGAGTGATGGTTAGGGACGGGAAATTTCGCCTCCTGCATGGGGATCCTACGGGTCCTACTCTCACCGAGACCTACAGCAGAGTTCTTTAACGTGCGAGGAACGTGACATTTTTCCCAACACGGTGCACCACTATGGTTTGCGGTCAGGTTTTCCGCATTATCACCTGACGACCCCGCATCTCTCGATGTCAGGGCTGCCCCATTCAACCACCTGGGGCACACATCCCAGTCGCTTTGTGGGCAAAGCGGTCTGACCCCGATGTCAGGTTTCTGAGCGCTCTTTAGTGGACTTTTACCGACAAGCTTAGCGCTATTGCGGGCCTATTCGCCTCCCGGGCCCCGCACGGGACCCGTAGATGGGGCATAAAAAACAATTTACTGTATAAATGAATAGATAACACCATTTTCTATTGCTTAATGCCATCTGGCCCTGAACTTGAAAATAGCAAGAATGGTTTTTCTTGACAATCAAAGTATCATTTTCTTTTACAATATAATCTGGAAGTACACATGTACAAAAACTTGGACATTTCATACATGAGGAATCATAGGACATTTAACTTCCAATAAACCTTCACCACAGCAATCACAGGAAATAAGTAGATCTGGTGATACTGCTAAAATGCTACAATTCATGTTTGAAAAAAATACCACAACTTCTGTGTTGAACATTTACATGTTTCTTCTTATAAGATGTCAAAAACTGTTCAACAGCAATTGGTTCAGTTTCCCGACCATGTTTAAGCGATTTCATATTTGGATTAACTTTAGTGTAACCCATTTATTACTATCTTTACTAATGAACAACAATGAGTATCTGCCTTTTTTTAACTGTCTCTACCTTGGTATATATATTATAAAACTTAGAGGCAGTCAATCTGCCTTTTCTAACTGAATGCCAATTTCCATTATTATGTTGGCTAATGATATATTTTTCTATTAAGTCTACCTCTACATCTGTAGTGAGTGAGTGCCTCTACATCTCTAGTGAGTGAGTTGGTGTTTTACGCCCGTGCAACGCTATATAGGTTATTTACAGGCGATGAGCATGAAAAGGATGATAAAATGAACATGAAATGATGATGATAAATGAAATATGGGGATGGGATGGGACACAAAGGACCGGTAAATTTTGAAGAACCACAGTAAAAGAGGAGAGGTGGGTAGGTGCGGAAAATTTAGCCTATGTGGTGCACTACTTGGCGGTCCACAAAGGGGTCTTTAACGTGCATGAAGCGTGGCACTCTTCACACACGTTGGCCCACTATGGTCGGCGGTCAGGGTTTCCGTAATATAGACCTGACAACCCCCGCGGACGAGGGCTACCCTATTCAGCCACCTAGGGTACACACTTGGTCGCTCTGTGGGCTGAGCACTGACCCGACATCAGAATCCCAAGACCCTTAGTCGCCTCTTACGACAAGCTAGGCTCTGCTGCGGGCCTATTCGCCACCCGGGCCCCGCACGGGACTCCTCTACATCTCTAAGGTGTGAAAAATTTTAAAAAAATCATAACAGGTAGTTTGACATTTAAACCTTTCAATCAAAGTCTGCATATAATATTCTTCTATTACAAAAGTTGCAGCTGGAACCGGTTAATCTGTAGGGTCAATAACTTGCAAGTCTGTCATGTCTGTCAAAAGATTTTTCATCCCAGTCCTCATCATCACTGTCAATGGGAACAGCTGGAATTTAAAAAAAATATATATATCAATATGTACAGTGGTGCAAAAGTCAAATCGCAGCATTTTACAACCCAAAACTTTAGCAAAAGTTGTTACACGCATCACATGCCAATTTAATACGAAAATCTTTTAGTGTTATTGACTAGAAGTCACTTTTTGTCGATTGACAACTTCTTGAGTTATGGTCCCGAAACCACCAATTCAAGACTGAAGTTTTTCTGTCGCTTTGACCTTGACCTTGAACGGATACACCCTAAAATAAAAAGGGTAACTCCTCTTATGGTATGTAACAATATCCCGACGTTTCATTAAAGTCTGTGGACAACTTTATGAGTTATTCCGGGAACCCTTAATTTAAGAAATTTTCTATGGCTTTTCTGTCTCTGTGAATTACCCTTTAACGGATTTACCCTAAAAACGACAGGGTTCTTTCTCTTAAGGTATGTGACTAAATCCTTAAGTTTCGATAAAACGGTGGACAACTTTTTGAGTTATGGTCCGTTCTAACGTTTTTCTGTCGCTATGACCTTGACCTTAAACAGATTTAACCCAAAATAGAGTTCCTCCTCCTATGATTTGTTACAATATCCCAAAGATTCATTTAAATCAGTTTTTGATTTGTAGTCCGGAAACAAATTGTTGACGCCCGACCTCCATCACCATAACAATACCAGAGTTCAACTTTGTTGCAAATCGGTTAAAAATATTGCATGCAAAAATAAACATGTCAATCAATAATCATTTAAGAATAGACACAAACAAAAAATAAAAGGGTTGATCGTGTGAAATTGGGTAAGGGTGGTTATATCCCACTCAGGTAAGTGTTCCATCTAGTATGGCCTCAATTCAGGGAAGGGTTCTTCATTGTCAGTCGTCCCAATGCGGGGCCCGGGTGGCGAATAGGCCCGCAGCAAATCCTAGCTGGTCGTAAGAGGCGACTAAGGGTCTTTGAATTCTGACATCGGGTCATTGCTCAGCCCACAGAGCTACCGAGTGTGTACCCTATGTCGACCTCGTCCACGGGGGTTATCAGGTCTATAATACGGAAACCATGACCGCCGACCATAGTGGGCCAACGTGTGTGGAAAGTGCCACGCTTCATGCACGTAAAAAATCCCTTTGTGGACCGCCAAGTAGTGCACGACAAAAGCTATATTTTCCGCCCCTACCTACCTATCCCCCACCCCAAGATCGTAATGGAAGAGGGAGGTTTGGCGCCATAAAACCTGGTTTAACCCACCATTTCCTTTGAAATGCCTGTACCAAGTCAGGACCATTGCGATCCACCAATTCTCCGGTATGACTGATTCGTTTTTGTCATTTTCTCTAGACTATGAGATTGATCATTCAAGTTCGGTACTTTTGTTATTATCTTTATTTGATAGTTGTACTATGAAATGACAAACTCTAATCACCTATAATTTTTTATCATGATTGCTATCATCCTCGGAAACCAAGGGGTTCTTTCGCCTACTCGTTCATCACCCGGTGATTAATGAGTAAACGAGAGAAGAGCTCCTGGGTTTCCGAGGATGGAATGCTATAATCTCTTGAGCACTATACAATATGATAATATTCTTACATATGCATAATAAAATATTTCTACCGGTAACTTGTGAAATAGATGAGGTTGTCCAAGCTTTCTTGTTATCTTAAACTGTTTGGTTTATTTTTTCTCCCGTTGCACTACCTGTCAACAAAACTGTAATTCTCTATTTAGCTTTTTCCCACCATGGCATGTTTCATTTTGTTTGATTTGTTGGGTAATAATTTATAAAGCAGACCAGTCTCATCACAATTGTAAATATCCATTGTTTTCGTTTTTTACCCCTGTTAAAATCTCTAATAAACCACGGGTGGCCATGGAGTATTTCTTAAAATGGGACTAAAATATTAGAAATTTTATAGTAATCGTGTCAGATAAGTTTGACGACCAGGCTTGTGATTACCCCCTAGGACCTCCGTCCACCAGCAGGCATCCTCGGAAACCCAGGGGTTCTTCTCTCGCTTACTCATTCATCATGAAGGGTTCTTCTCTCGCTTACTCATTCATCATGAGGGGTTCTGATGAATGAGTAAGCGAGAGAAGAACCCCTGGGTTTCCCAGGATGACCAGCAGGTTGAAAATCGTAATATGAAAATCATGATATACATGTAATAGAAAAACACCAGTTTTAAGTAGAAATCCCATTGTTATTGTTGTCTACCAACCACTTCACCTGTGTCATGTCACCTGACATCACGGCAAAACAGCCTACGCGATTAAATCTTTTCCTTGTTCTTGACAATATTTTGTATATGCGTTATTCCTACTTTAAATTCAACTGCCAAAGTATTAATAATATATCCGTAGCATCTCCAAACTCCCATTATTAGAAATATTTTTTTGGAATCATAAGATTTTTTTTTCATCTAAAATAAATTTAAAAAAAAACTTATGGCGAGTTTAAAGTAGAAATCCCATTGTTATTGTTGTCTACCAACCACTTCACCTGTGTCATGTGACCTGACATCACGGCAAAACAGCCTACTCGATTAAATCTTTTCCTTGTTCTTGACAATATTTTGTATATGCGTTATTCCTACTTTAAATTCAACTGCCAATTTCCTTGCACTGTCACCTTGTTCACTTAGTCTGATAACATTAGTTTTATTTTGAAGAGTCACGCTGCTTGAAGAAGATGATCGATTGTCTGGGTTTTTTTAACCAGAAGATTTTGTAGAAAAAAAACGCCCCTTTTCTATCGTTTGTCTACATCCACTAATAATATTGATGTTATTACCATAAAATAAGGAGAAAGTATTGCTTGATGATTTAACTTGTGGGAAACGTACGTCATGAACGCTTTATACACACGTTTTTGTCGTGTCAGAATGGCTGACGCGTCCACATCAAAGTAAGTTTTCGTGTTTTAAAGTAAGATTAACTTTATATATTTCAAACGCTAGTCTTAAATGCCAACTTCCACTAAATGGGTGGCAAACGCTTCGATAAATGTAAAACATGTAAAATGTTCACAACGTTTTGTACATACATTTTTCTATTACATGTAAATCATGATTTTCATAATACGATTTTCCACCTGCTGGTGGACGGAGGTCCCAGGGGGTAATCACAAGCCTGGTCGTCAAACTTGTCTGACACGATTACCATAAAATTTCAAATATTTAAGTCGCTAAAATTTCCAATTTTTAAATTCAAATTATTTAAAACACCAGGTCTCATTCCTTGTGATGCACATGGTCGATATCCTCGCTGCTGGATTTGACTTCCTTGTTCAAACGTTTTGTTTTTAGTACTTTTCGTTTTCAACAGTTTTGGAATTTGACCTTCCAATGTTTTGATTTAAATGCTACTGATGAGAGGTTACTCCTCGAAATATCGATATAAAGCATATCCAAATTAATCGTTTATAGCCGCGTTTAGTATAAGTTAATTTCAATATTTTGGTATTTTGAAGCATATGTATCAATAATAAACTTTACCACAAGACATTCTTATAAAAGTTAACCTACTCACAGGTTGTTTTTGCAGTAAATCGACCTGTTTTTATGGTGGAATTTTAACATTTCCATAAAAGTTTCTGTTCAAACATAAATAGAAAACGTTGTTGGCAACACACACTTCTTCACTTTGTTAGAACATGTCACCATTTTTGTCCCCCGCCGCAACGCGGAGCGGGGACTTGGAAATGCCCGTCCGTCCGTGCGTCCGTCACACTTTTTTCGTAACACTTTTCTCAGTAACTACTAATCCTAGGGTTCTGAAATTTTGTATGCAGACTCCTATAGGGCTCCCCTAAGGTGTAAGTGATTTTCAGGTCAGTCTGACATCTACTTCCTGTTTAACGACTTAGTCATTTTTTCTCCCATAGGCTCAATGGTAAATTTTTCGTAACACTTTTCTCAGTAACTACTCATCCTAGGGTTCTGAAATTTTGTATGCAGACTCCTATAGGGGTCCCCTAAGGTGTAAGTGATTTTTAGGTCAGTCTGACATCTACTTCCTGTTAAACGACTTAGTCATTTTATCTCCCATAGGCTCAATGGTTTATTTTTCGTAACACTTTTCTCAGTAACTACAGGGTTACCACTATTTTGTTGTTGCAAAATTCAAGGGTTTTTCCAGGACTTTTCAAGGGTATTTAAGTCATTTTCAAGGATGAAAATAGTCGACTAAATTCTCAGTCCCCCGATGAAATTTTCTGTGAAACAGTTCAATCATGAACCTTTGATTGTGGAATTATCAAGTTCCAGGGTTTTTCAAGGATATTTTCATTTTTTTCAAAATTCAAAGTCTTTTCCAGGACCTTGAACTGACAAATGAAATCCAAGGGTTTTTCCAGGTTTCAAGGATGCGTGGCAACCATGTAACTACTAATCCTAGGGTTCTGAAATTTTGTATGCAGACTCCTATAGGGGTCCCCTAAGGTGTAAGTGATTTTCAGGTCAGTCTGACATCTACTTCCTGTTTAACGACTTAGTCATTTTTTCTCCCATAGGCTCAATGGTAAATTTCCAACTTCACTTTGCTTGTAGATATATGATTTAGTTTGATACATTTCCCCATATCCCTTCTTTATTATTGTTAGTAGACATGACAGTACTAGTATCTTTAATCACATATCACTGACTAATGATTAATCAGGGTACAATTTTAAGAAATTCAACAATTTCTATCTAATAACACATTATTGGAGTTATGCCCCTTCAACAATATAACGTTCAACGGGCGGGGGACCTGGAATCTGTTCTTGTCTTTCCTGTCTTCAGTTTAAAGAAGTAGCTATGCTTTATTTTTGGGAAATGGTTGGCTAACTTTAGTTCATTACGTCAGCATGAAAGCAGAGTGGGTGAGTGAGTTGGTGTAATACGCCTTTGCAACGCAATATAGGTTATTAACAGGCGATTAACATGATGATAAAATGAACATGAAATGATGCTAATAAGTGAAATATGGGGATGGGGTGCGCCACGAAGGAACGGTTAATTTTGAAAAACCACAGAAAAAGGGATGAGGTGGGTAGGGGCGAAAAATTTGACCTACTTGGCGGTCCACAAAGGGGTCTTTTACGTGCATGAAGTGTGGCACTCTCCACAAACGTTGGCCCACTATGGTCAGCGGTCAGAGTCACCGTATTGATCCTGACACCCCCCGCGGACGAATGCCACCCTATTCAGCCACCTAGGGTGAATACAGACATTGAGGCCATTTAGCTGTACAGAATGTGAAATTTTTATGTTTACCAAGATTCTGCAGAAAGACATGATTGGTATACCGGTAATACTAAAGAAAAAATCAGTCAGTTGTAGTAAGGGGTTTCTGACCAAAAAAAAAAAGAATTAATAAGACATCAAAGAAGAGAAGAAAGATTGTTGCAGTACAAATTCGATTTATGCCTAAACACATATGAAAACCTTGATCAATTGAAAGACCATATGGGAATACAGACTGGTGATAATAGACACGTTTGTTATCCCCGAGCCCAATGAAGTTAGGTAGGGGATATAACGTTTGGTTCGTTCGTTTGAACGTTGTACGTACGTAACGGTATTTGCTTTGTCAAGAAATGGGGAACTAAACATCACAGAGCAATGATATTTGGTCAGTGGGTACATCTTGAATAGTAGTCAGCATAAGTACCAAAAATATAACCAAACTAAAGTGACCCGTGCGGGTTCCGGTTGGCGAATAGGCCCGCAGCAGCGCTCAGCTTGTCGGTAAAAGTCCACTAAAGAGCGCTCAGAAACCTGACATCGGGTCAGGCCGCTTTGCCCACAAAGCGACTGGGATGTGTGCCCCAGGTGGTTGAATGGGTCAGGCCTGACATCGAGAGATGCGAGGTCGTTAGGCGATAATGCAAAAAACCTGACCGAAAACCATAGTGGTGCACCGTGTTGGGAAAAATGTCACATTCCTCGCATGTTAAAGAACCCTGCTGCAGGTCTCGGTAAGAGTAGGACCCGTAGGATCCCCATGCAGGAGGCGAAATTTCCCGTCCCTAACCATTACTCCTTTTTCCAGTGGCAGTCAAAACTCTCCTACCCGATTGGCCTTGTGTCCCCATTTCCTCCACTTCATCATCATTTCATGTTCATTGTATCACCACTTTCATGTTCATCTCCCGGATATAGCCGAAATCGTGCTGCTTGGGAGTAAAGCAATAACTAACGAACTAACCAAACTAAAGTGACCTTTATCTATATTGTCCGCATCAATGACCCAGGTTAAATTTTTGAATTAGGTCCATATCTCAACATCTGCAAGTGATAGAGAGGTGACATTAGGTTAGTGGGTACGGTACGTCTTGGATATTAACCAGCATCCGTACAAAAATTAATTGACCTTGGTCTACTTTTTTTTGCATGAATGACTCGGGTTAAAAGTTTTGGTTAAGGTCCATATCTTAGCAACTGCAAATAATAGAGGTGATATTGGGTTAGTGGGTACATCTTGGATCGTAATCAGCATCCGTACCAAAAATTGGTTACCTTGACCTACATTTTCTGCATGAATGATTTGGGTAAAAGTTTTGGTTAAGGTCCATGTCTCAGCAACTGCGGTTAACACTTTCAAACCCAAGCAGTCCCAAAATATTACTTTTGCATGACTTTTGACAAAGAAAAGGCCAAACTGAGAAAAGGGCAGTCAAAAGTCTAATCCTTTTCTGTTGTCTGGCATAACTTTTTCTCCTATTGTCTTCTTTGTGTAACAATAATACACCGTTAAAGGTTTTATACTATCTTAAGTTTGCCGATGTAATACCCCGTGTTACACGGTACTTTGACATTTCTCTATTAACAAAACCGACCTGTGATTATGTGAACAAAAATCCAATTGAAATTGGGAATTTTACCCCACTTATCTTTAAAGTGGGGTCGATAAGACTCAAAAACTTAAAAAAAAACTTTCTATCCCTCGCAGTAGAGCCTTGCTTGATGTAAGGGACGACTATTGGTCCTGGGAATCTGACATCAGGTTAGTGCTCAGCCCACAGAGCGAACAAGTGTGTACCCTATGTGGCTGAATAGGGCAAGCCTTTGAACGCGGGGGTAGTCGGGTCTATAATACGGAAATCCTGACGAAAGACACGCTCGGTGCAGGTAAAAGACCCCTTTGTGGACCGCCAAGTAGTGCACCACATAGGCTAGATTTTCTGACCCTACCAATATCTCCTCTTTTCCTGCGGTCTTTCAAATTTACTGTTCCTTTTGCACTTCACCCACATATTTCATTTCTCATCATCATTTCATGTTCATTTTATCATCCTAAGTCAGGACCATCACTATCTTCATTATTCTGGTATTTCTTCATTGTTTTGTCTTTTCTCTTGGACATTGAAATTGATATTTAAAGTTCGGTAGTTTTGTTATTACCTTAATTCATCGCCTCTAACGAATGTATACAGCGTTGCAAGTGCGTAAAACACCAGCTCAAGCACCCATTTCTTGAGCACAGAATGGCATCGTTTTGGGTTTTTTGTTTTATTCCTCATCCGATAACTGTTTAACGGCCTCCTCTTATCTGATAATTTTTGTTACATGGCGGCATTTCTTCAGGCTCAGCTACATTTATTGTTTTACTTTTAACTGGGGTGATAGTATTCTCGAACAACTAGAGGTAGTAAAAGTCGTAACATGGTTTCCGTAGGTGAACCTGCGGAAGGATCATTACTGTACACATTGATATTCCACAATATCAACGAACGTTACATCGCATAAAAGTCCTACACGGAGACCCCCGTTTCCGTTGTCAGGCAGCGTCGAACGACTGCTTCTGCGGGCTACAATGTCTCAGTTTGTACATTAGTGTTTTTTGAGACCGAGTTCTCTTTTACAGATGATAAAGTATGGGCCGGTTGTTTTTTGGCTTCTTAATCTGTTCATCAATGCAAATACTTTTATATTCTCATCCCCATAATAAAAGAGCACAAAACTATCATGTTAGACTTTTTATACAAGACCAAAATCAGAGGGACCTGGAAGTCAAAGAAAGCTCTTTCTTTGTCTAAGGAAACTAAGGATCAAATCAAAATCAAAATTTGAGATACATCAGCATTCTTTATATACAATACTTGCAGGAATGCAGGCAAACAATTACCTAGCATTAATTTAAAAATTGTTAAAATTATATTCCTGTCAGTTATACTTAGGTGTAAACTGAAACAAGTAAAATTACCTTATGCTTTTAATAGTAGTGTCTGTTGGAGCTTTTCTAGTTTGACAGACAATCTTGACTTCAGCTGTTTATGGTAGCCACTATGAGGGGGAGGACAGGGGGTACGGGGGTTGCCGGGCGGGAAGCGGGGGTTGAAGGGACGGGAAGCGGGGTTAAGGGGCGGGAAGCAGGGGTTGAAGGGACGGGAAGCGGGGGCTTTAAAGGGCGGGGGTTGACTAAGCATTGAATGTTTAGACAACATAGGATATGTTTTAATATGTTCAATAAAGCTTTCAAAGATCAGAAATATGAGTCAAATATGTTTATTAACACCCAGGGTCCTCCAGCGAGATAATTTTCTTTGACATCTTTGATCGTCTTTAGTTTCCGGTTTTTTTTTTACATTCGAAAAAACTTGTGGAAATTTAGACAATGTTTATAGATAAAACTTCATTAGAGAAAGTGCATCTTAATTTTTGTCAATTTTTATTAGGAACAAAAAAATCCTCATCTAAAATTGGTGTGCGGTCAGAGCTTGAAGATATCCATTACAAAATTTCATACATTCACAATCTATTGTACATGTATATCTGGCTCGACTTCATACTAATGATATAAATCCACTTCTAAAAGAGGCGTTTGAACTAACTAAGATCTTAGATTCAAACAGCATTCTTGGTACACCTATGTAAAAGATATTTCTCCGAACCAAGAAATAGGAGAAAATATTATTAATTGTAAAACAATGAAAAATGTTAAAAGCTTAAAATCTAGTATAAAAGTAGAAATAAATGACAAGTTCAAACATTTATTCTCTGATAAAATTCAGGGTTTTGATGAAAAAGCTCTTTCTCTATAAAAAACTAAAAGAAAAGGGCAGTCAAAAGTCTAATCCTTTTCTGTTGTCTGGCATAACTGTTTCTCCTATTGTCTTCTTTGTGTAACAATAATACACCGTTAAAGGTTTTATACTATCTTAAGTTTGCCGATGTAATACCCCGTGTTACACGGTACTTTGACATTTCTCTATTAACAAAACCGACCTGTGATTATGTGAACAAAAATCCAATTGAAATTGGGAATTTTACCCCACTTATCTTTAAAGTGGGGTCGATAAGACTCAAAAACTTGAAAAAAAAACTTTCTATCCCTCGCAGTAGAGCCTTGCTTGATGTAAGGGACGACTATTGGTCCTGGGAATCTGACATCAGGTTAGTGCTCAGCCCACAGAGCGAACAAGTGTGTACCCTATGTGGCTGAATAGGGCAAGCCTTTGAACGCGGGGGTAGTCGGGTCTATAATACGGAAATCCTGACGAAAGACACGCTCGGTGCAGGTAAAAGACCCCTTTGTGGACCGCCAAGTAGTGCACCACATAGGCTAGATTTTCTGACCCTACCAATATCTCCTCTTTTCCTGCGGTCTTTCAAATTTACTGTTCCTTTTGCACTTCACCCACATATTTCATTTCTCATCATCATTTCATGTTCATTTTATCATCCTAAGTCAGGACCATCACTATCTTCATTATTCTGGTATTTCTTCATTGTTTTGTCTTTTCTCTTGGACATTGAAATTGATATTTAAAGTTCGGTAGTTTTGTTATTACCATAATTCATCGCCTCTAACGAATGTATACAGCGTTGCAAGTGCGTAAAACACCAGCTCAAGCACCCATTTCTTGAGCACAGAATGGCATCGTTTTGGGTTTTTTGTTTTATTCCTCATCCGATAACTGTTTAACGGCCTCCTCTTTTATCTGATCATTTTTGTTACATGGCGGCATTTCTTCAGGCTCAGCTACATTTATTGTTTTACTTTTAACTGGGATGATAGTATTCTCGAACGACTAGAGGTAGTAAAAGTCGTAACATGGTTTCCGTAGGTGAACCTGCGGAAGGATCATTACTGTACACATTGATATTCCACAATATCAACGAACGTTACATCGCATAAAAGTCCTACACGGAGACCCCCGTTTCCGTTGTCAGGCAGCGTCGAACGACTGCTTCTGCGGGCTACAATGTCTCAGTTTGTACATTAGTGTTTTTTGAGACCGAGTTCTCTTTTACAGATGATAAAGTATGGGCCGGTTGTTTTTTGGCTTCTTAATCTGTTCATCAATGCAAATACTTTTATATTCTCATCCCCATAATAAAAGAGCACAAAACTATCATGTTAGACTTTTTATACAAGACCAAAATCAGAGGGACCTGGAAGTCAAAGAAAGCTCTTTCTTTGTCTAAGGAAACTAAGGATCAAATCAAAATCAAAATTTGAGATACATCAGCATTCTTTATATACAATACTTGCAGGAATGCAGGCAAACAATTACCTAGCATTAATTTAAAAATTGTTAAAATTATATTCCTGTCAGTTATACTTAGGTGTAAACTGAAACAAGTAAAATTACCTTATGCTTTTAATAGTAGTGTCTGTTGGAGCTTTTCTAGTTTGACAGACAATCTTGACTTCAGCTGTTTATGGTAGCCACTATGAGGGGGAGGACAGGGGGTACGGGGGTTGCCGGGCGGGAAGCGGGGGTTGAAGGGACGGGAAGCGGGGTTAAGGGGCGGGAAGCAGGGGTTGAAGGGACGGGAAGCGGGGGCTTTAAAGGGCGGGGGTTGACTAAGCATTGAATGTTTAGACAACATAGAATATGTTTTAATATGTTCAATAAAGCTTTCAAAGATCAGAAATATGAGTCAAATATGTTTATTAACACCCAGGGTCCTCCAGCGAGATAATTTTCTTTGACATCTTTGATCGTCTTTAGTTTCCGGTTTTTTTTTTACATTCGAAAAAACTTGTGGAAATTTAGACAATGTTTATAGATAAAACTTCATTAGAGAAAGTGCATCTTAATTTTTGTCAATTTTTATTAGGAACAAAAAAATCCTCATCTAATATTGGTGTGCGGTCAGAGCTTGGAAGATATCCATTACAAAATTTCATACATTCACAATCTATTGTACATGTATATCTGGCTCGACTTCATACTAATGATATAAATCCACTTCTAAAAGAGGCGTTTGAACTAACTAAGATCTTAGATTCAAACAGCATTCTTGGTACACCTATGTAAAAGATATTTCTCCGAACCAAGAAATAGGAGAAAATATTATTAATTGTAAGACAATGAAAAATGTTAAAAGCTTAAAATCTAGTATAAAAGTAGAAATAAATGACAAGTTCAAACATTTATTCTCTGATAAAATTCAGGGTTTTGATGAAAAAGCTCTTTCTCTATAAAAAACTAAACCCTACCTTAGAAGGAGAGTATTATTTGTCAGAATCTTTATTTTATTTCAGACAAATCTTAACTTAACTTAGAATAATTGATCATAATCTGGAAATTGAGAGGGGAAGATATTTCAAAATTCCCTGCCATGACAGATTATGTAAAACTTGTAATATTCTTGAAGATGAGTGAGTGAGTTGGTGTTTTACGCCCGTGCAACGCTATATAGGTTATTTACAGGCGATGAACATGAAAAGGATGATACAATGAACATGAAATGATGATGATAAATGAAATATGGGGGTGGGATGGGACACAAAGGACCGGTAAATTTTGAAATGCATTTTCTTTTAAGTTTTAATATAAATAAACAAATCAGAGAAAACCTTTTTAATTCAATAAGTTAGTTAGTTAGTTAGTTATTGCTTTACTCCCAAGCAGCGCGCTATATCCGGGAGATGAACATGAAAGTGGTGATACAATGAACATGAAATGATGATGAAGTGGAGGAAATGGGGACACAAGGCCAATCGGGTAGGAGAGTTTTTATTGCCACTGGAAAAAGGAGTGATGGATAGGGACGGGAAATTTTGCCTCCTGCATGGGGATCCTACGGGTCCTACTCTTACCGAGACCTGCAGCAGGGTTCTTTAACGTGCGAGGAACGTGACATTTTTCCCAACACGGTGCACCACTATGGTTTGCGGTCAGGTTTTCCGCATTATCGCCTGACGACCCCGCATCTCTCGATGTCAGGGCTGCCCCATTCAACCACCTGGGGCACACATCTCAGTCGCTTTGTGGGCAAAGCGGCCTGACCCCGATGTCAGGTTTCTGAGCGCTCTTTAGTGGACTTTTACCGACAAGCTTAGCGCTGCTGCGGGCCTATTCGCCTCCCGGGCCCCGCACGGGACTAATTTAATAAGAACAGATGATTCAAATTTTATTAATATGTCAGATGAAAATAAAATGGTCTATTTGCTTAACCTTACAAATCATAATCATATAAGAATGTTTGGCTTCTTTTTTAAACAGTCATTAGAACTGAGGGCAGAGGTCTCATAACTTGCTATATGTTTATTTGTCTAAAATAATATTATCTTCATGTTTACATTTAAATATGATATGTATATGTTCTGTCACAAACTGTTTTTTTTTGTATGTTTATATGACAATAAAATTATTATTATTAATGTTTTGAAGGTCTTTTTGAACACCATGGCGGTCATTGCGACCTGTGTTCATATTTTTAAGAAAAATGAGAAGAAACCCGTGGACAATTTTTATGTATATTTAAAATTTGAATCTGACGATGATGTCCATAGCATAATAAAGAAACTGAAGAGAGAACATGGGTTCAGCGACAAATGCGCCGGGGTAGGCATACTAAACTTCAGTTTAGAACTGGCTGTGTGGGAGAAACGAAAGGAAAGAATGGTAGTCGTGGACAACAACGAAGCATGGTATCATGCTTCACTGTTACTTATAAAAAAAGGGGCCGACTTGCATGGTAACTAACCAGTCATTTAACATCCGTCTTTTTTAGTTTTACATGAATATGTCCCCATCCCCACCCCCACCCCCTAAAAAAAACCAAAGCAAAAATAAACACAGATAAGGGGGTGTGCATGGGGTGCTCTGGATAGTGCTTAATGGTAAAAAATATCGCAAACGAATTTAGATCATATAATTTACGCTTACGGTAGCTATTTTTTTAGACATTACGGATCATTACGGCGTATTGTTAATTTTTGTAGACCTAGATCACGCTTAACGGTTAAATTTGAGCCAATATTACGATTTAGGTAGCCAAAAAAGGCCTAATTACGGTAAAACCCAATCACACCCTCAGATAAGCCTTACGTTGGATGACAACCATTTAATTCTTAGAGGGTGGGGGTTAATTTCATGCCACGTTTAATTTTCACATTTTTGTGCCCTGCATATGTGTTTCTCTTTTTAATTTCATGTTTTCTGGTGTTGGCATGTTTGTATCCGTACGTGCTCCATTTTTTACTCAATTTTTCTCCACATGTTTCGTGTTTTCGTGAGCATGAAGAAACCCTTGTATCGGTTAATGCCCATATTTTTTATATTTTCAGGAAAGTTCCAAAGATTCTCAAAACATATTCATAAAAAATACAAAGGTCAAATAGAAAATTGAATGGAAATGGTTTGATTTTCGAAAGATCAAAGAACATCTGTATAGGCGAAATTTATTTAGACCACCATTTTCATCACAATTTTTTTGCCAAACATGCACGTAGATGGGTTTGCGTATGCTTATATTCTCATGCTAGTGTCAAATACAACTTATACATTCAAAGACACCGCCAACGTGCAAATAAGCTATACTATTTGGCTAAGAATTACAACATTTCGTAACTTCAGCTTATTTTTCATAAAATAGGCTGATTATTGACCATAATTAGGAAGCGGGGGTAAATTAAAAGAAAGTGGAGGGAAGCGGGGGTAGGTACCCCCCTGTCCTCCTCCCACTATGTAACATTTAAATGCATCTCCGGGTGTTCTATTGCAATGCTCTGTCACAATCGCAAGTATTTAATCCCAGGAGCAGGTAGAGTTGATATTCCTTCGGAAGAAGTTTAACCTCTGGATCTGATATGGTAACATGGGATACTTTCTTTGTTGACAATAGTAACAACAAAGATAATATAATCAGGAAAAATTTTGTACAATCTTATGTAAATTGATAATGTAAATTATTTTGACAGCTTTACCTTCAGTAACATCATACCATCAGATAAGACAAATTTATATTATGCCTTATCATTGATGTTCTCGTTTCTATACCTCGCCTACCTCCTGCCCAATACGGGAAGACTGATACGTATTTCAAATGATTTCTCAAAGAAGGTATTCGTTTTTTCGAGATAATGGAGAGACACCAGAAAAACTGCTTTAGATTGTCCCAGTACTCGATAATGAAATGCACCAAACTACAGGCCGTCACCATAGGTTATCTCCAAGGATTAGAGTTGTGGATGCGATCCTACCCATAATATTGTCACGGGAAGATAGTTATTTTATACTAGCTTTCCGTTTATACTTTTCATTCATTCATTCCATTGACTTATTGGCGCTTGACTGAGCACTTAAATATTCAAAAGTCAAACACACCTTGTCATGCTTTTATACTGATAGTAGATATGATCTACGATTGTCTCAACACTACATTCTTTGTCTAATATTGCAGATGTTAAACTGGCAGTGAGGTTTGCATCCTGTGCAACTGAATAATATTGATTAAAAATGCATCTAAATTAAGAGTGCATCTTTTTCACTGTGTAGTTTAATTATTCCATTTGGATTTTCATCAAATCCAAATGTAGATCTATTCCAATATGTACATCTTGACATCTTTTGCTAAAATATGTTGGAAATTATGAGTGAAAGCTTTATTTTGAAAGTCGCTTAGCCGCAGAAACTGCGTAACAGGAGCACAAATATACATTATTATTTACATCAGTTACGATATACAACAAGAGGCTCCCAGGAGCCTGAATCGCTCACCTGAAATATGTGCCTGAAGTAAAGGTTATAAGGCAAAATCTATTTAACATTGACAGGGTCAAAAGATTAATAAGGGGGTCATCTGAAAATATGGTGGATCTAAAGGTGCTGATCACTTTTGTTCTCAATCAAAATCTAAAAATCTGTCACCCTTTTTGAGTTATTTGCAAAAAAATGCAGTTTAACCTAATGTTCTATTTTTAGCCACAGCGGCCATGTTTTACAACCAATCAAAAATCCCCACAACAGTTCTATACACCTAATGCTAATAAACAACTATACCAAGTTTGGTTCCATTTGGACTTAAAGTGTCAGAGGAGTTAACATTTTCAATATAAGGAAATGCAGTTAAAATGCTCAATTTTGACGTTCTAAGGGCAATAACTCCTAAAAGGAAAGGTCCTACAACGTTGACCCTATTACATATTTTGTAGATCTTGATGTGCTTAACAATATGCAATTTAAATTTCTCAAATATCTAGTATAGTTTTCAAGATATTGAGCTAAACAGGTGCAAAATTTGCAAAAAATCCACAAAAAGGGCAATAACTCCTACATGGGTTGTTGGATTTTCTTCAAAATTTCAGGGTAGGTAGATCTTGAGGTGCTGATCACTTTTGTTCCCAATCAAAATTTTGAAATCTGTCACCGTTTTAGAGTTATTTGCAAAAAACTGCCATTTACCTCTATGTTCTATTTTTAGCCACAGCGGCCATGTTTTACAACCAATCAAAAATCCCCACATCAGTTCTATACAGCTAATGCTAATAAACAACTATACCAAGTTTGGTTCCATTTGGATTTAAAGTGTCAGAGGAGTTAACGTTTTCAATGTAATGAGGAAATGCTGTTAAAATGCTCAATTTTGACGTTCTAAGGGCAATAACTCCTAAAAGGAAAGGTCCTACAACGTTGACCCTATTACATATTTTGTAGATCTTGATGTGCTTAACAATATGCAATTTAAATTTCTCAAATATCTAGTATAGTTTTCAAGATATTGAGCTAAACAGGTGCAAAATTTGCAAAAAATCCACAAAAAGGGCAATAACTCCTACATGGGTTGTTGGATTTTCTTCAAAATTTCAGGGTAGGTAGATCTTGAGGTGCTGATCACTTTTACCCTTGCCAGAATTTTGATATCTGTAGCCGTTTTTGAGTTATTTGCAAAAAACTGCATTTTACCCCTATGTTCTATTTTTAGCCATGGCGGCCATGTTTTACGACGAATCAAAAATCCCCACATTAGTTCTAAGCACCGAATGCTAATGAACAACCATACCAAGTTTGGTTGCAATTGGACTTATGGTGTCAGAGGAGTTAACGTTTTAAAAAGTTTACGGACGACGGACAACGGACGACGGACGGACGACGGACGCCAAGTGATGACAATAGCTCACATGACCCTTCGGGTCAGGTGAGCTAAAAAGCTCAAATATTAACTAATCTAACAGTTTACAGATTTGTTCAATAAATAATGATACATTTTTTAACAAACTTAGTTAATATTTATGCCATTAAACTTTTCCCTTCTTGGATAATCGACATAATATTTTGGAATGTATCTTCTTCTAAGCTCGGTAACATGAATATTTGTACATAGACATACAAAATGAAATTCATCTCCAAGACCATACATACACACGTTACAAGTTCTTTCCTCCCTAGGAATATTTTTTCATCTACCAACTTCTATGGGGAATTTAATGTTGTATGTACGGAATCTGCTTATGTAAGTGAGCCGAGTTCGGCTCAGACGTAGCAGATATGGCTCAAGTGAAAATACCAACTTAAAAGATGCATAATACTCCCCCTGGACGAATTGTTCATATCTGCGAACCACTTTTGTATGAACTGATCTTGGAGACGTTGCTTAACTTCTACTTTAAGAGCGTTAAATTTATTAAACTGTTGAACCTCGCATGCCCCGCTTAAGCCACAATGGGCAATTATAAATTTTACATAGTTTACCCACTATCATGTATAATTATCGTTACTATTAAGCTTTACCGAAAGTGAATATAATATACTGGATATTTTGTGTTCATTACTCACTTATTTGAACCAAAAGTTTACCATCTTCAATTTAACTGATGTACTGAGATGATCACCCTAGCATCCCTGATATGTCATCACAAACCTGTTGTGTTTTGTGTAACTACCGGACCCAAAGACCGCAATGGAAGAGGGAGGTTTGGCGCGCCTAAAAACCCGGTTTAACCCACCAATTCTTATGAAATGCCTGTACCAAGTCAGGACCATTGCGGTCTTCAATATTTTCCGGTATGTCTTCCTTGTTTTGTCTAGTCTTATGGACATTAGAGATTGATTCTCCAAGTTCGGTAATTTTGTTATTACCTTTATTAACTTGTTACTCTAATGGGTACCTTCCCAGTTCACCATACACCATAAAATTTGGGGTTGATGTTCTCACTGATAGGATTTGCTTACAAAACTGAAGGTGAACTTTCTCGATACTATCCTTACTTTCAAATCCCAATATCTCAAATGAATATGTCAAAATAGGAACAACTAGATACCAGGGAGATGATGGCCATCTCCAAGGGCCCCGCTGGTTGTTATAGATGGACAGATTACTTGATTACTAAGTACTATACTGCAGATGAAATTTTGAGGGAATAGTTTTAAAAGTGACCCATATGTATTGTTTATTTTTTAGAATTAAGAGAATGCATGCATGAAGATAATCTAACAAGCATTCTGAGAGTATTGCAAAACAATACATAGTCCCCTACCGGCCTCATATTTCAGTCACTGGTAACAATTTGTCAAACAAATGAATACCTAAACTTGATCAGTTTATTATCTACAAGGAACAATAAAAAAGTGTAGAAAATAAAATTGCAATGGATTTTCTAACTTTAACGTGCCATAACTCCCATTAAAATTTGTGGACCGGCAGGAAACTCAAACTTAATCTGTAACTCATCATGGTAAACACTGGTAAACTCACATGCCAAAAATCAGTTCATTATCTATAATCGTTTAGAAAAAAAAAATGCAGAAAACTGATATTTTTTGAATTTTCAAAGTTCAAAGGGCCATAACTCCCATAAAAATTTGTGGACCGGCATTAAACTCAAACTTGATCTGTAACTCTTCAAGGTTAACTCACATACTAAAAATCAGTTCATTATCTATAAGCGTTTAGAAATAAGTGCGGAAAACTGAAATTTTAGTGAATTTTCAAAGTCCAAAGGGCCATAACTCCCATAAAAATTTGTGGACCAGCACGAAACTCAAACTTGATCTGTAACTCATCAAGGTAAACTCACATACCAAAAATCAGTTCATTATCTATAAGCATTTAGAAAACTGAAATTTTGATGAATTTTCAAAGTTCAAAGGGCCATAACTCCCATAAAAATTTGTGGACCGGCACGAAACTCTAAGTTGATCTGTAACTCATCAAGGTAAACTCACATACAAAAAATCAGTTCATTATCTATAAGCGTTTAGAAAAAAAGTGTGGAAAACTGAATTTGATACGGACGGACGCGTCCGCAACGGGGCCCTAATTAACGTATCAAAAAGTTAATTGGAGGTCAACAGGTATGGATATATTTTTGATTTTTCTATATAACGCATACAATGCTCTCTGGCCTTGTTCAACAAGTTTTAAACCTTTACATTATAGTCAAATAAAATACCTAAATAAACATATGAATCTTTAATTTCAATTATTTGGTCGCATAATGTAAAATGACCATCGGGTTTAAACTTTCTGTTTGAAAAAAAATACATTTTTTGTCTTATTAACATTAACAAAGAGTTTCCATTATCTACAATAACTTTCAAATTCATTTAACATTGTTTGCAGTTTTTTCTGCAGATTCGGCAAAAAGTACAGTATCATCTGTAATATAATATAAACAGTTTTATATACACATTCAAGTTTTCTCTGAAAAAGACATATTTTCAACACCATTCTCTTATAGATACTCTTCTATATCATTCAGATATAGCGCAAATAAGAAAGGTGATAGTTTCTCACCTTGTCTCACTCAAATTTCACATGGAAACAAGTCTGTCCTCAGATTTGCATCTTTAACACAGGACTTAATTATATCCGTATAAAAATTCAATATAACCTTAAACATCTTACACCCTATATTACGTTTAATAAGTTTGTGCCAAAGACACATCCTCCATACGCTATCGAATGCCTTTCTGAAATCATTAAAGGCACAGAACAGTTTTCTACCAGAGGACAAATACATCAATATTAGCGCGTGCATAATAAATATGTTATCGTGTACCGAATATCCTTGGCGAAACCCTCCTTGAGCATCTGTGATAATGCCAATTTCATCGGATAAATTATTCAGTCTTGTATTCAGCACTGACGTGAACACTTTACCCAAATTGGAAGTAAGACATATAGCTCGGTAGTAATCATTCATAATTGAAAAAAACTCAATTACATAGACAAATGTCAAAAATATTCATTGTATAATGTACAAAAAAAAATTGTGGTCAAATTAATTTTTTTAGGCTCAGTAATTAAACGAAGTTGAAACTTATTTATTAATGATGACTTTTAAATCAAGCTTAATAATTTAAAATCTCTATACAGTTTGCCAGGATGGCTTTTGTAGCAGCCCCAGATGAGCATAATCTTATCTAACTCTACAACAGAGTTTTTAAAGTAACAATCTTTGTTTGATCCTTTCCGTTGTCTAGAATTGTTTCTTGATGCAATCATCAAATAAGGTGTCAAGAGAGTGTGGTTCAACCCTAGCATGGAATAAAAATTTCTAGGACAAATTCCTAACACAATTTGACAGCAATACTCTGTTTAATAAGAGTAGGCTCTACTGGGCGTGAGTAAAGGCCACACTCGCAAACTGGAGAGGGATTTTTAAATACTTTGTTAAATTGCAGTAGAGATTATTACATATGTTACCTTTTTGATGTAACAATTTGAATACAGGACACCATGGAGCCCAGCTCCAAGCCTTAGCAAATCTTTGCCCTAATTGGTCCCATACAAAAGCATGGACAAGGAAGAAAAAAAACAGTCCCCCTGTTCTAACGATCTATGGGCTTTATATCCTACTGGAACTGTAAATCTGTTCAATGGATAAAAGACTTCTATTAACAAATCGTTATCTGTACAATAAAATAGAGTCTGCTATTAACAAGATTTGTTCAATTAAAAAGCTAACTAAACAAACTTATTTACTGATGGTGCAACTCATTTCAAAGGAATTTAATTAACCGACACCAATGTTTATGAATTTGGAATAAATGAATATTCAGGGATACATAATTTAATCGAGGTCACAATCAATATGTAATAACAATAAGTTAAATATGAAAATTTAGGGTGTGGGATAGATGTTTCCCTGGCAAAAATCATGAAAATGATACCATATGAAATATAATACTTTCATGTTTTAGTATTTGTAATGTACTAAACATCATTGAGTTGACACTATTTTATGTTACATCATCATGATATGCAAATACATAAGAAAGCATTATGTCCACTTCTAAAACACCACTTGCCTATTATTTAAAATATATTTGGGAATTACAAAATCACACTTTTGTTTCAATATTCCCATTGAATAAAAAAAGTCAGATCTTTGGGGCAAACTTGTGCTCTTATCCTTTATTGTCTATTCGGATGGGGAAGGGACAATTATTCAACAAATCCATTACTATATACATGTACAAACACTTTGTGATAAATAATGGTATAAAATAATACCTGTCATCATACAGTTCTTCCAATGTTCTTCTAATTGGCAGTTGGATATTACTAAGTATACAACTAGCTAAGGATGTCATTTCCTTTGCTGGGAGGGCTGCCAAGCTTCTGAAGAAGATTGCAATGATATCTTCAGATTTTAAACCCTTTCCAAAAAAAAAGACATTGTAAGTTACCAATAATTTAAACTTCGTTCTAATTTTCTACACTTTCTGTGTCATGTTCTAAAACAAGAATATGTCCACAAGACATGCTGCTCTATCTTGGCCACTTATTTTCTCTACTTGGAACTCTTTACTGACAATTGACATGTGTCATGATTATACATGTAATTAATAAGGATTTAAATAGAAAAAGCACAAAATTTTGCACTTCATCTTTCTACTGCATGAGAGATTTGACAATTAGGTGTCTTTAGAGAAGAAAAAGGCTTAATATTAGATCAGTGAAGTTGGTGAGTGAGTGAGTGAGTTGGTGTTTTACGCCCGTGCAACGCTATATAGGTTATTTACAGGCGATGAACATGAAAAGGATGATAGAATGAACATGAAATGATGATGATAAATGAAATATGGGGATGGGATGGGAAACAAAGGACCGGTAAATTTTGAAGAACCACAGGAAAAGGGGAGAGGTGGGTAGGGGCGGAAAATTTAGCCTATGTGGTGCACTACTTGGCGGTCCACAAAGGGGTCTTTTACGTGCATGAAGCGTGGCACTCTTCACACACGTTGGCCCACTATGGTCGGCGGTCAGGGTTTCCGTATTATAGACCTGACAACCCCCGCGGACGAGGGCTACCCTATTCAGCCACCTAGGGTACACACTTGGTCGCTCTGTGGGCTGAGCACTGACCCGACGTCAGAATCCCAAGACCCTTAGTCGCCTCTTACGACAAGCTAGGCTCTGCTGCGGGCCTATTCGCCACCCGGGCCCCGCACGGGACGTGAAGTTGGTGAGCCATGAAGCACTTGTTGTTAGTATTAAAACACAAAGCTTATCAATTTAGGTAGAAATTTAAATGGATCAATAATTCAATAATATAAAATGGTTATTTTGGTCTATTTAAGGACTGACCACAGATTTTTTTCCATGAAGAAATAACATTTAAAAATTTCGTACACATTGTGTAACCTGTGAAATAGAGGGTCACTTCTTATAAATTAATTTCATACAAATCATAGGATAGAAGAAAAATAATTTTAAATCAATTTACAAATATAATTACCAATTGGAGTCCAACCTGATCAAAAATTTAATCCGCTGAAAAAATAACAAGGGTTTTCAACATGTTCAAATTATAAACATATCATCTGAACGTTTTATTCTAGTTATTATCTATAACAGGTTTTATGGATTCAGATGGATCTTGATATAAATTAATTTATGAATTGATATTCTTTTAATGAGTTATACTAGGTGCTTCATGGTTCACCAACTTCAGAATTTTTATCAATTACTTTAGTTCCCCCCATAAAATGGGCTCCAATTGAATCAAAATATTGCTGTTACTTACTTTAAATGGCTATACAGCATTATATTATTACCTGATTAGCTAAAAGTTTTAGGGCGACAAAACTTAGCATGGATACCTTCAAAAGAACAACCTGACCGCAAACCATAGTGGTGCACCGTGTTGGGGAAAAATGTCACGTTCCTCGCACGTGAAAGAACCCTGCTGCAGGTCTCGGTAAGAGTAGGACCCGTAGGATCCCCATGCAGGAGGCTAAATTTCCCGTCCCTACCCATCACTCATTTTTCAAGTGGCAGTAAAAACTCTCCTACCCGATTTCCTCCACTTCATCATCATTTCATGTTCATTGTATCACCACATTCATGTTCATCTCCCGGATATAGCCGAAATCGTGCTGCTTGGGAGTAAAGCAATAACTAACTAACTAACTCAAAAGAACAAAGTCAAATTTATATATTTATCATTACATTATATTATAAGTTTCACACTAATTTTGGAAGAAACCTTTTAAAGTAAAACATTGGAAAAATGACAGATTGTACCTAAATTATCGAAATTAAATATTTTTTGTGCTAAGTATAGGTTCATATTTAATTAAACACAAATAATCACTGAGGTTGTAATAAACCATCTATTTGTATCCTTCTTTCAGGAACCAATCAGTCTAAAAATTTATGCTGGATGGAATCATTTTACATATCAATCATTTCATATGCAAGTTACTACATCATTTTGGTAAAAATAATAAAAAGCTACGCCGAGCGCAGCATGGTACGACCGCAACTAGTTGAACCCTGTACATTAGAGGCCCAATATGGATAGTCTATTGCTTTGGTCACATGCAGCCCATGGTGGACTTACAAAGCTTTTTGACACATGCATCCTATGGTGGACATATTTGACACAAATATATATACAATAGCATTTAATAGAAAAATCTTATTTCTATATTCATTGACATTTTTTGATACGTTTAAGCCCCTTTTGGCCCCTTTTCTTTAAATGGTAAGGATCACAAAACCAAAATGCATTAAAAAGCTTCCTTCAGTGAATTTAATCATCATATTTAAACTTCATAACAATTGGCTGGCCCACTCCAGCTAAGTTTCTTGTGTAAAACCATTTGCCTTGACCAACTTTTAAAAATGGCGTTTTTTGCCCCTCCGACCCCTAATTTCTCAAAAACAGTAAAAGAAATTGCAATTCTGATTGAAAACTGGAGGCAGAGATTTTCACAAGGATTCCAATGAAACAAGAGGCTCGCTCACTTGACAGATGTGCCTGAAGTATAGATTATTAGACCAAATCTATTTGACATTGAAAGTGTCATATGTTTAATAAGGGAGTCATCTGACAATATGGTTTAACTTAATGTAGTAATGATTGTACAGAGTAATATTCTTTTAATAATTTTCTTTCCTTCAACATTCTGAGGTGGCGAATAGGCCCGCAGCAGAGCCTATCTTGTCGTAAGAGGCGACTAAGGGTCTTGGGATTCTGACGTCGGGTCAGTGCTCAGCCCACAGAGCGACCAAGTGTGTACCCTAGGTGGCTGAATAGGGTGGTTCTCGTCCGCGGGGGTTGTCAGGTCTTTAATACGGAAACCCTGACCGCCGACCATAGTGAAGAATGCCACGCTTCATGCACGTAAAAGACCCCTTTGTGGACCGCCAAGTAGTGCACCACATAGGCTAAATTTTCCACCCCTACCCACTTCTCCCCTTTCCTGTGGTTCTTCCAAATTTACCGTTTCCTACCCCACCCTATATTTCATTTATCATCATCCTTCATGTTCATTGTATCATCCTTTTCATGTTCATCGCCTGTAAATAACCTTTATAGCGTTGCACGGGCGTAAAACACCAACTCACTCACTCACTCACTCCTTCAACATTCTAAGAGGAATAACCTCTAAAATGAACAGTATTACAATCTTGACCTTATTTCATAATTTGTACATCATAATGTGCTGAACAATATGCAATTCACATTTCTTAAATATCTCATATAGATTTTAAGGTTGAGCTTAAAACATTTTTGTAAGTGCAAAATTCATAAAAAAATAAAATCAAAGGGCAATAACTCTTTCATGGGTTGTTGGGTCATCTTCAAAATTTCAGACCTGGTGGATCTTAAGGTGCTGATCACTTTTGTTCAATTTTTCTTTCAATCAAAATTCAAAAATCTGTCACCCTTTTCGAGTTATTAGCAAAAAAAAATCCACAGCGGCAATGTTTTACGACCAGTCAATATATTGTAGATCTTGATGCGCTTAAAAATATGCAATTTAAATTCCTCAAATATCTTAAATAGTTTTTAAGATATTGAGTTTATCCACAAAAAGGGCAATAACTCCTATATGGATCGTTGGATTTTCTTCAAAATTTCAGAGTTGGTAGATCTTGAGGTACTGATCACTTTTGATCCCAATCAAAATTTTACAATCTGTCATCGTTTTTTTACAAAAAAAAACTGCCACTTACCCCTATGTTCTATTTTTAGCCACAGCTGCCATGTTTTACGACCAATCAAAAATCCCCACATCAGTTCTATACACCTAATGCTTATTAACAACTATATCAAGTTTGGTTCCAATTGGACTTAAAGTGTCAGAAGAGTTAACGTTTTCAATGTAATGAGGAAACGCTGTTAAAATGCTCAATTTTGACATTCTAAGGGAAATAACTCCTAAAAGAATGACCTTACAATGTTGACCCTATACATATACTAATGGAAAAAAGAATATGTGCATCACTTTGAAAAATCCCAAATTCAAAATTGTATTTAGTATTTGATACATTTTATCACAAATGCATTGCAAAATCATTTTTCTCAAGATCTTGACAAAAAATTATTTTTTAGACCCCTAAAAGATGTATTGTTTGCAGTTTGAAATCAGGTAGTGTCAATTTGAAATTCACAAAATCACACTTTGGAAATAATGCACATTTTTGAAATTCAGCTTTCTTAGCTGATTTTCACCAAAAACGTTACTCCTTTAGTGGTTGAAAGTTTACAGGTTAAATTTTGAGTGAAAATCTTGATTTTTCATTTTTGGGTTAAAAAGTTGGTTTTTTGAATCTCAGAAACAGGAATTCAAAATTTTTCAGATTTTTACCCATAAATGATCTGTATGGTCCACTCGACATTCAGTGAAAATTTCAACTCGATAACTGTATTTTTTACGATTTTCTGAATAAGAGAAATATGGGTACAAATGATTTCCAATAGACATGCACAGTTTCTTTTTTCCATGAGTATATTTTGTAGATCTTGATGCGCTTAACAATATGCAATTTAAATTCATCAAATATCTTGTATTGTTTTCAAGATATTGAGCTAAACAGATGAAAGTTTGCAAAAAATCCACAAAAAGGGCAATAACTCCTACATAGGTTGTTGGATTTTCTTCAAAATTTCAGGGTAGGTAGATCTTCAGGTGCTGATTACTTCTAACCATGACAGAATTTCGATATCTGTAATCGTTTTTGAGTTATTTGCAAAAAACTCCATTTTCCCCTTATGTTCTTTTTTTAGCCACGGCGGCCATAGGACGCGCTACAACGGGTTATAACCTTAACCCTTTAGCGTCAGAATTGAACGGTAACGGAAACCGCTATGCCCAACAGTAGTAAGCTTACTGACGGTTCGAATGATTCTCGTGATTCATCAAATGTATATTTGTCGGATTCCGCTAATTTTCTACCGCCCTCAGATCTTTCTTGGTCTCAAGGAGTCCATGGAGTTGGGGATAATGTTTCTGTAGGATCGGATTCTAAGAGTTCAAGTTCAGTTTCTGGTGATTCAGGTCAGTTGTAGTTCGTAGGAGTAGAAGGAATGCTAAACCTCCTGACAGATATGGGGATTTTATTTACTACTAGTTACATACGTTTTGTGTTGAATTGAAAGCTTCGAGGCAATTGCCACGAGTATGTAAATCTAGTGAGTGAGTGTGTGAGTTGGTGTTTTACGCCCGTGCAACGCTATATAGGTTATTTACAGGCGATGAACATGAAAAGGATGATAAAATGAACATGAAATGATGATGATAAATGAAATATGGGGATGGGGTGGGAAACAATGGACCGGTAAATTTTGAAGAACCACAGGAAAAAGGGGAGAGGTGGGTAGGGGCGGAAAATTTAGCCTATGTGGTGCACTACTTGGCGGTCCACAAAGGGGTCTTTTACGTGCATGGAGCGTGGCACTCTCCACACACGTTGGCCCACTATGGTCGGCGGTCAGGGTTTCCGTATTATAGACCTGACAACCCCCGCGGACGAGGGGTACCCTATTCAGCCACCTAGGGTACACACTTGGTCGCTCTGTGGGCTGAGCACTGACCCGACGTCAGAATCCCAAGACCCTTAGTCGCCTCTTACGACAAACTAGGCTCTGCTGCGGGCCTATTCGCCACCCGGGCCCCGCACGGGACGTATGTAAATCTAACAATTCATTCAGTTAGTACTGTTATTTGTATTTGTATATTTTAGATCATGAATTCATATGTGTAATGTTCAAACAGAGGTCGACGTTTGGAAGGATTACATTGTTCAGGAGTTGTTGTGGTGCCCGGTGGAAAGTTGTTAAAGTTATTTGACATGGATAGGAGAGACTTGAGATTGGTTGAAGGGACAAGCATTGTTTATTTTGTTTGATGTACCAATATGGATGTAAGTATAGATTCTACACATGTAGTAGATACTAATAAATATGTGAAACTTGTATACAAAGGTTTAGATGATTTGGGTTGTAAAGTTGATTTTTCAACTATTTGTACAATGAATTTTGAGAAATGGAATCAATACCGATTGGGCGTACGTAGAACCACATTTTTACACGAGTCCCAATATGTTGCCATGCAGGATAGATAAAATTCTATTCTTCTTAATCTGAATAGATTCATTACTGAATTTTGAACTCAGAATGATGTATGCACCCCATTTCTACATAGTTATATCCATCAGAAATGTTCTAACAAGATTAGATACAAATATACAAAACTTGTAGATGGAGTTCATCCGTCGTTAGATCTTGGAGAGAAATGGGCGTCACACTTTACGAAAGTAATTCATGACAATGAGGCACGAATTGAAGGTTGAGTTGCTGCTGTTGTATTTTTGTTTTATCAGATACATTATTTTACTTTTGATAGTATGCTTATGGTCTAACCTCCTCGGAAACCCAGGGTTTCTTCTCTCGCTTTCTCATTCATCACGAATGATGAATGAGTAAGCAAGTGAAGAACCCCTGGGTTTCCGAGGATGGGAAACCCAGGGTTTCTTCTCTCGCTTTCTCATTCATCACGAATGATGAATGAGTAAGCAAGTGAAGAACCCCTGGGTTTCCGAGGATGATGGTCAAAGTAACGAGATAATTGCCACATACTTGTGAATCATAAGTTTAACCATTAAATTTTATATTGAAAATTTTTGTGATTTTCTTATTTTTTATTCTTGATAATATACAATTACTGTGTTTTGTTGAGGTACACTCACATTTATCGAAACAAAAGTCAGTAATAGTTTTATTCCATTATTCAATATCTGACAAAAAAGATGCTTTTGATATGAGAATTGTGTCATATGCACTTATTCCACAACTCATTTTCTTCTATTTGTAATAAAATTCCTGAACTCATAGTTTACATGTATCGTAACATTTCTGTAGATTAAATAAACAATTTATTGCAATAACTAACAATTTATTACGTAACAAATATCACAGATTTTTGTACCACGACACATTTTGAATGGTTCTACTTTGGCAATATGTTGTAGTTAATGTTGATAGAGCCATAATTGTTTGTTATAACTGGCAATTGCGGGTATCCATAATTGTTGGATGTATTCAGAACACGGTGGTCAACAGACTTAGACGTAGAGGCAAGTTGGTTATTCAAGATCTGAGGAATGTTGACATTTGCATTGTCACTATGGTCCCGTGCGGGGCCCGGGTGGCGAATAGGCCCGCAGCAAAGCCTAGCTTGTCGTAAGAGGCGACTAAGGGTCTTGGGATTTTGACGTCGGGTCAGTGCTCAGCCCACAGAGCAACCAAGTGTGTACCCTAGGTGGCTGAATAGGGTGGCCCTCGTCCGCGGGGGTTGTCAGGTCTATAATACGGAAACCCTGACCGCTGACCATAGTGGGCCAACGTGTGTGGAGAGTGCCACGCTTCATGCACGTAAAAGACCCCTTTGTGGACCGCCAAGTAGTGCACCACATAGGCTAAATTTTCCGCCCCTACCCACCTCTCCCCTTTTCCTGTGGTTCTTCAAAATTAACCGGTCCTTTGTTTCCCATCCCATCCCCATATTTCATTTATCAGCATCATTTCATGTTCATTTAATCATCCTTTTCATGTTCATCGCCTGTGAATAACCTATATAGCGTTGCACGGGCGTAAAACACCAACTCACTCACTCACGCCCGTTGAGAGTGACGTTTTAAAGACGATATATAATTCGTTGGATGTAAATGACCCAATTTCTCTTCAACACAAAGTTTTTGTGGATGTGATGCTGTATTTAGGCAGGAGGGGCAGAGAGAACCTCCGTGAACTGAAAAAAATGTGACTTTGAAGTATCAACCGTTTCAACAAAACAGGGAGGTGGTGACAATGAATTTAGGTTTATCAGCATTAAACGTGATGAACTTTAAAAGAACCATAAAGACGACACAAACACAGCCGTTGGAAAAATGTTTGAGGTAAAAGGTAAGACCAAAATTTATTTAATTGTAAGTTTTTGCCAGTAAAACATGTGGGAGATCCATTCCCCTTTTCAGGTGGTCCCTGCTGCTAAAAAAGTCTGATATCAAAAACAACTAATTTAAATAAAACATTGATTCTGGTGTGATATATAGGTCTGTATAAAAATAAATGCATGCTATAGTATATAAAAACAAGAAAAAATATACCACAAATCGATTAAATCTGCAGAATATTTTCAATTAAAAACGTTTGTTACAAAACTGTGAAATTAATTGTTTTCCATTGTTTTTTAGGAGATCCTAGCTGTCCATATAGAAGTTTTTTGAAATATCGTTCGAAGCTGAATACTGAATGTCAATTCTTTTTTCAAAGACCAAAGAAAACTATTACTAATGAGGCTATATGGTATGATGCCGTTCCTTTGGGCCACAATGTGCTAGGCAGCATGTTTCCCACCATTTGTGAAAAAGCGGGTATAGAAAAAAGATACACGAATCACTCATTACGTGCTACCGTGCCTGGAAGATTTTGTTTGATGCACTGAACTCCCTGTCCTTCATAATATCAATTTCACGTTTCTGAGCAAGAAATCGCTGTAAACCGTATCGAGTGTTTTTCATCGTCGCTTTCTTATAAAGTTCACCCTTTTCATTCCTCGCTTCCACGTAAAATTTACCCAAAACATTGTCCAATTCATTGAGGGGGTATGTTTCAAAATCAGTTGGCAGGTCTATCTCTTCCAAATACTTGGTTAACAACTTTACTGACCTAGCGGTTGCCTTATGTGTGTTTTTAGAGTCCTTTTCCTCTAATATTTGTTCCATTTCATTGCTATTTACGCTTGCGAATCTTGGGAGGAAGAGCACTGGTTTCGGCTTCCGTGGCCATTTTTTGTTTATACTGAAGCAGACGGCTTCGTCACGCGAGATTTGCCTCGAACGATTTGATTAAAGGAATCACTTTTTTCTAAAAATATATTGCGCGAGACTTTCCCCGCCGGTTTCGGAGTCAATAACCACTTTTCCGAGTCAATAATATACAATTACTGTCTTTTGTTGGGGTAAATGTGCAGTGTTATTGACTTTTGAAAAACAGATATTCACTGAGCCCGAAGGGCGAGGTGAATATCTTTAGTTTTTCTAAAGTCAATAACACTCACATTTATCGAAACAAAAAAACAGTAATAGTTTTATTCTATTATCCAATATTTGACAAAAATATGCATTTGAAGTGTTTAAAAAAATTAAACCAAACAGAAAAATACTGTAACGACGTCATCACCTTTCCCGCCATTTTTTTGGTGAATATCACTTTGCCAGGTGAATATTGTAAATTATTGAAGCTCAAATAATTAGTTAGTTATTGCTTTAGTCCCAAGCAGCACGATTTCGGCAAAATCCGGGAGATGAACATGAAAGTGGTGATACAATGAACCTGAAATAACGATGAAGTGGAGGAAATGATGACACAAGGCCAATTGGGTAGGAGAGTTTTGACTGCCACTGGAAAAAAAAGGAGTGATTGGTAGGGACGGGAAATTTAGCCTCCTGTATGGGGATCCTACGGGTCCTACTCTTACAGAAACCTGTAGCAGGGTTCTTCGACGTGGGAGGAACGTGACATTTTTCCCCAGCACGGTGCACCACTATCTGCTAGCTGGAGAGGGATTAATATAAGCATTAAGCTTGTTTCCCAATCCAGGGTAAATAAATATGTTTAAACTAAACCACTATGGTTTGCGGTCAGGTTTTCCGCATTATCGCCTGACGACCCTCGATGTCAGGGCTGTCCCATTTTCAACCAAATATCAAGAGATTGCAGTACAAATGAATAACATACCTCTAGAAAAGTAAATATCCTATTTCTTTTAAGGTTTAACGGGCGTAATGCAATAATCTTATTGATGATCTCTCTTAGAACAGTAGCTTTTATATTTTTAACAAAATTTCCACGGATTATTTTGAAGAACCAAAGGGAAAGGGGAGAGATGGTAAGGGCAGAAAATTTAGCCTATGTGGTGCACTACTTGACGGTTCACAAAGGGGTCTTTTATGTGCACGAAGCATTGCACTCTCCACATTCGTTGGCCAACTGTGGGCTGAGCACTGACCCGACGTCAGAATACCGAGACCCTTAGTCGCCACTTACGACAAGCTAGGATCTGTTGCTGGCCTATTCGCCAACCGGGCCCCGCACGGGACGTTTATATAAAAAAGAGGGAACGTCGTTCAGTGTAACAAGAGGCTCCCAGGAGCCTGAATCGCTCACCTGAACTACACAGACACATATATTTTGTAGATATTATTGTGCATAACCATATGCGATTTAAATTTCTGAAATATCTTGGTTAGTTGTCAAGATATTGGGCTTGACAAGTGCAAAATTTGGCAAAAATTAGGAAAAAGGGCAATAACTCCCACATCAGCAGTCAGATCTTTTCCAAAATTTCAGCACAGGTAGATCTTAATATGCTGATCTTTTCTGATTCTTGCACAATTTTGATATCTGAAACCGTTTTTGAAAGATTAGCAAAAAAATGCAATTTACCCCTATGTTTTATTTTTAGCCATGGCGGCCATGTTTTTTTCACGAATCAAAAATTTGAACAATATATTTGTAGCATATAAGCTATTTAACAAGTGTGCCAAGTTAAAATGTAGTTGTTTTTACGGTGTCAGACAAGTTAATCTTTGAAATTCAGGGAAAAAGTAATGAAAAATGGTAAACTTTGTTGAAATGATCCTACAGCTTTGATCTAAATACATGAAATGTAGATCTTGATGTGCTTAATCATATGCTATTCAAATTCTTGAAATATCTTGTATAGTTTTCAAGTGAAAAATTTTGAAAAAATCCAGAACAAGAGGCTCCCAGGAGCCTGAATCGCTCACCTGACATGTGTGCCTGAAGTAAAGGCTATTAGGCATATTTGACATTGAAAGGGCTATAAGTTTAATAAGGGTGTCATCTGACAATTTGGTAGCTACAATAATGTAGCTCCTTTGACATCTTTGATTAGCCGCCTAATCAAAGGTGTCATAGGAGCTACATTATTGTGGCTAACATCCCAGTCGCTTTGTGGGCAAAGCGGCCTGACCCGATGTCAGGTTTCTGAGCGCTCTTTAGTGGACTTTTACCGACAAGCTTAGCGCTGCTGCGGGCCTATTCGCCACCCGGAACCCGCACGGGTTTGTTCATATTAGGAAGGCATATACTGTCATGATGTACAAATAATTGCGATTTGTTCAAAGTATTTGTACATGATATAATTGGAAGAATTTTAATTTTATAATTTATTTTGAAAATTGAACATTTGACATGTAAAAATAATCTTTGATTGGCTCAAAACCGCCTTATGCTTTTAATGTGTGAATCACTCTGTGGATTAACACTTAATGTATAAACTAATATGTGTTTACTGTTAATGTCACTTATTATATTATATTCAACTTTTATATAAAAACAAGTGTTTGAAAAATTGAAAACTACAGGACATTGTCGCTCCGCCCAACCAAAGATATCAAAGGAGCTACATTGTTGCAGCAATATACATATGTATTAATTTAGAAAACTATAACCAGAAAGGTAAGAATTTTCCTGTTTGCCTAGTGGAGGTCATCCTCGGAAACCCAAGGGTTCTTCTCTCGCCTACCCGTTGATGAACGAGTAGGCGAGAGAAGAACCCCTGGGTATCCTCGGGTGGAGGTGGAAACAGAAAGGATTGAAAACATGTAAATAACATATTAAAAAATAAAATCTTGAAAACTGAGTTTTGTTTTTTAATCAGAATTTAAAGCATGATGTACAGAGCTTAAAGTAGTTAGTTATTGCTTTACTCCAAAGCAGCACGATTTCGGCTATATCCGGGAGATGAAAGGGTGATACAATGAGCATGAAATGATGAAGTTGAGAAAAGGGGACACAAGGCCAATTGGGGAGGAGAGTTTTGACTGTCACAAAGGAGTAATGGGTAGGGACAGGCAATTTAGCCTCCTGCACGGAGATCCTATGAGTCTCTTACTGAGACCTGCAGCAGGGTTCTTCAACGTGCAAGGAACGTGACGTTTTTTCCCTACACGGTGCATCATTATGGTTTGCGGTCGGGTTTTCTGCATTACAGCCTGACGACCCCGGTTTCATTATGACAGGGTTACTCCATTCAACTACCTGAGGTACACATTCCAGTCGCTTTGTGGACAAAGCGGCATGAGGTACACATCCCAGTCGCTTTGTGGGCAAAGCGGCATGGCCCGATGTCAGGTTTACGAGCGCTCTTAAGTGGACTTTTACCAACAAAAGATGCGCTGCTGCGGGACTATTCGCTAGTATATCTAAAGCTTGGGGATATGGTAAGTTATGAATTACTAGAAGATCTTAATAACATCTTCTTGCAAGGTCAGTTACCAGATAGTTTGAAGACCGGCATTAACTCACTGTACTTTAAGGGAAAACGTGAGAGGAGCGACTTCAAATAGTTGGAGACCTATCATACTTCTCTATTTTGACTACAAGCTATTGACAAAATTGTTGATTAATTCTTAGATATCAAAGGTAATAAATAGGCTGACAGACGAAACCCAAACAGGAACTGGACCAGAGAAGTCAATTTTTAATAACCTATATACAATTTTTGATGTTATCGTAAAGTAAGTAAACAAAGACACTTGTTCACCTTCGATCAAGAGAAAGCTATGACAGAGTGGAACACAATTACTTATTGAAGGTAATAGAAAAGATAAAATGACCAGCAGTTTGTTCAGTACAGTTCTAGTATTAAAATGGTGCTTTTACTGGCATTAGTAACATAGAAAGGTCTATAAGAACAGGATGCCCCCTATCTCTATCACTGTATGCCTTGGCAATTGAGTGAGTGAGTGAGTGAGTTGGTGTTTTACGCCCGTGCAACGCTATATAGGTTATTTACAGGCGATGAACATGAAAAGGATGATAAATTGAACATGAAATGATGATGATAAATGAAATATGGGGATGGGGTGGGAAACAAAGGACCGGTAAATTTTGAAGAACCACAGGAAAAAGGGGAGAGGTGGGTAGGGTCGGAAAATTTAGCCTATGTGGTGCACTACTGGGCGGTCCACAAAGGGGTCTTTTACGTGCATGAAGCGTGGCACTCTCCACACACGTTGGCCCACTATGGTCGGCGGTCAGGGTTTCCGTATTATAGACCTGACAACCCCCGCGGACGAGGGCTACCCTATTCAGCCACCTAGGGTACACACTTGGTCGCTCTGTGGGCTGAGCACTGACCCGACGTCAGAATCCCAAGACCCTTAGTCGCCTCTTACGACAAGCTAGGCTCTGCTGCGGGCCTATTCGCCACCCGGGCCCCGCACGGGACTTGGCAATTGAGCCTTTGGCGCTTAGCATTAATTTAGAAATACAATGTAATAGGGAATCCGTATACCAAACAGACAGACACCAGCAAAGCTATTTTAACATGCTGATGATTGTACAAGTATCTCCAAAAATGTATACCTATTAAAATATGATATTATTCAAGAAAATTTGGACTTGTATCTGGCTCGAGGTTCAATGTTAACAAAACGATAAATATCTAAATATGAAGCAGACTTCCTAGAATCTGTTTTGAATATATGTTGGATAAAAAGTCTATCCAAAACACCCTCATTATTTGCCGAACTTAAAATGTCATCTTTCTAAGTTCATTAATCCTAAAACTGAAAAGGGAAATGCTGCATATCCTGGTGTTGTAAATGAGCCATGTGATATCACAGAAACATTAAAACAGTTGATAAAATACATGAAACATTTGACACCACTATTCAAAACAATGAACGGTTTTGGTTAGAGACGGTCAAACATAAATCTTCTCTGCAAGTTGAAATCATAATATTTACAAGAGCAGTAAAAATATACAACAGTTTTATTCAATTTTTTTAGGCTGGGTTGCACGAATTTGCCAAAATCACCCATAAAGACGATGGTTTATTCAATATTTTATACCAATGTTCTATTTTTAGGAAAAAAAAAACAGTCATGGGAATCTTGTCTATCAAGCAGATATCAGTGCCTTTTTTGATACAAAACTAATGACAACACTATCAATGAATGTTGGCACTCCAATGATGAAATTCTTAAATCATTGCTTAATTTTATTTTGGACTTTAATGAGAATGATAATTCACTTGCAGACTACCAGAAAACAAAAATGCACTGCTGCTATGCTTGCAGCTAAATGAGATAAAAGGAGAATTCGGCACATTTTGCAGTAAAATGTGTCAAGTTGACGATAGTTTCCGTTTTGGCATGATTTTGTACACAAGCATAGCTTTTCATATGTTGTACTTTATATTGCTTTTCATATGTTGTACTTTAAATTTATTAGCAAAATTTATTGTCTGGAACTTTGTTGTCATTTGTATTTCGAACACACGTGAAGGTTAGCATTGCTGGTGGAGTTGAAATTCCCCGAGGTTAGCCCGCTCCGGCACCAACACTTTTGAGTTGGAGAATACATCAAAGCTTTAAATTATCCGTCTAAATTTCAAAATTGTCTAAACCCTAAGGTTCTTCCTACCCCAGACATAGGTTGAATATCTTAGTAATAATTTGGTTCCCCAAATTGGTATTTTTGGTTATACTGTTCTATGCTCTTCATATTCATATAGTGTTTGGCATTTTCAATATTTTTGGTAGAGCGCCTCTGATGAGTCTTGAATAGACGAAACGCGCGTCAGGCGTAGCAAAATTTATTGTCTGGAATTTTGTTGTCATTTGTATTTCGAACACACGTGAAGGTAAGCACTGCTGGTGGAGTTTAAATTCCCCGAGGCTAGCCCGCTCCGGCACCAACACTTTTGAGTTGGAGAATACATCAAAGCTTTAAATTATCCGTCTAAATTTCAAAATTGTCTAAACCCTAAGGTTCTTCCTACCCCAGACATAGGTTGAATATCTTAGTACAAATGTAATAATTTGGTTCCCCAATTTGGTATTTTTGGTTATACTGTTCTATGCTCTTCATATTCATACAGTGTTTGGCATTTTCAATATTTTTGGTAGAGCCTCTGATGAGTCTTGAATAGACGAAACGCGCGTCAGGCGTAGCAAAATTTATTGTCTGGAACTTTGTTGTCATTTGTATTTCGAACACACGTGAAGGTTAGCACTGCTGGTGGAGTTGAAATTCCCCGAGGTTAGCCCGCTCCGGCACCAACACTTTTGAGTTGGAGAATACATCAAAGCTTTAAATTATCCGTCTAAATTTCAAAATTGTCTAAACCCTAAGGTTCTTCCTACCCCAGACATAGGTTGAATATCTTAGTAATAATTTGGTTCCCCAATTTGGTATTTTTCGTTATACTGTTCTATGCTCTTCATATTCATACAGTGTTTGGCATTTTCAATATTTTTGGTAGAGCGCCTCTGATGAGTCTTGAATAGACGAAACGCGCGTCAGGCGTAGCAAAATTTATTCGTCTGGAACTTTGTTGTCATTTGTATTTGAAATTTACGACTGTCAGCCCTGATACAGCTAGCCCCTTTGTTCCATGCATTTGACAGGCTTATGAGTGAGTGAGTGAGTTGGTGTTTTACGCCCGTGCAACGCTATATAGGTTATTTACAGGCGATGAACATGAAAAGGATGACAAAATGAACATGAAATGATGATGATAAATGAAATATGGAGATGGGTGGGGAAACAAAGGACCGGTAAATTTTGAAGAACCACAGTAGAAAGGGGAGAGGTGGGTAGGGGCGGAAAATTTAGCCTATGTGGTGCACTACTGGGCGGTCCACAAAGGGGTCTTTTACGTGCATGAAGCGTGGCACTCTCCACACACGTTGGCCCACTATGGTCGGCGGTCAGGGTTTCCGTATTATAGACCTGACAACCCCCGCGGACGAGGGCTACCCTATTCAGCCACCTAGGGTACACACTTGGTCGCTCTGTGGGCTGAGCACTGACCCGACATCAGAATCCCAAGACCCTTAGTCGCCTCTTACGACAAGCTAGGCTCTGCTGCGGGCCTATTCGCCACCCGGGCCCCGCACGGGACGACAGGCTTATGTATATCTACGACTTATTCGTCAGCATTAAAAGACATTGCCGAAAAAATGCCTCATATCATTCTCCAAAATCTGCAAAACGGGATAATGACTGCAACAAAGACGGTTAACTCATGGCAGCAACTAGCACTTGACGAAGCACAGAGTCCTACATGTACATCAATTAATCTTGATGTGAAAAGCTCTAGATCTGTACAAGGGCCATCTCCAGAACTTCTTGACACCATGTCTGTGTAACTTCCAAACAGCATCCCTGCAACACAATTTATAATCACAAATACATTCGATAAAAGACATTAAAGAAAATGATGAATGAGTGGGTTGGTGTTTTACGCCCTTGTAACGCTATATAGGTTATTTAAAGGCGATGAACAGGAATAGGATGATAAATGAACATGAAATAGTGATGAGAAATGAAATATGGTGTTGGGGAGACTTAGAAGAAAGAAATGGGGAGAGGTGGGCATGGGCGGAAAATTCAGCCTAGGCGGTCCACAAAAGGTGTCTTTTACGTGCATGAGGCATGGCACTCTCAACACACGTTGGCTCACTATGGTTGGCGATTAGGTTTCCGTATTATAGACCTGACAACCCCGCTTACCAGTGCCAACCCATTCAGCCACTTGGTCGCTCTGTGGGCTGAGCACTAACCCTTAGTCGCCTCCAACGACAAACTAGGCTCCGCTGTGGGCCTTTTCGACTCTCAGGCCCCAAACGGGTCTTTCAGAAAAGGAAAACAAGGGTTTCTCAAATTCAAATATAAAGAATGATCACGCAATCATTTCCGAATATCTTGTCAAAGTAACAGAGAGTAAAGTTTTCGATTGTTCATTAAATTCCAACAGAGGTCTTATTCGATTGTTCATCAAAAACAAAGCAGAGGAAAGCCCATCATATGACACAATAAATTTCTCTTACATTGGCAGCAAAAGTTGGGGGATCTATTTTAAGACAAGAGTTCTTAAAGACCCCAGTGCTCAAGCACTAGTAAGGAAGCATTCATTAAAAAACATTTGCTGCCCCCGTGGAAACAAAGAAAGCTAAAAATAAGTGGCAGAGTCATCAGAAAAATTAATTTACAATAGATGTATCAAAAGGAAATGGCCTATTCTATTAATACGGTCAATCCTTTACAAAAGTTCCACCAATATATCCCTCTCCCTGGGGCAATATTTAATGCTGATGGTACCATAAAGCGTCAAGCCACCAAGTCAAATGCATTAAAACACCTTTTGTCTAGGTATGATGATTTAATGACTGACGAGATACCAACAGAATAGAAGCAATTCTAGAAGGTATGTTTATCATTAACAATACCCCTATCAAGACCCATATCATCATTAAACATTTTATGACCACTTACATTATCTGGTTAGACGTAGGATTTTTCCCCATATAAAAGCAGATTGTAAAGAAGTCCATGTAGTCTTCGATAGACCTGGAGCCATGAATAATGATGGATCATAAACCCTTAAAGATTTGGGGCGTTCTAGGAGAGACGACAAAAACGAACCCCCTAAAACCAAAGTAGACGCAAGTATTGCGGCAGATTTGCCAAAGTTTAAATGGATAGACTTTCTACGAAACAGAGAAAACAAAACAAAATACATCCAGCTTTTTGGGGAACATTTTCTTAATATTGTGGAATATTTTCTTAAGGACCAGGTTTGAATTTTAAACGGCTGTTTTGAAGATGTATACGCCTATGGGATCTACCATGGCGGCCCAATTTTTCAAATCCAGTATCTGACATCTAACCACGAAGAATCTGATACCTTACTTTGGTTACATACTTTAAGATCTAATCATTAGAGCATTATATTTTCACCAGACACAGATATTGTTTTCATTGGCATGTCCTGTGTTTAAATAATTTCATCTGAGAAATCTTTGTTCATTCAAATGAATGTGTTGGGTGAGAGAAAATGTTGAGTTCCTATATTTCAATAAGCTTGTAGATTATATTTCAAGAGATCCTCATCTAGATGGTAATTCCCAGTTGTCACGTGTTTAAGTGTTTGCGAGTGCTTTACATATCAAGTGGGTGCGACTTTTGGTTTTTTTTTTAGGTTATGACAGGGCAATATTCTTAAGCACTTTTTTTAATATACACAGTTTATTTGCACATAGCTTTAAGTCTTCCGATAAGGTATCAGGGTTATTGTCCTTTATACGTTTAATTGGTTGCTTATATTTCAAGAAATATGCCAAATCTCAAAAATCCAATTGAAATTCTAAACGACGTTAAAAATGAGCAGGACCAAACTATTCCTTGTAGAAAGTTATATGAAGAATGACCTGTTCTAATAAGAAACACAGTTCAGGTGAGAGCTTCATATGAAGATGAAGTACCACCAAGTGCAACTGCTTCGTTATACAATTGGCTCAGAACATGCGTCTCAAACGTTTGACCAGGCCAATAAAACCGATATATTACTACCCTCTTTTAATGAATATCGCTGAGTGTCTTAATGACAAACTAACACCAGTTTGGGATGATAAGCATATCAAAAGCAAGTGTTGAGAAATTGAAGTGAAATGGTTGCCTAGAGGCTGCAAATGGAAGAAAGGTTGAACAAAGAATAAGTGCTCTTGTATAAAGAACAAACAGCTTTGTGGTCCTAGATGTACTTGTTTATAATGTCAGAACTGTGACAGTACTAATGAATGTAGTCATATAAAATTAAAAGAAACGGACACTTTGACGGCAGATGAGTCGGTTTCGGAAGATGAATCAGTTGAAAAGAGCTTCGTATGAAGATGACATTTTCATTTGACGTTTTTGTTTTTTCTATCATTTACTCATAAAGTATTGATATCTTGTACCCGCCATACGAAGTGGCGAGGCATTATGTTATACCCTCAGTTTACTCGGTGTCTGTCCTTCCGTCACCCGAAGGCTTGAAAACGCGTCAAAGGATTTGAATGATATATGGCACAGCTGTTGAGTACAATAAAATAAAGGGCAAATTCAATTTTCAGGATGTTCCGAAAAAAAAAAGGAAGATTTGCTACTTTGTAAATTTTCTAAATTTAAAAATGATGAAAATTTCTGGTCTAAGAACGATAACTTATTTCGTTTTCGTCTCTTTATATAATAATATTATATAAAGTATATTATACAAATATATTTAACTATTGTTGAATATCGTGACAGGGTATCATTTAATGTCACCCGTGCGGGTTCCGGGTGGCGAATAGGCCCGCAGCAGCGCTAAGCTTGTCGGTAAAAGTCCACTAAAGAGCACTCAGAAACCTGACATCGGGTCAGGCCGCTTTGCCCACAAAGCGACTGGGATGTGTGTCCCAGGTGGTTGAATGGGGCAGCCCCGACATCGAGAGATGCGGGGTCGTCAGGCGATAATGCGGAAAACCTGACCGCAAACCATAGTGGTGCACCGTGTTGGGAAAAATGTCACGTTCCTCGCACGTTAAAGAACCCTGCTCTCGGTAAGAGTAGGACCCGTAGGAGGTAGTATAAAACTAGCGTGGGGATTTTTGATTCGTCGTAAAACATGGCCGCCATGGCTAAAAATAGAACATATGGGTAAAATGCAGTTTTTTGTAAATAACTCAAAAACGGCTACAGATATTAAAATTCTGGCAGGTTAAAAGTGATAAGCACCTCAAGATCTACCAACCCTAAAACTTTGAAGAAAATCCAACTACCTATGTAGGAGTTGTTGCCCTTTTTGTGGATTTTTTGCAAATTTTGCACCTGTTTAGCTCAATATCTTGAAAACTATACTAGATATTAGAGAAATATAAATTGCATGTTGTTAAGCACATCAAGATCTACATCCTCGGAAACCCAGGGGTTCTTCATTCGCACACTCATTCATCACGAGGATGCAAGATCTACAAATAGGGTCAACGTTGTAGGATCTTTCCTTTTAGGAGTTATTGCCCTTAGAACGTCAAAATTGAGCATTTTAACAGCATTTCCTCATTACATTGAAAACGTTAACTCCTCTGACACTTTAAGTCCAATTGGAACCAAACTTAATATAGTTTTTTATTAGCATTAGGTGTATAGAACTGATGTGGGGATTTTTGATTGGTCGTAAAACCTGGCGGCTGTGGCTAAAAATATAACATAAGGGTAAATGGCAGTTTTTTTGCAAATAACTCTAAAACGGTGACAGATTTTAAAATTTTGATGGAACAAAAGTGATCAGCACCTCAAGATCTACCAGCTCTGAAATTTTGAAGAAAATCTAACAACCCATGTAGGAGTTATTGCCCTTTTTGTGGATTTTTTGCAAATTTTGCACCTGTTTAGCTCAATATCTTGAAAACTGTACAAGATATTTGAGAAATTTAAATTACATATTGTTAAGCGCATCGTTAGTTAGTTAGTTAGTTATTGCTTTACTCCCAAGCAGCGCGATTTCGGCTATATCCGGGAGATGAACATGAAAGTGGTGATACAATGAACATGAAATGATGATGAAGTGGAGGAAATGGGGACACAAGGCCAATCGGGTAGGAGAGTTTTGACTGCCACTGGAAAAAGGAGTGATGGGTAGGGACGGAAAATTTTGCCTCCTGCATGGGGATCCTACGGGTCCTACTCTTACCGAGACCTGCAGCAGGGTTCTTTAACGTGCGAGGAACGTGACATTTTTCCCAACACGGTGCACCACTATGGTTTGCGGTCAGGTTTTCCGCATTATCGCCTGACGACCCCGCATCTCTCGGTGTCAGGGCTGCCCCATTCAACCACCTGGGGCACACATCCCAGTCGCTTTGTGGGCAAAGCGGCCTGACCCGATGTCAGGTTTCTGAGCGCTCTTTAGTGGACTTTTACCGACAAGATTAGCGCTGCTGCGGGCCTATTCGCCTCCCGGGCCCCGCACGGGAGTTAAGCGCATCGAGATCTACAAAATAAGTAATAGGGTCAACGTTGTAGGACCTTTCCTTTGAGGAGCTATTGCCCTTAGAACGTCCAAATTGAGCATTTAAAAAGCATTTCCTCATCACATTGAAAACGTTAACTCCTCTGACACTTTAAGTTCAATTGGAACCAAACTTGGTATTGTCGTTTATTAGCATTAGGTGTATAGAACTGATGTGGGGATTTTTGATTGGTTGTAAAACATGACTGCTGTGGCTAAAAATAGAACATTAGGTTAAACTGCATTTTTTTTTTTTTTGCTAATAACTCAAAAAGGGTGACAGATTTTTAGATTTTGATTGAGAATAAAAGTGATCAGCACCTTAAGATCCACCATATTGTCAGATGACCCCCTTATTAGTCTTATGACCCTTTCAACGTCAAATAGATTTTGCCTTATAAACTTTACTTCAGGCACATATGTCAGGTGAGCGATTCAGGCTCATTGGAGCCTCTTGTTTCCGATTACCGCTCCGCTAGTCCGAGACTGCTCTGACGTCCTCGGCATTTTTCCAGCAAGCTGGTGCCGTGGGACGTCAAAGAGATAACGTAATCAACCCTTCCTACGATTCCCTCCCTGAGGGTTACGATTCCAACCCATTACTAGAAGAAAATGAGATGTGGAATAAGTGTACGCGACACAACCTACATTATAAACGTATATTTTAAATATCCACAATGGAAAACAGTCAGCAGCCTTCAATGTGACCAGCGGTCGCTGCTCGCTGTTTATCAATTGGCCCCTGGATTGAAAACAAAAAACATACGATTCAAGCCCAATCCCAAAGTGCAATGTGAGTGAGTGAGTGAGTTGGTGTTTTACGCCCGTGCAACGCTATATAGGTTATTTACAGGCGATGAACATGAAAAGGATGATAAAATGAACATGAAATGATGATGATAAATGAAATATGGGGATGGGGTGGGAAACAAAGGACCGGTAAATTTTGAAGAACCACAGGAAAAAGGGAGAGGTGGGTAGGGTCGGAAAATTTAGCCTATGTGGTGCACTACTGGGCGGTCCACAAAGGGGTCTTTTACGTGCATGAAGCGTGGCACTCTTCACACACGTTGGCCCACTATGGTCGGCGGTCAGGGTTTCCGTATTATAGACCTGACAACCCCCGCGGACGAGGGCCACCCTATTCAGCCACCTAGGGTACACACTTGGTTGCTCTGTGGGCTGAGCACTGACCCGATGTCAGAATCCCAAGACCCTTAGTCGCCTCTTACGACAAGCTAGGCTCTGCTGCGGGCCTATTCGCCACCCGGGCCCCGCACGGGACCCAAAGTGCAATGAAAGACCCTCTTCTTGACAAAAAACAATTAACATAAATTCGACTTAATACACACATAAGCTTTGATAAAGATTCCTGGCTTAGGACAGGCACATAAAAATGTGGCGGGGTTAAACTAGTTTTTTGGCGCCAACCTTCCCCCTATTGATAATCAAAGCACAAACTAATACACAGTAAAAATCAAATCGATAGAAGTTCAATTCAACAAGAGAGTATCTGAGACAACAGGACAACAAGTAATTAACGGGACGTAGAGATACTCTCTTGAGAACACTCGAAGTTACTGACAGAGAGCTAAGAAGCATCTACGACTGATGTAAAAAAATCAAGTATAAATCCGACACAACACGTCAAATAATTCATGATTTGATGATCACACAAAACCGACACACTTGACCGCTGTAATGCTCAAAAATGACATAAGTATAAAAAGTATAAAAAAAGTATAAAAAGGCAATTAACATTTTAAAGTAAGTATCAAATTATCAATATTTTTACCAAAGAAGACTAAATTCAAAGATTTTACTAAAATATCCATTTCATAACCTTTATTTAATAAAGTTTTAAGCCATTTTTTTTCATTCCCAAAGGATTGTTTTTGAATTTATTTGCTTTATAAACAACATTACCGTAGAAATCTGGATTGGATATTCCCTTTACAATCGAAATTCGTCGTGTACAGTTAAATTTTCCAATAAGGTATAGATATTTATGATAAAACATATTAAACGACTTCACTAATTTGAGGTAACGATATCCTTGTTTTAGTATTTTTTTTGTAATACACCGTTTTTTAGCTCACCTTGCCGAAGGCAATGTGAGCTTTTGCCATCACTTGGCGTCCGTCGTCTGTCGTCCGTCGTTCAACTTTTCAAAAATCTTCTTCTCTTAAACCACTTGGCCAAATGTAATGAAACTTGGTAGGGTTGTTTTGTAGTATGTCCTTTACATAACTGTCGTTCAAAATTTTGATTTGACAAAAAACATATGGCCGCCATGGCTAAAAATAGAACATAGGGGTAAATTGCAGTTTTTTGCAAATTACTCAAAAACCGTAACAGATATCAAAATTCTGGCAAAGTAAAAGTCATCAACACCTCAAGAGCTACCTGCCCAGAAATTTTCAAGAAGATCCAACAACCGATGTAGGAGTTATTGCCCTTTTTCTGGATTTTTCAAAAAATTTACTTATTTAGCCCTACATCTTGAAAAATTTACAAGATATTTCAAAAATTTAAATTGCATATGACTAAGCACATCAAGAACTACAAAAGTTGTAACAGAGTCAAAGTTGTAGGATCGTTCCTTTAGGAGTTACACCCCTTGGATCGTAAAAATTGGCCATTTTCATAGCTTTTTGTTCAACTTTTCAAAAATCTTCTCTGAAACCGCTTAGTCAAATGAAATGAAACTTGGTAGGGTTGTTCTGTAGTATGTGGTCTACAAAATAAATGTTCGAAATGTTGTTTCCACAAAAAACATGGCCGCCATGGCTAAAAATAGAACATAAGGGTAAATTGCATTTTTTTTTTTGCAAATTACTTACAAATGGTAACATATATTAAATTTTTGTTTGGGTAATAATGATCGGCACATAAAGATCTACCTGCCCTGAAGTTTTGAAGAAGATCTGACAATGGTTGTAGGAGTTATTGCCCTCTTTCTTGTTTTTTTTTCTCTTCAAATTTTGCACTTTTAAGACAAATATCTTGAAAACTATACAAGATATGTGAAAAATTTAAATTGCATATGGTTAAGAACATAAAGATCTAAAAATTATGTATTGGGGTCAAAGTTGTAAAACCTTTCTTGATAGGAGTTGTTTCCCTTAGAACATTAAAATTGATTATTCCAGAGTAGCAGTCCTTTGTTTTAATATCCAGCTTATAGGTATCATCGAATACAAGGTGAGCGATTCATGCTCCTGGGAGCCTCTAGTTATCATTAAAATCAGACACACCACTGCAGATCCGAGCATATCTTACCAACTGTGAAATATATACTCCGTAAGACGGAGCAAGTGGTACATATCCCTCTAGAAAAGGAAAATTCACAATAGGAAATGAAAAGTCATCCCGTTTATCATATATTTTAGTGTGTAATTTTCAATTGATTATACTTAAATCTAGATCTAAAAATGGGCATCTATCACTGGTAAGGTTAGATTTATTCAAAGTTAATTCCTTGGGATAAATTTCCGTAATAAAATAAGAAAATGTGGGATTGTTTAGTGAAAGAATGTCGTCTAAATATCTGTATGTATAATTAAAAGTTTCAATGAAATGTTGTCTGTTGGGGTCTTTTTGAAGTTTGGCCATAAATTGGGATTCATAACAATACAAAAAAAGGTCAGCAATAAGTGGGGCACAATTAGTTCCCATAGGGATACCAATGACTTGGCGATAAATTGTTCTCCCAAAACGAATATAAATGTTGTCCAAAAGATAATTTAGAGTAGTTATCATTTCTGCATCAGTCCAATTGACGTAACCTTGATGAGTCTCGTTGCTAAAAAACGATTTATTAAATAATTTAGAAACTTTAGAGCAGATATAGTCACTTTTAGATTTATCGAAACACCATTTAACCAGATATTCAAATTGTTTTTTTAATATGATAGTGAGGAAGGTTAGTGTACAAAGTAGAAAAATCGTAGCTATTCTGTATGGTAAGTACCTTCAAAAGCGCGAAGTTTGTCTAAAACATCGAGCGAATTTTTCACACTCCAGAAATGGGTGATGAATGAGTGTGCGAATGAAGAACCCCTGGGTTTCCGAGGATGGAAATGATTAATACCACTGTTCTCAAATACCTTTTCGCAGTATCGAATAATAAATTCTTTCATAGTAGTCAAAGCAAGTGATAAGACTTTAGAAATATAAAAGTGAGAGAACACATACTTGCATCCTCGGAAACCCAGGGGTTCTTCTCTCGCTTACTCATTTATGACTCCTGGGACATTTAGTATGAAATTGTTCGTTTCGAGTTCAGGATCTGATCTTGAACTTGATGGAACAAAAGTGATCAGCACCTCAAGATCTACCAGCTCTGAAATTTTGAAGAAAATCTAACAACCCATGTAGGAGTTATTGCCCTTTTTGTGGATTTTTTGCAAATTTTGCACCTGTTTAGCTCAATATCTTGAAAACTGTACAAGATATTTGAGAAATTTAAATTACATATTGTTAAGCGCATCGTTAGTTAGTTATTGCTTTACTCCCAAGCAGCGCGATTTCGGCTATATCCGGGAGATGAACATGAAAGTGGTGATACAATGAACATGAAATGATGATGAAGTGGAGGAAATGGGGACACAAGGCCAATCGGGTAGGAGAGTTTTGACTGCCACTGGAAAAAGGAGTGATGGGTAGGGACGGAAAATTTTGCCTCCTGCATGGGGATCCTACGGGTCCTACTCTTACCGAGACCTGCAGCAGGGTTCTTTAACGTGCGAGGAACGTGACATTTTTCCCCAACACGGTGCACCACTATGGTTTGCGGTCAGGTTTTCCGCATTATCGCCTGACGACCCCGTATCTCTCGGTATCAGGGCTGCCCCATTCAACCACCTGGGGCACACATCCCAGTCGCTTTGTGGGCAAAGCGGCCTGACCCGATGTCAGGTTTCTGAGCGCTCTTTAGTGGACTTTTACCGACAAGATTAGCGCTGCTGCGGGCCTATTCGCCTCCCGGGCCCCGCACGGGAGTTAAGCGCATCGAGTGAGTGAGTGAGTGAGTTGGTGTTTTAAGCCCGTGCAACGCTATATAGGTTATTTACAGGCCATGAACATGAAAAGAATGATAAAATGAACATGAAATGATGATGATAAATGAAATATGGGGATGGGGTGGGAAACAAAGGACCGGTAAATTTTGAAGAACCACAGGAAAAAGGGGAGAGGTGGGTAGGGTCGGAAAATTTAGCCTATGTGGTGCACTACTGGGCGGTCCACAAAGGGGTCTTTTACGTGCATGAAGCGTGGCACTCTCCACACACGTTGGCCCACTATGGTCGGCGGTCAGGGTTTCCGTATTATAGACCTGACAACCCCCGCGGACGAGGGCTACCCTATTCAGCCACCTAGGGTACACACTTGGTCGCTCTGTGGGCTGAGCACCGACCCGACGTCGGAATCCCAAGACCCTTAGTCGCCTCTTACGACAAGCTAGGCTCTGCTGCGGGCCTATTCGCCACCCGGGCCCCGCACGGGAGTTAAGCGCATCGAGATCTACAAAATAAGTAATAGGGTCAACGTTGTAGGACCTTTCCTTTGAGGAGCTATTGCCCTTAGAACGTCCAAATTGAGCATTTAAAAATCATTTCCTCATCACATTGAAAACGTTAACTCCTCTGACACTTTAAGTTCAATTGGAACCAAACTTGGTATTGTCGTTTATTAGCATTAGGTGTATAGAACTGATGTGGGGATTTTTGATTGGTTGTAAAACATGACTGCTGTGGCTAAAAATAGAACATTAGGTTAAACTGCATTTTTTTTTTGCTAATAACTCAAAAAGGGTGACAGATTTTTAGATTTTGATTGAGAATAAAAGTGATCAGCACCTTAAGATCCACCATATTGTCAGATAACCCCATTATTAGTCTTATGACCCTTTCAACGTCAAATAGATTTTGCCTTATAAACTTTACTTCAGGCACATATGTCAAGTGAGCGATTCAGGCTCCTTGGAGCCTCTTGTTTCCGATTACCGCTCCTTTAGTCCGAGATTGCTCTGACGTCCTCGGCATTTTTCCAGCAAGCTGGTGCCGTGGGACGTCAAAGTTACGATAACGTAATCAACCCTTCCTACGATTCCCTCCCTGAGGGTTACGATTCCAACCCATTACTAGAAGAAAATGATATGTGGAATAAGTGTACGCGACACAACCTACATTATAAACGTATATTTTAAATATCCACAATGGAAAACAGTCAGCAGCCTTCAATGTGACCAGCGGTCGCTGCTCGCTGTTTATCAATTGGCCCCTGGATTGAAAACAAAAAACATATGATTCAAGCCCAATTTCAAAGTGCAATGAAAGACCCTCTTCTTGACAAAAAACAATTAACATAAATTCGACTTAATACACACATAAGCTTTGATAAAGATTCCTGGCTTAGGACAGGCACATAAAAATGTGGCGGGGTTAAACTAGTTTTTTGGCGCCAACCTTCCCCCTATTGATAATCAAAGCACAAACTAATACACAGTAAAAATCAAATCGATAGAAGTTCAATTCAACAAGAGAGTATCTGAGACAACAGGACAACAAGTAATTAACGGGACGTAGAGATACTCTCTTGAGAACACACTCGCAATGGAAGAGGGAGGTTTGGCGCCATAAAACCTGGTTTAACCCACCATTTCGTTTGAAATGCCTGTACCAAGTCAGGACCATTGCGATCCACCAGTTCTCCGGTATGACTGATTCGTTTTTGTCATTTTCTCTGGACTCTGAGATTGATCATTCAAGTTCGGTAGTTTTGTTATTACCTTTATTTACTGACAGCTAGCTAAGAAGCATCTACGACTGATGTAAAAAAATCAAGTATAAATCCGACACAACACGTCAAATAATTCATGATTTGATGATCACACAAAACCGACACACTTGACCGCTGTAATGCTCAAAAATGACATAAGTATAAAAAGTATAAAAAAAAGTATAAAAAGGCAATTAACATTTTGAAGTAAGTATCAAATTATCAATATTTTTACCAAAGAAGACTAAATTCAAAGATTTTACTAAAATATCCATTTCATAACCTTTATTTAATAAAGTTTTAAGCCATTTTTTTTTCATTCCCAAAGGATTGTTTTTGAATTTATTTGCTTTATAAACAACATTACCGTAGAAATCTGGATTGGATATTCCCTTTAAAATCGAAATTCGTCGTGTACAGTTAAATTTTCCAATAAGGTATAGATATTTATGATAAAACATATTAAACGACTTCACTAATTTGAGGTAACGATATCCTTGTTTTAGTAATTTTTTTGTAATACACCGTTTTTTAGCTCACCTTGCCGAAGGCAATGTGAGCTTTTGCCATCACTTGGCGTCCGTCGTCTGTCGTCCGTCGTTCAACTTTTCAAAAATCTTCTTCTCTTAAACCACTTGGCCAAAGGTAATGAAACTTGGTAGGGTTGTTTTGTAGTATGTCCTTTACATAACTGTCGTTCAAAATTTTGATTTGACAAAAAACATGGCCGCCATGGCTAAAAATAGAACATAGGGGTAAATTGCAGTTTTTTGCAAATTACTCAAAAACCGTAACAGATATCAAAATTCTGGCAGAGTAAAAGTCATCAACACCTCAAGAGCTACCTGCCCAGAAATTTTCAAGAAGATCCAACAACCGATGTAGGAGTTATTGCCCTTTTTCTGGATTTTTCAAAAAAATTACTTATTTAGCCCTACATCTTGAAAAATATACAAGATATTTCAAAAATTTAAATTGCATATGACTAAGCACATCAAGAACTACAAAAGTTGTAACAGAGTCAAAGTTGTAGGATCGTTCCTTTAGGAGTTACACCCCTTGGATCGTAAAAATTGGCCATTTTCATAGCTTTTTGTTCAACTTTTCAAAAATCTTCTCTGAAACCGCTTGTCAAATGAAATGAAACTTGGTAGGGTTGTTCTGTAGTATGTGGTCTACAAAATAAATGTTCGAAATGTTGTTTCCACAAAAAACATGGCCGCCATGGCTAAAAATAGAACATAAGGGTAAATTGCATTTTTTTGCATATTACTTACAAATGATAACATATATTAAATTTCTGTTTGGGTAATAATGATCGGCACATAAAGATCTACCTGCCCTGAAGTTTTGAAGAAGATCTGACAATGGTTGTAGGAGTTATTGCCCTCTTTCTTGATTTTTTTTTCTCTTTAAATTTTGCACTTTTAAGACAAATATCTTGAAAACTATACAAGATATGCGAAAAATTTAAATTGCATATGGTTAAGAACATAAAGATCTAAAAATTATGTATTGGGGTCAAAGTTGTAAAACCTTTCTTGATAGGAGTTGTTTCCCTTAGAACATTAAAATTGATTATTCCAGAGTAGCAGTCCTTTGTTAAAATATCCAGCTTATAGGTATCATCGAATACAAGGTGAGCGATTCAGGCTCCTGGGAGCCTCTAGTTATCATTAAAATCAGACACACCACTGCAGATCCGAGCATATCTTACCAACTGTGAAATATATACTCCGTAAGACGGAGCAAGTGGTACATATCCCTCTAGAAAAGGAAAATTCACAATAGGAAATGAAAAGTCATCCCGTTTATCATATATTTTAGTGTGTAATTTTCAATTGATTATACTTAAATCTAGATCTAAAAATGGGCATCTATCACTGGTAAGGTTAGATTTATTCAAAGTTAATTCCTTGGGATAAATTTCCGTAATAAAATAAGAAAATGTGGGATTGTTTAGTGAAAGAATGTCGTCTAAATATCTGTATGTATAATTAAAAGTTTCAATGAAATGTTGTCTGTTGGGGTCTTTTTGAAGTTTGGCCATAAATTGGGATTCATAACAATACAAAAAAAAGGTCAGCAATAAGTGGGGCACAATTAGTTCCCATAGGGATACCAATGACTTGGCGATAAATTGTTCTCCCAAAACGAATATAAATGTTGTCCAAAAGATAATTTAGAGTAGTTATCATTTCTGCATCAGTCCAATAGACGTAACCTTGATGAGTCTCGTTGCTAAAAAACGATTTATTAAATAATTTAGAAACTTTAGAGCAGATATAGTCACTTTTAGATTTATCGAAACACCATTTAACCAGATATTCAAATTGTTTTTTAATATGATAGTGAGGAAGGTTAGTGTACAAAGTAGAAAAATCGTAGCTATCAACTGTATGGTAAGTACCTTCAAAAGCGCGAAGTTTGGGGTCGTACTAAAGACCTGAAAATGGACCTGAAAAGACCTGAAAAATATTACATGCCGATATTCAATTTTGCATTACTTTTTTGTTTCTTGATGAATTTTCTTCAAATAAAAATATTTTGAAACTAGGTAAATATGGCATTTTCAGGAAATATTTGGTTTTAATTTCAATAAATATTTACGACCAAAAACCTGGACCTGAAAGGGAATTTGGAAAGACCTGAAAGACATGAAAATCATTGCCACCTTTATTTTTATAATTGCAAAACTTTTTTTTTTTATCTGTAATGATATTGATATCTGTCAAACTTAAATAATGAAAAAAAAGAAAAGTTATTGCACAGCAATCACTTTTTTTACTTGTTTTAATATAACTCTTTATGATTGCTTTTGTCGTTTCTGCCAGTGAGGCTTAAACATTGAATTGGAGATTTTACTTTGGTTTTGATTTATTTTTTTATTGTTTTCTTTGAAAAAAAAAACAACATTTAAATTTTACAATTTGAAATTGTATTTAGTGTAAGTTGTACATGTATGAAGGTTGAGTGTTTACTTATGAACAGGTTTTTTTTTTATCTTTTTGCGAAATTATTGAATGTTTTTGGGGAGGATTTTTTTCTTCTGTGTTCTTGTTTTTTCGTTCGTTTGTGTGTTTTTTTTTGTGTGTGTTTGTTTTTAGTTTTTGTTTTTGTTTGGTTTAACAGTATCAGCTAATAATTAATCAGCCAATAAAGGACACGTGCCATCTCAGTTAATTGTACAACAATAAACTCTTGAAATTATAACCATAATTAAAAAGTGAATGTGACCTCTTGTTAATCAATAAACAAAATTATCATAGATTAAATCAAATTTAATTGGATAATCTAATTATCTGATATTATCGATTTATATATATATATAACTTTATTCTCATAAACCAAGCATTTAGGTACAGAGAAATACTATGTACAATATATACAACATTACAGACACACAATACAACACAGAACAGTAACACAAAAATACACTTCAACTATTACAAATGACAACAGACATATATCAATACAGTATTCAGCTTACAAATAAAGGAGAAAAAACTTACAAAAGGTCTGGAATATGAAAACATATGAAAGATATGAAACAAACATAAACATAAGAAGAACAAAGAAGCTTAACTCAGCAACAGATTAATCAAGTCAAAAACATTCATAGATAACAAGACAATAAAAATAGCTAACAATTAAACCAAAAAAAAAAAAGACACAAACAAACAGCAACATATTAAAACAATAATAGGCAACAAGTAAATAGATAGGAAAACAAACAAAGCAACATACAGTTTATTTATCAACAACAAATAATGAAGAATATCACATATATACTGAAGTTCTAGCTGTCAATTACAATTACAACTGCATACTCTATCTATGTTCTCTGCAAAACCATTCTGCCCCTGGTGTTATACCAGCGCACTTTTCATGTACCCATTTACTGCACGGAACTCTTCCTCTTTTGGCTTCACATCCGACCATGTTTTCAAAGATGTCTGGCTTTCCACAAGAGCAGTTACAGTCTATTTTGGAATGATGGATCTTAATAGAACAGGAAGTTATTGGACTTTGAGGGAAAGGTGTGAAATGTCCCTTTTCTAAGCAATCTATAAGATGGTCTCGCATGTAATGTTCTATAGAATTAGTCTTTCCAGTTGTATCATATCCCGAATTATAGCAGAATTGTATTAAATTTGCTAAAGCATAGAGTCCACTTACTGGTCTGCTGACTGGAGGCTGGGTAGTGGGTCTGGAAGGCTGGCTTGCTGGTCTGCTGGCTGGAGGCTGGGTAGTGGGTCTGGCAGGCTGGGTTGCTGGTTTTAGGGCTGGAAACTCTTGGTCGTATGTAGGACAAGGCTTGTCTTCTGTGATTTCAGATGGAGTAGACAGAAGGGCATCTCTATATGGGGTAGGCTCTTGGTGCTCTATATTAGTTTTCGGCAAACCATTTGGAAGGGTTGGCAAACGTAAAGCATTTCTGTACAGATAAGAGACATTACTGGTTCTAGTTGCTGCTGGACGGAGGCAAACTATCCTAAGGACTGTTTTAACCTCCTGAACAAGACGACTAGTAACAGTTTTCACACCAAGGGGAGACAGATGAAGACCATCACGGCTTAGCAGGTTGCGCTGAATCTTACCACGGATCTTAAATAGAGGATGGCTTACATAATGGAGAAATGTCTGTTTACTGGCAATTTGTTGAAGACGCTGGTTTATCGAAAAGGCTTTGGCATTGATGGTGGCTATAAAATCAGGACTGGATACTTTGGCGTTTGGGAAAAGATTCTTGTCTCTTGGAAGAATACCAGAAATGACGATGTGGATGTCTGGGTTAAGTCTCTGGATGCTTTGCACAAGATGAGCAAAGTGCTGTATTGTTTCTTGTACAGAATCTGTGGCAATGTTGTTGGCACCAAGGTGGAGTACGGCCACTTTATAGTTAGGAACAAGGTCTTCTATCTCTGGCAACATCTGCTGGACCGTGAAACCCGAACGGGAGACAATTCGAAAGCTGCTGCTAAGGTACTGGTGAAAGTACTTGGTCTGGCTATGACCGGCTACTAAGACGTCTGACATTATGGATATGTGTAAGGTATTGATTTAAAATCAAAAGTGGAACAATGATAATTTTCCTCTGAATTTATGGGAAAAGGGCAGAATAGGGCTTCGGAAGTTTTAATAGTAAAAACACTTTCTCTGTCTTAATTTTTGGACCTTTTACAAAAAGGTGTTTTGACAAACTGTCTGTATAACCATTCTTCATTTTTTGCGCTTTCAAAACAATTCCTCGAATGATTGTTGTCAAAACAATTTCTGTTTGGACAACAATATTTTTTATGGTCACTCAAGGATAATGATTGAATGACAATTAACAATCATTTACCGTTAAATACCTGCAATATACAACTAGGAAGCCATAAATCAACCCCTAATCAACATACCCAGGGGGGGAGTAAATCCATGTGTATATTCAAAAGAATTCCCTGTATGACTATGTGTATTGAAAACCATATCACCTCTATTATTTAAGTATAAAAATATCTTTAAAATCATAAAGAATAGAAACATAAATAATAAGAATTAAAAATAATATAACAAAAATGCGCATTTTTAAAAAAAATAATTTTCCAATCTGTTTTAATCCCCGAACAGGCGCGTAGCTGCCGTTAGGCAAAAAAGCTTTTGCCTGCACTTAATTTTGCCAATTTTTTTTTTTAAGTTCCTCACACATTATACTGTTGATCGTTAATGTAATGATATTAAAATCTGTTTATCTGTTAGTGTTTAAAGTAGAATGCATCATGATCAGTATATTGTTAAATTGTGGATCTCCAATGTTGTTCAGGCTTTTGTACTGTTTACAAGTGATCATCCCGACAATCTTTGAAAAAAATGAAAAAGTTTGATTTCTACTATAAGCCAATTGATCAGAGGGCTAGTGTTACACATGACTCGGAAGCAGCCTGGCATCAACAAGTTCTTCGTCTCCCCAGGGCCCCCCACCAGGACTCTGCCCTGGACCTGCTGGGGGCCTTGAGCGGCCCCCAGACCCCTCGCCGTAAGTTTGCCTACACTTCCCTTTTGTCCCAGCTACGCCCCTGCCGAAGATCATGTGAATATTCTATACACCATGCAGATTGTTCATAAACCTCATTAATTAACTTTTTTTAAACAGAACTTAAATTATAAGCTATATTACAGATAAATAAGTTTTCACTAATTTAAGTAAACAATATAGAACAATTATGGGACGAATTAAATAATTATCTAAAACTTCTGTAAACAAATTAGTACTATGATCACTCACTATATTTACTTATTAAATTTCAGTCAAATCAAGGCTTTTAATTTAGAAAGATAATTAATTAAATGAACAAACATAATCATATTGATAAATATTTTTTTTAAGAATCTTACATATATTGTTAGAAAAATAGAAGGTATGTTTGTTTTTTTTTCAGGTCATTCAGTTTTTTTTTCAAAATTAAATTTCAGGTCCAAATATTTGTTTTATAAATAATGTTTTGAAATAAAATTGGATACCTGCTAACATGTCTATATTTGTGTAGTTTCTTAATCTGTTCATTTCAAGAAAATTCATTAGAAAACAAAAAAGGTATGCTAAATTGAATAACAATTGGTAAGATTTTCTTTCTTTCAGGTCTTTTCAAATTCATTTTCAGGTCCAGTTTTTGGGATGCAAATATTTATTGAAATTAAAACCATATATCTGGTACAAATCTCATATTTTTCTTGTTTCTATATCAATTTATTTTCATCAAATCTATCGAGAAACAAAAAAGTTATGCAAAAATGAATATCGGCATGTAATATTTTTCAGGTCTTTTCAGGTCTTTTTTCAGGTCTTTTCAGGTCTTTAGTACGACCCCGAAGTTTGTCTAAAACATCTAGCGAATTTTTCACACTCCAGAAATGATTAATACCACTGTTCTCAAATACCTTTTCGCAGTATCGAATAATAAATTCTTTCATAGTAGTCAAAGCAAGTGATAAGACTTTAGAAATATAAAAGTGAGAGAACACTTACTTGCATCCTCGGAAACCCAGGGGTTCTTCTCTCGCTTACTCATTTATGACCCCTGGGACATTTAGTATGAAATTGTTCGTTTCGAGTTCAGGATCTGATCTTGAACTTGATATTATCTATATATAGAAACATGTTTAAATCGCATTAGAAAAATGTAAAGCGACCAATCAGAAAGCTCTATACAAAACTATCAAAAACGAAGTATTTCATGCGTAATGTCCCAGGGGTGATGAACGAGTAGGAGAGAGAAGAACCCCTGGGTTCCGAGGATGACTTATTTGAAGCATTTATAAGGATTTTTGTGTAATTTAGGGATCCAGTACATTGTAGGTAATTTATTGTATGTAGGAGCGGCTCGTAGTGATGTGGTATTTAAAATATGATCCTCAATAATACTAAATTCTGTAGATTGGCCGTGAATAAAAGTGTTGGAGCGTTTAATTTCTTGCATCAACACTTCAATGTTATATTTTCGTCATACAATAACGACATAATTTGCAGCTTTGTCTGCAGGAACGAAAACGTATTGTGAAATACAAATGACAACAAAGTTCCAGACAATTAATTTTGCTACGCCTGACGCGCGTTTCGTCTATTCAAGACTCATCAGAGGCGCTCTACCAAAAATATTGAAAAAGCCAAACACTATATGATTATGAAGAGCATATAACAGTAAAACCAAAAATACCAAATTGGGTAACCAAATTAATACTAAGATGATCAACCTATGTCTGGGGTAGGAAGACCCTTAGGATTTAGACAATTTTGAAATTTAAACGGATAATTTAAAGCTTTGATGTATTCTCCAACACAAAAGTGTTGGTGCCGGAGCGGGCTAACCTCGGGGAATTAAAACTCCACCAGCAGCGCTAACCTTCACGTGTGTTCGAAATACAAATGACAACAAAGTTCCAGACAATTAATTTTGCTACGCCTGACGCGCGTTTCGTCTATTCAAGACTCATCAGAGGCGCTCTACCAAAAATATTGAAAAAACCAAACACTATATGATTATGAAGAGCATATAACAGTAAAACCAAAAATACCAAATTGAACCAAGTGAACGCATTTTTGACTTAATTCTTTTTTGATATGTATTTGATCGAAATTTTACAAAGGAGTTTAGAAAGTGACTTGTTCTGAGTTTAACAATTGACATGAAGTTATTTATAAAATTGTCATCTGCTTCTTCTCTTTTGATCCACGATTTACAGAAAGAGAGAAGTGCAGTTTTGATACAATCGAAGCAAGAATTCCAATTGATCTTTGAGGGGGGTCTAAATTTTGGGCCCTTTTTCAGAAAATTCATTATATCTGGGTCCTTGACGATGGTAAGGTCACCGGTAACAGCATGGTCACAAGGAACATATTAAAAATCAGAATTACTACAGTCGCATGACAAAGGAACATTCGTATCCAGTTCTTCATCAGTAGTGGTTGACGTATAATTAAAAATAATGTTTCGGGTAGGTTTTTTATATTTATAAGATACAATATGAGGTTCAGTATTAGAAAAATAAGGTGGAATGAGATCTTTGATTTTTGGATCCACTCCCTAAGGAAAACAGCAAAACCAATTGTCGGCGCTCGAGTACGCATTGAAATAGACGATTTTTTACCCATAGAGTGACTGTAAGTGGAGTCGTACACTTTTTATGGCTTTTACTTTTAAAATCTCGACCGCAAATGTGAATCGGTTCCAATCTTTTTCCAAAATATAGAGGTGGACAAGAACTTCAAACGCTCAATATATTTTTTGAAAATTATTAGCAAGTTACCATTTTACAGATTATTATTTGAAGGTAACTAAAGCGTAAAAAATTGCTAAAAATAGTACGTGGAGTCGTACACCTCAAAAGTTTGAAAATTTCCAATATTTTTTACTTAGTCGTATATGGGGTGAAAGACAATCATTTCAAAGACATTTTGTCACTGCTTATTTTCCAGAAAATAGCAGGATGACATCGTGTCTGTTTATTTATCAGTATGCATACACGATGCATTTGTGCGGCGTTTTTGCCACCTCTAAAAATTTATATTCTGAGCATAAATACTTAAATCACGATTGAAATTTTTGAAAATATAAGCGGAAAATAATTCAAATAACATTGTTTTGCAATGTTCAAGTGATTTCCGATCTTAGCTTACACAAGAAGGTGTTTTCAACTTTATTTCTTTTCTTTCTTTATGCTGAACGATGGTGCTGGGAATCCCTAAAACTATTGTAGCTTATTTCCAAGAATTTTTTCAAAAATATTTTATAAGCTGTGTTAGACAGATCGTTTTATTCAGTTTTCAATAGATATATTGTTTGTATAACAAATACAAATTCCTAATTGACGTTTTAGACATGAAAAGTTTACAATTTAGCGGATTTATGAGACCTCGATATAATAGTTTATCAACTCAAAATCGTGACTTATCCTGTTAAAAAGCATATTAATGCTATAGTATCATTTACTCGAATTTGACCCAGGTTGTCATCTCAGTACAAAAATTTACGATTTTAATTTTCAAATTATTAATTTTCCTTATCTACACATCCTCGGAAACCCAGAGGTTCTTCACTCGCTTACTCATTCATGAATGAGTAAGCAAGTGAAGAACCCCTGGGTTTCCGAGGATGTATCTACAGAGCAATATACCTACTTCCCCTGCATACGGTGTTTATATTTCACAACTTATTCGATATGCCAGAGCTTGCACACATTTCACAGATTTTTTGATCAGACACCTATTTCTACGTGACCGACTTATGGAGCAGGGCTATAAGAAAATACGTCTCATACGATCCCTAAAAATATTCTTTCTTCGTTATCAGCCACTGGTGGAAAAGTTCAAAAGATATGATAGTTAAGTGTTTTAATTAGTGTTTGACTGGTCTGCTGTACTGAGATGATCACCTCAATATCCCTATTGTGTCTCACAACCATGTTGTATTCTATGGTCATTACCGGATCCTAAGATCGCAATGGAAGAGGGAGGTTTGGAGCCATAAAACCTGGTTTAACCCACTATTTCGTTTGAAATGCCTGTACCAAGTCAGGACCATTGCGATCCACCAATTTTCCGGGATGACTGATTCATTTTTGTCGTTTTCTCTGGACTATGAGATTGATCATTCAAGTTCGGTAGTTTTGTTACACATAAAAATATTTGTATAATCATTTCCCGTAAAAGTTTATTTTGAAATAAACCAAAAGTGTACGACTCCACGTACATATGTAATTTTACACCATTATCAAACATCAAATTGACTTATGAATGTTTAATTACTTAGTAATTGATATAATTAAAGATCTGATCCTGAACTTGATGAAGTTCAAGATCAGTGTAAAAGTAAAAAGATCATCTTCGTTCTCCGCTATTGGCAATTTTTTGTGATTTGTTGAAATACTTTTCCGTGCATCGTGATAGGATAATGCACGTGAACCGTTCTCAGCAAAATATTGTAAGAGATTGTGCAACTAAATTAATATGCAAGCATGGGAAACCACTGGTTTAACATCCTCGGAAACCCAGGGGTTCTTCTCTTGCCTACTCGTTCGTGATGAATGAGTAAGCGAGAGAAGAAGCCCTGGGTTTCTGAGGATGCTGGTTTAAGTGCTATTTTGAAAATATTATATACTCAAAATGGCACTTTATTATACAGATGTCTGTCTGTTACACCTGTGGAAGGGAATACCCCCTCAGAAGACAGTTGACTAGACATGTGAGAGATGCTCATCCCAAGAAGGTCATAAGATGCAGGTTCTGTAGCTATATGACGTCAGCAAGCACTAGATTCAGGATGGTGCAACATGAGAAGGCCAAACACTCTCATGCATTGACAGATGCCGGTATGAAGGAAAGGGAAGAAACCTACCCAGAATCGCCTAAGCCTGCACCAAGACCTGCACCTAAACCTATCAACAACCTGGTCAAGACCCCAACAAACAAGAGAACTTGGACTAGAACCAAACCTAATGAAGACAGACCATCTTCTCCAAAGTTAACAAGATGTATCACACCCATTTCGCCACTTTCGGAGATAACAGGTTGCAGCATATCCTTAGGAATTGAGGACCATGGTCCAGTGAGCCCTATAAGAAAAAACCTGGAGGGACTTTTTCAGGCTAGGCCTATTACTTCAGAGGAGACTGTATCACTAGGCAGTGAAGTAAATGAGACGACTAGCATGACTAATGAGAGAGACTATGGATACAACTGAGACAGCAACTGACCTGATAGAAGACATATCGGTACATGAAACGGTAGAAGACCGAAGGGTAGTGAAAGACGGTAGACATCTTTCATTCCCTGACCTAGGCCTATTGAACCCTCCTACTGAGGATAAATTTTTGGCACCACCATCAAGATACTTGTGCTCGAGAGAAGCTGCCAGGGTTTTGGCTGTTTACACCTTAGCAGCAGTATGGATGCCAGACCCCAAAGTTAGTCAGTTAAAGAATGAGGGAACACAGACAAATTTATTTACACATAGTTCTGTAGACATTCAAACAGAGGTAAATGTAAGCGTGGAGGACGAGACCTAAACAGAGGACAGAAGAGTGGTAATTCTCAACTCATCTACACAGACCCGACGCATCATCATAACAGATTCAGACACTCAGACGACGGAGGACGAAGACCACCTACGCAGGTATGTTAATGCCGTTTGAGAAACAATATCCGGAATTTCGATTTTTACCGTTTTTGACTTGAATTGTATATTTTATGACGTTAGGAGAATATGTCATTTCCGCTTAAGTTTTATGACGTTTATGTAAATAATACACTATTTAAGGACATTTCTTTATATGTTGTTACAACAACACAACTATCTAGTCAATTTGAAACGTATTTATCAAAGCAAATACTTGTAACAATGAGACAGTAAAGCATTTTTAGTATTGGTTCTCGTGATCCCGAAGAAGATTTTGTTTTGACGGCAACGACTCAACAGGTGCGCCATTTAGAAAATGTTAACACAATTTTGTTTTGGTGAGAATGGAGACAAACCATATTTTCAAGGTTAACAAGTAAGTTCTATCTTTTAATTCTAATGCCATATGTGCTTAAATTTACACAATAAAACATGTTGGCATTACTTCTACAAAAAAAGGGGGGGTACTTGCTTTTATTTATTTATTTAAATACTTTAAAATCACATTTATCATATAGATTTACATTTTAGCATTATATGTATTACTTAAATGAAAGTCTTGGGCAACATAGATATATCTGAAATATCATGAATTTTATGTTATTCTGAAAGTTTACATGTGAAAATTTTGATATTTGATAAATTATAAGCACTTTAAAAAGCATACAGTTTGGTATATCTAAGATAAGAATTTTTATAATGAGAAGATGCTTTATGCATATGTACATTTATCTTTTTTCTTATATTAATCTACCATTTGCTATAACTAGTTTATGATGAGGTATTCCTTTTGAATGTTTCATTTTTGCATTTCAAAGTATACTAGAATAGCATCTTTTTTAGTTGAAATATTTGTTTTATTATTTTCAGCTTGCAATTTTCTTCCTTGATGAAATCTGGTGTGTGGTTTTTACAAAGAGAAGTTATTCTATTGGCAGTCTATATGCTATTATGATGAATGGTCTTTTATAGGATGGATGTTATATTCTATGGAATTCAATGAAGGAGACATCATCCCTTATTAGTTTATACATAATTATATATACATTTAATTAAAGAAATTGAGGAGCTGGAGTTTTCAAAGTGCGACTAATAAAAGTGGTTATTTCATTAATTTAACTGAAGGCATAGAATAATTGTGTGCACTTACCAAGTATGATGAAAGTTATTATTCTCACTCTGTGAAGCTCAATGAAGGATCACCACCCTTTGGAATGGATAGCTGTATGTGTTTAAGTGTTAACATTCATAGTATAAAAAAGTTTTGTTGTGATATTCTGTTCTTTTTTTCACAAATGCATTCTTATTGTTTTAATAGCAACCAGTATGACCAGATAAACTTTAGTTTGGATATAAAATATAGAAAGTCAAAAATGTAAATGCTTTGATTGACATAAAGTACATTTCATACTTAAACAAAGACAAAGCATGAAGACCAAAAAGGACACAAAAAATCATGCATATAAAACAAATTTACATTCAAATAAAATACTTGAGTATAATTTCATATACTCACTACTCAGATTAATTAAGTTAAATTCTTTCAATGAAATGAGTGAAAAGTCAGCGATATAAAACAGTATTTATTGGACAACAAAATAAATATAAGTACTGAGTCTGATTGAAATCAAAGCAACTGTAAACAGCATACATGGACACTGTACACTTTTCAAACAGATTTTACTCATGAAAACAAATTATAAGGCAAAGCAGAAACACATGCAGCAATAAGAAAAAAATAGTATGATAATTATGGAATATGATGATCCTGAGTTGTGTTCAGTTGAATTCAACATAAATTAGGAGCTTTGCTTTGTAACTTATTAGATCTGTTTAACTAAATGGAACCAATATAAATAGTCTTAAACAAAAAAAAAGTCACAGTAAAAAAAAGTAGAATGAAATGGGTTGAGGTTCTATGACATAAAACTATTGCATTATCTGCAGTATGACATGTATGATTCTGTTTTATGTATGACCTAGCGCACAGATTGTATACCTATCCTCAGTGTTCTAGGATTTTTTGGCCACATGGACTTTCCAAGGGAAAGTTGTTATAAAAAATGACTTACCCACACCTCAGATTGACTTACCAAACTAAAATTGTAATTATAATATTGAATTTCGAATGCTGGTAACTGGTTACCTGTTTCCTTATATGATTTCAACAGAACAGATAATATGGATAAATGCAGAGCCACCAGCTTGATTTTTCTACACTGTGGATAAATGAGCCTTATTGAGTGAGACTTGAGCAACACATCTAGACTAGAGATGAGAGATATAAAATGTTCACCTCTTTCTAATGAGTGAGTGAGTGAGTTGGTGTTTTACGCCCGTGCAACGCTATATAGGTTATTTACAGGCGATGAACATGAAAACGATGATACAATGAACATGAAATGACGATGATATATGAAATATGGGATGGGGTGGGAAACACAGGGACGGTAAATTTTGAAGAACCACAGGAAAAGGGGAGAAGTGGGTAGGGGCGGAAAATTTAGCCTATGTGGTGCACTACTTGGCGGTCCACAAAGGGGTCTTTTACGTGCATGAAGCGTGGCATTCTCCACACACGTTGGCCCACTATGGTCGGCGGTCAGGGTTTCCGTATTATAGACCTGACAACCCCCGCGGACGAGGGCTACCCTATTCAGCCACCTAGGGTACACACTTGGTCGCTCTGTGGGCTGAGCACTGACCCGACGTCAGAATCCCAAGACCCTTAGTCGCCTCTTACGACAAGCTAGGCTCTGCTGCGGGCCTATTCGCCACCCGGGCCCCGCACGGGACCACCTCTTTCTAAAAAGGAGTCATTTATTTAGTTAATTAACTCAGAATTGAAAACATTCAAATGATTTAAAACTTTAATTAGAGATCAGATTTAAAAAATTCTCATGAAGTAGTATTGTTGAAAGTTATTAAATATTTATCATGCAGTAAGATTGTAGATTTTGTCTGCTTCTTATAAAGAGGTGAACATAAGAAAAACACAATAAATTTCAATTCATATTTTATTTTATTTATCTTCTGGTTCCAGCTCTCTGATTTTCCTTGGCTGGGACAGCACAGGATTTATGGTATGTCCCTTTACATGTTTGGTTCCTTTAGAGGTCAACCAAGTGTTAACATCCCTGTCTGGTACATAATCTGCTACACTGGGGCCAGATAAATTTATTTTCATTAAAAACTGCAGGGTTTCCTGATCCAATCTATTCCTTGCAGGTGTTTTGATTGATTTCATTGTTGAGAATACCCTCTCACACTCAGCTGTGCAGGGGCTGATACAACACATCAACTCTATGACTTTCAGAATGTTTTTAAACCTATCCTGCCTTGTAGCCAGAAGAACTTCATACAGCTGTAATACAACAGACTCAAAATAATAAAATGAATATATAATATTGCAGCATGATTACAGTACTGATAGTCAAATACTAGTATATAAGATCAAATTATGAAAATAAAGTTTTCTATTATCTCTGTTATTGATTTACAGAAGAGAAATGTGATTGTCACATGGAATAAAAGTGACCCATTGCGAATCCCACAAAAACACAAGAAAAACTTTATAATATTTGTACAACTGAACAGAAAACAGCCAGCAGCCTTAGATCATAACCAGTAATTAATAAATTCATGTACATATTTGTCAAGAGTGGATATATAATAATTTGATTTCATAAACAAATAATTTGTAACCTGTTACCTCCTTCATTTCATTTGGGGCCCGCAGCAGAGCCTAGCTTGTCGTAAGAGGCGACTAAGGGTCTTGGGATTCCGACGTCGGGTCGGTGCTCAGCCCACAGAGCGACCAAGTGTGTACCCTAGGTGGCTGAATAGGGTAGCCCTCGTCCGCGGGGGTTGTCAGGTCTATAATACGGAAACCCTGACCGCCGACCATAGTGGGCCAACGTGTGTGGAGAGTGCCACGCTTCATGCACGTAAAAGACCCCTTTGTGGACCGCCCAGTAGTGCACCACATAGGCTAAATTTTCCGACCCTACCCACCTCTCCCCTTTTTCCTGTGGTTCTTCAAAATTTACCGGTCCTTTGTTTCCCACCCCATCCCCATATTTCATTTATCATCATCATTTCATGTTCATTTTATCATCCTTTTCATGTTCATCGCCTGTAAATAACCTATATAGCGTTGCACGGGCGTAAAACACCAACTCACTCACTCACTCATTTCATTTGGACTTTGATTTACAAGATAAGCTTTCAGCAAAGAAAACTCAGCTTTGATGTGTTCAATTTCTTCAGCATCACTAAAAATGACAGGAAAAGTAGACAATAGGTTGACTAGATCTTGTGTCCCAAACTGAGCCAAGGCTATTCTGTCCCTAGGCCATCTTGAATAGTCAAAAACTCTAAAATACTTCAACGGCTCCTCTTTGAAGCATGCAAACCTGAAAATGAAAACATAACAAGTAAATAAATTCATAAAAATAAGTGAATAAATCTTTGGTTCAATTCTTTTTCAGCAGGACAATGGTGGGGGGGTCCAACTTGACAGTAATAGATTAAGACTAGTATGAAAATTAAATTGTAATAATAAGTTTATTATTGATATCGAACTTTAAATTTAATAAACTATAATAACTTATGAATCAAAAATAAATGAATTGACCATGCTCAGTCAATAAATAAGCCTAAAATACCTTTTATCTAGATAAGAAATTGTGTCCTGTACTAAATGTTTTAGTTGAGCATCATCTTTCCAATCTATGACTGGGGTTGGTCCTTTAAGGCTGACACCAGCAAACTTTTTATCTAACGGTTTATATAAATCCATGAAGTCTTTCATGTTTTCACCAGGCATTGTACTGAGGTTTAATAAATCTAACATGATACCCTCTAGTTGTTCCTCTACTTCGAAAATCATTATGTCTTTATATTGGAACCTTGAAATCTTGAAATCTTGTTAGTAAATATTATATTTTATAATATGTTTATATTTATAGTCTTTATTGTATATAACATGTTTAAAACTTCATTAGACTAGTAGTAGACTGGTGGAGTCAGGAGATGAGGAGAAATGAATATTTATCATAAAAATTGTTATTGACATTGTTTTAAAAATAGTAAATAGTTTTAGTAAATAAAATAAAATTCAAATATGAAATCAATTAGAAATGAAATTTAAATTTGATGTCAATGGCACATTCAGGCCCATATTTTACTTAGTATAATGTATCTATAATTAAATACAAACCTTAGAGACCCTTGTTATGATGGGAAGGAAATCCAACAGAAGATGCATAATCTTCAAGAACTGTACCGATACCAGTGTTGTGTGGTATGCCTTGGCTTCTGGAATATTATCGGCCGCCATTGCCTCCAAGTGTGCTGCAACAACTGTCAGGTTGTTTTTCAGAGCAATCACTGCCATCGTGTCTGGAAAAAAATGCAAGACAATATGATGTCATATCAATTCATATGTTAGCAATTTTTAAATATTTTTTTTGTAACAGACAGACAGTCTTTTAGTTTAGAAGTGAATGTTACCCATGCAAGCCTGTAGAAACAAGTGTAGCAGAATCATTAAATGCCAACAGCACCTTTTTATTTGAATTTTCATTATGTCCTTTATTTCTTGAAGTTAGGTTGGTTAAAAATCAATTGTAAAATACTAAAGTTAAACCATGCCACTAGTGTGCTATTTTTATGTGTTAGAATCTATGTTTATCATGACTGTTTTTACCTGACTTGGACTTGTTAGACCTATAATTTATTCTAGAGACAATGATTCTACGTTCTACACACCTTCTTTAAATCAGAAAAGCGAAGAATGTCAGTATCTAATGCTGTGGCCAACTGTTGTAGATCCCTTAATTTTTTAGGTGATGCATGGTACATAATAAATATTCCTTTCATTACTTCCTCGTAACGTTTTAAAAATGGAATATTCTTGATGGAATCTAATACTGCTAACTCAAGCTTATGAGCAATACAGTGAATTGGTATGACATCTGGAATTTTATTCAAAATATGCCCCACAACACCGTTTTTCCTTCCCTGCATAACAGACGCTCCATCAAAGTTGGCACATATCAGTGATGGACCTGGATGATTATGCTGCATGTTGTCAAAATCCAAACCAACTGACAATAAAGCATTTTGTATGGCCTCGAAAAGTCCTAAACCATGACCGTGTTCAGGGGCAATTATGTTTGCCAAAATAGTATCCGCTCTTCCATTTGGTTTAATAAAACGAACATATACCACCTCCTGTTCCACAACAGCAATGTCAGAACTTCCATCGGACAGAATGGATATAAAGTTACATCCTGAAATGGCGTTTTGTGCATCATTTATTAAATTCAAGTAAGTGGAGTTTAAAAATTGCTTTGCAGACAAGTCGATGTGGTAGTTCTTTTCAAGATCCACTCCCAATTTATTTGCTAAATTGCACCGTTTTTCCATATCAGATAGTGGTTTTCTTTCCTTAGCAAGAAAATAGGCTATGCTGAAAAGATTGCACATTTTCTTTCTATCAGATTCACTAAGTTGTTGGAATGCTTGGTGTAGGGTTCCAGAAGAATTATTAGAAGAGGATTCAGCAGAGGGTTTTGGTATATTATCATGTTCATTATAGTACCTAGTCCTACAGCTACGGTGGGACCCACTATCATGGTGTGACATAAGATTATTACGATGCCAAGTATTTGACCCGGTGACAAAGGTATTGTGCCCTGCTAAAAATGGATATTCTCGACAGTACATGCAGGTCATGACATTTTTTTATTGATTGAAATCCACCCAAGGAAAATCATCTTTCCATGTAGGGACATATCCTCGATTTCTTTTTTGTTCGTCATATATTTTATCTTTTTGTTTTTTATCAAGTTTTGGTTTTTTAGGTTCAGGTTCTGTTTGCTTTTGTTTGTTGGATGTAAATCCAAACTTGTGCAAATCCATGATGATTTGAATTTGCCACCATTCAAACTTTTTGAATTGAACGGAATAATTTTTTGAAAGCTGGATACGGACATGAATAAAATTTGGAAAAAGTTTTCATAAGTTTATTTCAAAAGACGATTTTTATACGTTTTATTTATATCACGGCATTTATTTTTTAACTATTTCATAATCTTTTATTTTAACTATATTTTTAATTCCTTCCGATGACAAACAATGACAAAAGAAATTGACGATATTTAGTACGAAATAACTTTTACCGTTGCCGGTTCCGAAATTAATGTACGATATAGCTTGGTCTCAAGGGCGCTTTACAGTAGCAGTGAAGACAGTGTTTAAATTTCAAGCGCTGGAAAGACTCCCGATGAAAAAAATGTCAACACAACTGCACAACGAGTGAGTGAGTTGGTGTTTTACGCCCGTGCAACGCTATATAGGTTATTTACAGGCGATGAACATGAAAAAGATGATACAATGAACATGAAATGATGATGATATATGAAATATGGGATGGGAAACGCAGGGACGGTAAATTTTGAAGAACCACAGGAAAAGGGGAGATGTGGGTAGGGGCGGAAAATTTAGCCTATGTGGTGCACTACTTGGCGGTCCACAAAGGGGTCTTTTACGTGCATGAAGCGTGGCATTCTCCACACACGTTGGCCCACTATGGTCGGCGGTCAGGGTTTCCGTATTATAAAATAGATAAATAAATGGATGGTGAAGCCACATTTAAAAGGTAAAAACTAAATAAGAAATATAACGAAATAAAACCTTTAAAACAAATAAAACAAGAATGCCCAAATTTTCGGACATAAAGTCCTTCTTCAGGGGCTAAAAAGTAAAAAGATGTTCACACATCGACTGACGAGGACAGAATGACATAAAATTGACTCGAAGAACATCACGTGGTATTTTAATCCTGAACTTGATGACTAATTTATAAATATTAAGAAAAGGTCTGTCTTTTTACATTCATACCAAAGGGTTGAAAAGTGCCTAAAAAGTTGATTATTCTTTGCTCAAGAAACTGTCTTTGTTTTTCGCCTGTGCATGTTTCAAGGAGAACGGTCACCTGCATATCCTTGACGCAATGGTTTGGCAATGAAAAGTGCTGGCCGACTGGGCAATCATCGCATTTGAGAACCCTTCTCCTGTGTTCAGCAAATCTGTCACCCAGTCGACGACAAGTTTCTCCTACGTAAATTTTAAGGCACTTGGCACAGCGGATGGCGTAAATGACATTTTCGGAGATGCAGGTGTAACCGTTCTTCAACTTGAAGGTGTTGGAGGGGCCAACTATCTCTTCAGTCTCCCAGGTAAAGAGACATGTGACACAGATTGATCGACCACAACCCCTGGTGCCTGAAAAGTCAGAGCGAGGACGTCTCTTGGATTTGTCAAATGAACTGGAGACAAGATGTTGCCTCAAACTCTTACCTTTGCGAAAAGCAGTCAGGGGCGGCGAGTCGAAAACTATCGACATGTGTTCGTCCTTCAAGACGATGGACTTGAAATTGCGTAACAGAATGTTCCGTATAACGATGTTATGAGGGTGGTATGTAAGTACCAAAGGTATACGGTCATTCTTGCGTCTTGACCTGGGCTCCAAAGCCTTGGATCGTGTCACCCGGGAAACTGAGTCGACAGCTTTATCCAAGATGTTGTTAGGATATCCCCTTTTGACAAAGAATGATTTCATAGTGCTGCTTTGAACTTTAAAATCATCCTCATTGCTGCAAATACGTTTAAGTCTCAGAAATTGAGACCTAGGAATGGCATTTTTGCAGCTCTGGGGATGACAAGATTGGTAGTTCAGGTAGCAGTGTGCATCAGTGGGTTTATAGAACACAGACGTTTCTATTTTGCCGTTAAGGATGCTACATTCCAAGTCAAGGAAGGAGAGTTTCTCTTGCGAGATTGTAAAGGTGTACTGAATGGCAGGGTGATAGGAAGAGACAAAGCTGATGAACGAGTTCAAATCATCTTCACTATCAGAGGATACACCGAAAACATCATCTATGTATCGTTTGTATAGGTCAGGAACAGGACCAACGTATTTTTAGCTGAAAAACTAACGTTTGTGTCACGCACATGAACTACGGCTGTCGCTTTCTTTTCGCCTAAATACAAACATTTCTTCACAATTTAATAATAATATGAAACTAAAATCACGAACAAAATCATGTTATCAGCAAACACGCACTGTGCAAAATAAATTTTATAATGACGTCATCAGGTTGTTGACGCCGTAGATCTTGATGAACTCGGCGTTTGACAGCAATGGAGAAATACTGGAAGCCAGACAACGGGCTTTCTTTTTCAAGCTAGAACAAGTTACCACAGTTAACAAAATCCCTAATCCTTTAAATATATCTTTTCGAAGATAAACAGCTACTAGTATCATAAAATCGCTGAACCCTCTCGCAAATCGCAACGAATTTCTTGAATTTAGCTTGAAGAGATTAGAAAAATGGTGCGAAATTGCTCAATTTTGACATTTTTATTTTTTTTTAAATAGAAGAAATGATTTATTTTTAAGGGTTCAGCAGTTTTTACACAATTAAGTATCATATCTTCCCATGAAAAAAAAATTCGAGACAAAATTCGGTGTGTGGTAACTTGTTCTACTCTATTTTAATACCGATCCTTAAATAAAGACTTTTCCGCAACTTTTACGATATACGAGTGATAAAATAGAATAAAAATTCACCAAAGATATTCATTTCTAATCCTTTTTTCTTTTGGTTTATTAAAATATCCTATACGACATTCCGTTCCAGTAAAATAGGGTATGTACAAAAAAGGGGGGTGGTCCGGAAATTCCTGAAAAGTGCATTAACATACCTGCGTACTAAAAGAAACATGTAAAATATATGTAAATAGCATAAGTATTATTACATTATATGATTTTATTGTTTTTACTATTTTTATGTGTTAGTTAGGTAAATTAAGATATAACAAAACTACCGTAAATACTGGTATTAATTTCTGAAATAATGAATGGTGATTTTGAAATTTGAAATATGGTAATATTTATAATTTATATTTATTGTATGTGTCCCATTTTGTGTCCTGTCCGGGGTCGGACAGCTTTTTGAAGACAGGGGCAATGTAACGGATCAGCAACCCATTCCTCTTTTGCCAGTCTTGCCCCCTCCCCCTTTTCATAAATGTTATGATGTCCGACCTCCGGCTAGGAATTATTTATTTTTATACATTGTATAATTTTTATATTTATTGTAAAAGGGGTCGTACTGATCAGATTTTGATAACTCACACGTTGAGTCTTCCCGTGAAATTGAGTCCCCTTCCCCCTTTTACTTTCATGTAATTAGTGTGCAGTGTTACGATACCTACCTAAGTATTGTTGTTTGTAATAATTATGATGTATTTCATTGTTTATTGTTCTTCAATTTCAGCAGTTGGACTAACCTGGTCAGTCCCGTGCGGGGCCCGGGTGGCGAATAGGCCCGCAGCAGAGCCTAGCTTGTCGTAAGAGGCGACTAAGGGTCTTGGGATTCTGATGTCGGGTCAGTGCTCAGCCCATAGAGCGACCAAGTGTGTACCCTAGGTGGCTGAATAGGGTGGCCCTCGTCCGCGGGGGTTTTCAGGTCTATAATACGGAAACCCTGACCGCCGACCATAGTGGGCCAACGTTTGTGGAGAATGCCACGCTTCATGCACGTAAAAGACCCCTTTGTGGACCGCCAAGTAGTGCACCACATAGGCTAAATTTTCCGCCCCTACCCACTTCTCCCCTTTTCCTGTGGTTCTTCAAAATTTACCGTCCCTGTGTTTCCCACCCCATCCCATATTTCATATATCATCATCATTTCATGTTCATTGTATCATCCTTTTCATGTTCATCGCCTGTAAATAACCTATATAGCGTTGCACGGGCGTAAAACACCAACTCACTCACTCACTCACTAACCTGGTCAAGAATCGAGAGACTCAGTTTTACGTTCCAGTTCCGCCATTACTGTGGAGTCGTTACCGTAAACCGGTATGAACGATTTGTCGTGATGAGCGACTGTTACGTCAAATGGGAGTCTTTTGAGTCGCTTTTGACGTCAATTCGAAGTCTTTTGGGTCCCCCTTTATATAAAAGCGTGATTTTCCTTGGAATCTGGTTAGTCGTGACTGGACTCTAAGGCAAGAGGTTCTAAACCAAAAGCTAAATAAAATACCAAAGTTCCGATTCAATTTTCAGTAAATTCTTTGTTCCTGGAGATTTCCGAAGAACTAGAACTACAAAATGTACTTCTATTTCAAAGTTAATAGACTATTCCTTTACACATATTAGAATAATTTGAAGCTCAATTATAAACGGGCACACGAAAGTCGATTGACGTTTTATATTGCCGTATTTTAATTCCGAGAAACATTAGGCTGGACAACATAGCGTTCAGCGTTAAAAGATTATTATAACTCAAAGGTTGTAGTTCTCAATTCAGAATATTAGAAATTATTCTATAATATAAATATTTTTTTAATATATTTCATTATAATCAACTAAGTGAATAAAAAAGGATATTCACAAAAAAAAATAGCCGGAAAAGTGATCACGTCGTTACAGTATGTTTCGGTTGTTTTTTGTTTTTTTTTAACACTTCAAATACATATTTTTGTCAGATATTGGATAATAGAATAAAACAATTACTGTCTTTTGTTTCGACAAATGTGAGTGTTATTGACTTCGGGCTCAGTGAATATCTGTTTTTCAAAAGTCAATAACACTGCACATTTACCTCAACAAAAGACAGTAATTGTATAATATACGCTTTTGAGAATATGACGCTATTTTAGGTAAAGTCTACACTCGTTGATTTATTCTTAAATAGTATAACATAGAGAATATTGAGCACTTGACCAGGATTACCCATTGCTTGCATTATTCATGTTATTAGCTATAACTAAATTTCGTATAAGCTGCCAAGATTTAGAAATAGAAAGGCAAAGATATAAAAATATACCTGTTGCAAATAGAATTTGTAAACTATGCAATCAAGGGGTAGAAAACGAAAATCATTTTCTTTTTGAGTGTAAAAGTTTAGAGACTACAAGAAAACATATTATTGAAGATTTAGAAAATAAATATAAAAACTTAAAACACCTAAATGCTAATAATAAATTCATATGGCTATTTCCTTATGAAGATATGTTTATTTTTAACCAAACATATAATTTCTTGATTAATCTAATCCCGTGCGGGGCCCGGGTGGCGAATAGGCCCGCAGCAGAGCCTAGCTTGTCGTAAGAGGCGACTAAGGGTCTTGGGATTCTGATGTCGGGTCAGTGCTCAGCCCATAGAGCGACCAAGTGTGTACCCTAGGTGGCTGAATAGGGTGGCCCTCGTCCGCGGGGGTTTTCAGGTCTATAATACGGAAACCCTGACCGCCGACCATAGTGGGCCAACGTTTGTGGAGAATGCCACGCTTCATGCACGTAAAAGACCCCTTTGTGGACCGCCAAGTAGTGCACCACATAGGCTAAATTTTCCGCCCCTACCCACTTCTCCCCTTTTCCTGTGGTTCTTCAAAATTTACCGTCCCTGTGTTTCCCACCCCATCCCATATTTCATATATCATCATCATTTCATGTTCATTGTATCATCCTTTTCATGTTCATCGCCTGTAAATAACCTATATAGCGTTGCACGGGCGTAAAACACCAACTCACTCACTCACTCACTAACCTGGTCAAGAATCGAGAGACTCAGTTTTACGTTCCAGTTCCGCCATTACTGTGGAGTCGTTACCGTAAACCGGTATGAACGATTTGTCGTGATGAGCGACTGTTACGTCAAATGGGAGTCTTTTGAGTCGCTTTTGACGTCAATTCGAAGTCTTTTGGGTCCCCCTTTATATAAAAGCGTGATTTTCCTTGGAATCTGGTTAGTCGTGACTGGACTCTAAGGCAAGAGGTTCTAAACCAAAAGCTAAATAAAATACCAAAGTTCCGATTCAATTTTCAGTAAATTCTTTGTTCCTGGAGATTTCCGAAGAACTAGAACTACAAAATGTACTTCTATTTCAAAGTTAATAGACTATTCCTTTACACATATTAGAATAATTTGAAGCTCAATTATAAACGGGCACACGAAAGTCGATTGACGTTTTATATTGCCGTATTTTAATTCCGAGAAACATTAGGCTGGACAACATAGCGTTCAGCGTTAAAAGATTATTATAACTCAAAGGTTGTAGTTCTCAATTCAGAATATTAGAAATTATTCTATAATATAAATATTTTTTTAATATATTTCATTATAATCAACTAAGTGAATAAAAAAGGATATTCACAAAAAAAAATAGCCGGAAAAGTGATCACGTCGTTACAGTATGTTTCGGTTGTTTTTTGTTTTTTTTTAACACTTCAAATACATATTTTTGTCAGATATTGGATAATAGAATAAAACAATTACTGTCTTTTGTTTCGACAAATGTGAGTGTTATTGACTTCGGGCTCAGTGAATATCTGTTTTTCAAAAGTCAATAACACTGCACATTTACCTCAACAAAAGACAGTAATTGTATAATATACGCTTTTGAGAATATGACGCTATTTTAGGTAAAGTCTACACTCGTTGATTTATTCTTAAATAGTATAACATAGAGAATATTGAGCACTTGACCAGGATTACCCATTGCTTGCATTATTCATGTTATTAGCTATAACTAAATTTCGTATAAGCTGCCAAGATTTAGAAATAGAAAGGCAAAGATATAAAAATATACCTGTTGCAAATAGAATTTGTAAACTATGCAATCAAGGGGTAGAAAACGAAAATCATTTTCTTTTTGAGTGTAAAAGTTTAGAGACTACAAGAAAACATATTATTGAAGATTTAGAAAATAAATATAAAAACTTAAAACACTTAAATGCTAATAATAAATTCATATGGCTATTTCCTTATGAAGATATGTTTATTTTTAACCAAACATATAATTTCTTGATTAATCTAATCCCGTGCGGGGCCCGGGTGGCGAATAGGCCCGCAGCAGAGCCTAGCTTGTCGTAAGAGGCGACTAAGGGTCTTGGGATTCTGATGTCGGGTCAGTGCTCAGCCCATAGAGCGACCAAGTGTGTACCCTAGGTGGCTGAATAGGGTGGCCCTCGTCCGCGGGGGTTTTCAGGTCTATAATACGGAAACCCTGACCGCCGACCATAGTGGGCCAACGTTTGTGGAGAATGCCACGCTTCATGCACGTAAAAGACCCCTTTGTGGACCGCCAAGTAGTGCACCACATAGGCTAAATTTTCCGCCCCTACCCACTTCTCCCCTTTTCCTGTGGTTCTTCAAAATTTACCGTCCCTGTGTTTCCCACCCCATCCCATATTTCATATATCATCATCATTTCATGTTCATTGTATCATCCTTTTCATGTTCATCGCCTGTAAATAACCTATATAGCGTTGCACGGGCGTAAAACACCAACTCACTCACTCACTCACTAACCTGGTCAAGAATCGAGAGACTCAGTTTTACGTTCCAGTTCCGCCATTACTGTGGAGTCGTTACCGTAAACCGGTATGAACGATTTGTCGTGATGAGCGACTGTTACGTCAAATGGGAGTCTTTTGAGTCGCTTTTGACGTCAATTCGAAGTCTTTTGGGTCCCCCTTTATATAAAAGCGTGATTTTCCTTGGAATCTGGTTAGTCGTGACTGGACTCTAAGGCAAGAGGTTCTAAACCAAAAGCTAAATAAAATACCAAAGTTCCGATTCAATTTTCAGTAAATTCTTTGTTCCTGGAGATTTCCGAAGAACTAGAACTACAAAATGTACTTCTATTTCAAAGTTAATAGACTATTCCTTTACACATATTAGAATAATTTGAAGCTCAATTATAAACGGGCACACGAAAGTCGATTGACGTTTTATATTGCCGTATTTTAATTCCGAGAAACATTAGGCTGGACAACATAGCGTTCAGCGTTAAAAGATTATTATAACTCAAAGGTTGTAGTTCTCAATTCAGAATATTAGAAATTATTCTATAATATAAATATTTTTTTAATATATTTCATTATAATCAACTAAGTGAATAAAAAAGGATATTCACAAAAAAAAATAGCCGGAAAAGTGATCACGTCGTTACAGTATGTTTCGGTTGTTTTTTGTTTTTTTTTAACACTTCAAATACATATTTTTGTCAGATATTGGATAATAGAATAAAACAATTACTGTCTTTTGTTTCGACAAATGTGAGTGTTATTGACTTCGGGCTCAGTGAATATCTGTTTTTCAAAAGTCAATAACACTGCACATTTACCTCAACAAAAGACAGTAATTGTATAATATACGCTTTTGAGAATATGACGCTATTTTAGGTAAAGTCTACACTCGTTGATTTATTCTTAAATAGTATAACATAGAGAATATTGAGCACTTGACCAGGATTACCCATTGCTTGCATTATTCATGTTATTAGCTATAACTAAATTTCGTATAAGCTGCCAAGATTTAGAAATAGAAAGGCAAAGATATAAAAATATACCTGTTGCAAATAGAATTTGTAAACTATGCAATCAAGGGGTAGAAAACGAAAATCATTTTCTTTTTGAGTGTAAAAGTTTAGAGACTACAAGAAAACATATTATTGAAGATTTAGAAAATAAATATAAAAACTTAAAACACCTAAATGCTAATAATAAATTCATATGGCTATTTCCTTATGAAGATATGTTTATTTTTAACCAAACATATAATTTCTTGATTAATCTAATCCCGTGCGGGGCCCGGGTGGCGAATAGGCCCGCAGCAGAGCCTAGCTTGTCGTAAGAGGCGACTAAGGGTCTTGGGATTCTGATGTCGGGTCAGTGCTCAGCCCATAGAGCGACCAAGTGTGTACCCTAGGTGGCTGAATAGGGTGGCCCTCGTCCGCGGGGGTTTTCAGGTCTATAATACGGAAACCCTGACCGCCGACCATAGTGGGCCAACGTTTGTGGAGAATGCCACGCTTCATGCACGTAAAAGACCCCTTTGTGGACCGCCAAGTAGTGCACCACATAGGCTAAATTTTCCGCCCCTACCCACTTCTCCCCTTTTCCTGTGGTTCTTCAAAATTTACCGTCCCTGTGTTTCCCACCCCATCCCATATTTCATATATCATCATCATTTCATGTTCATTGTATCATCCTTTTCATGTTCATCGCCTGTAAATAACCTATATAGCGTTGCACGGGCGTAAAACACCAACTCACTCACTCACTCACTAACCTGGTCAAGAATCGAGAGACTCAGTTTTACGTTCCAGTTCCGCCATTACTGTGGAGTCGTTACCGTAAACCGGTATGAACGATTTGTCGTGATGAGCGACTGTTACGTCAAATGGGAGTCTTTTGAGTCGCTTTTGACGTCAATTCGAAGTCTTTTGGGTCCCCCTTTATATAAAAGCGTGATTTTCCTTGGAATCTGGTTAGTCGTGACTGGACTCTAAGGCAAGAGGTTCTAAACCAAAAGCTAAATAAAATACCAAAGTTCCGATTCAATTTTCAGTAAATTCTTTGTTCCTGGAGATTTCCGAAGAACTAGAACTACAAAATGTACTTCTATTTCAAAGTTAATAGACTATTCCTTTACACATATTAGAATAATTTGAAGCTCAATTATAAACGGGCACACGAAAGTCGATTGACGTTTTATATTGCCGTATTTTAATTCCGAGAAACATTAGGCTGGACAACATAGCGTTCAGCGTTAAAAGATTATTATAACTCAAAGGTTGTAGTTCTCAATTCAGAATATTAGAAATTATTCTATAATATAAATATTTTTTTAATATATTTCATTATAATCAACTAAGTGAATAAAAAAGGATATTCACAAAAAAAAATAGCCGGAAAAGTGATCACGTCGTTACAGTATGTTTCGGTTGTTTTTTGTTTTTTTTTAACACTTCAAATACATATTTTTGTCAGATATTGGATAATAGAATAAAACAATTACTGTCTTTTGTTTCGACAAATGTGAGTGTTATTGACTTCGGGCTCAGTGAATATCTGTTTTTCAAAAGTCAATAACACTGCACATTTACCTCAACAAAAGACAGTAATTGTATAATATACGCTTTTGAGAATATGACGCTATTTTAGGTAAAGTCTACACTCGTTGATTTATTCTTAAATAGTATAACATAGAGAATATTGAGCACTTGACCAGGATTACCCATTGCTTGCATTATTCATGTTATTAGCTATAACTAAATTTCGTATAAGCTGCCAAGATTTAGAAATAGAAAGGCAAAGATATAAAAATATACCTGTTGCAAATAGAATTTGTAAACTATGCAATCAAGGGGTAGAAAACGAAAATCATTTTCTTTTTGAGTGTAAAAGTTTAGAGACTACAAGAAAACATATTATTGAAGATTTAGAAAATAAATATAAAAACTTAAAACACCTAAATGCTAATAATAAATTCATATGGCTATTTCCTTATGAAGATATGTTTATTTTTAACCAAACATATAATTTCTTGATTAATCTAATCCCGTGCGGGGCCCGGGTGGCGAATAGGCCCGCAGCAGAGCCTAGCTTGTCGTAAGAGGCGACTAAGGGTCTTGGAATTCTGACGTCGGGTCAGTGCTCAGCCCACAGAGCGACCAAGTGTGTACCCTAGGTGGCTGAATGGGGTAGCCCTCGTCCGCGGGGGTTGTCAGGTCTATAATACGGAAACCCTGACCGCCGACCATAGTGGGCCAACGTGTGTGGAGAATGCCACGCTTCATGCACGTAAAAGACCCCTTTGTGGACCGCCAAGTAGTGCACCACATAGGCTAAATTTTCCGCCCCTACCCACTTCTCCCCTTTTCCTGTGGTTCTTCAGTCCCGTGCGGGGCCCGGGTGGCGAATAGGCCCGCAGCAGAGCCTAGCTTGTCGTAAGAGGCGACTAAGGGTCTTGGGATTCTGACGTCGGGTCAGTGCTCAGCCCACAGAGCGACCAAGTGTGTACCCTAGGTGGCTGAATAGGGTAGCCCTCGTCCGCGGGGGTTGTCAGGTCTATAATACGGAAACCCTGACCGCCGACCATAGTGGGCCAACGTGTGTGGAGAGTGCCACGCTTCATGCACGTAAAAGACCCCTTTGTGGACCGCCCAGTAGTGCACCACATAGGCTAAATTTTCCGCCCCTACCCACCTCTCCCCTTTTTCCTGTGGTTCTTCTAAATTTACCGGTCCTTTGTTTCCCACCCCATCCCCATATTTCATTTATCATCATCATTTCATGTTCATTTTATCATCCTTTTCATGTTCATCGCCTGTAAATAACCTATATAGCGTTGCACGGGCGTAAAACACCAACTCACTCACTCACTGTGGTTCTTCAAAATTTACCGTCCCTGTGTTTCCCACCCCATCCCATATTTCATTTATCATCATCATTTCATGTTCATTGTATCATCCTTTTCATGTTCATCGCCTGTAAATAACCTATATAGCGTTGCACGGGCGTAAAACACCAACTCACTCACTCACTTGATTAATCTACACAAAAAGAGATAAGAAATATCCTAAGCGACATCACACGAGAAGTCACGAGATCTATCAATTTAAATCATTCTTCGAAACGCAGTCGGCGAGGACAGACGCTCTCCTGTCCTCTCCTTTTCGCGCTACTTTTGAGCACGTGCAAGTCGTTGCCTTGTATTACACGGTCTCGGAAATTATCCATTGCTTTTATGTAAGTATATTTTTCTTTTTATTTGCATGCTTGTGAGGACATTATGGTCCTTTTGAGAGATTTTATAGTACGGACATGGGTTCGTTTTGTTAATTTTTAATTTTGAAGCACGGACATGGGTCCGTTTGGTTAACTTTTTAATGATGAAACGGACATGGGTCCGTTTGGTTAATTTTTAATGATGAATCGGACATGGGTCCGTTTGGTTAACTTTTTAATGATGAAACGGACATGGGTCCGTTTGGTTAATTTTTTAATGATGAAGCGGACATGGGTCCGTTTGGTTAATTTTTTAATGATGAAGCGGACATGGGTCCGTTTGGTTAACTTTTTAATGATGAAACGGACATGGGTCCGTTTGGTTAATTTTTTATGATGAAACGGACATGGGTCCGTTTGGTTAATTTTTTAATGATGAAGCGGACATGGGTCCGTTTGGTTAATTTTTTAATGATAGAGTGGATATTGGTCTGTTTGCTAAATTTTCAATTTTGAAGCAAAGACATTGGTCCGTTTGGTTAATTTTTAATTTTGAAGCAAAGACTTGGGTCTGTTTGGTCAATTTTTCAATTATAAGGCAAGGACATGGGCCCGTTATGTTAATTTTTAATTTTGGAGCACGGACATGGGTCCATTTGGTAAATATTTGATTTTGAAGCCCGGACATGGGTCCATTTGGTAAATATTTGATTTTGAAGCCCGGACATGGGTCCATTTGGTAAATATTTGATTTTGAAGCCCGGACATGGGTCCATTTGGTAAATATATATTTGATTTTAAAGCCCAGACATGGATCCGTTTGGTTAATTTTCTAATAGCACGTACGGGCATGGTCCGTTTGGTTAATTATTTAAATTGAAGCACGGGCATAGTGTCTGTATGATTAACTTTTCATTTTAAAGCACGGGCATGGTGTCCGTTTGGTTAATTTTTAATTTTATAGCAATATAAATGACCTGGTGTCCGTTTTTGTTGATTTTTAATTTTGAAGCAAGGCCAAGGACTTAGTGTTCAGTTGGTAAATTTTTTGATTTTGAAGTACGAGCATGGTGTCTGTATGATTAATTTTTGATTTTGAAGTACGAGCATGGTGTCTGTATGATTAATTTTTTATTTTAAAGTACGAGCATGGTGTCTGTATGATTAATTTTTGATTTTGAAGTACGAGCATGGTGTCGGATTATTTTTTGATTTTGAAGTACGAGCATGGTGTCTGTATGATTAATTTTGATGTACGAGCATGGTGTCTGTATGATTAATTTTTGACTTTGAAGTATGAGCATGGTGTCTGTATGATTAATTTTTGATTTTGAAGTACGAGCAATGGTGTCTGTATCATTAATTTTGATGTACGAGCACGGTGTCTGTAGGATTAATTTTTTATTTTGAAGTACGAGCATGGTGTCTGTAAGATTAATTTTTTATTTTGAAGTACGAGCATGGTGTCTGTAGGATTAATTTTTTATTTTGAAGTACGAGCATGGTGTCTGTAAGATTAATTTTTGATTTTGAAGTGCGAGCATGGTGTCGGATTAATTCTTGATTTTGAAGTACGAGCATGGTGTCTGTATGATTAATTTTTGATTTTGAATTACGAGCATGGTGTCGGATTTATTTTTGATTTTGAAGTATGAGCATGGTGTCTGTATGATTAATTTTTGATTTTGAAGTACGAGCAATGGTGTCTGTATGATTAATTTTTGATTTTGAAGTACGAGCAATGGTGTCTGTATGGTTAATTTTGATGTACGAGCATGGTTTCTGTATGATTAATTTTGATGTACGAGCATGGTGTCTGTAGGATTAATTTTTTATTTTTATTTTGAAGTACGAGCATGGTGTCTGTAGGATTAATTTTTTATTTTGAAGTACGAGCATGGTGTCTGTATGATTAAATTTTTATTTTGAAGTACGAGCATGGTGTCTGTAGGATTATTTTTTTATTTTGAAGTACGAGCATATGGTGTCCGTTTGGTAAATTTAATAATTTTGGAGCAAGGACTTGGTGTGTTTTTTTTTTTTTGTGAATTTTTAATTTTGACTAAAGTAAACACATGGTGTCCGTCTTGGTAATTTATAATTTCAGAAGCATGGATGGTGTCGTCCGTTTTGTTGATTTTTCCCTTTGAAGTACGATCATGTTGTCCAGTTGGATGTACGGATGGTGTTGCTCGTTTAGTTCATATTTTGATTTTTTAGTACGGATGGTATAATACGTAGCTTGGCAATTTATATTTTGAAGTGCGGATGCTGTCGTCCGTTTGTTTATATAATTTAAAATCATTTAGCGGATAGTGTCGCCTCAGTTGTTGAATTACGTTTCGGAGTATGGACCTCGAAATAAGAGGGGATTGTGCCACCGCTGTTTGATATGATTGGGGTTTAACCTGGTACAATTTTGTTGTATTCTTGTGGTCAGAATGGATGCTGATTTTATCGGTTATATTCTATATGTATATTCTGAAGCGGCTTAAATGTAAAAAAAATGTTCTCGTCCAGTAATATATCGACTCACGACATGCTTGGATCAATTATGTTAATGTAGTGTATTTTAATTTACTTGTAGATGGTTGAACATCACCTTGGAAGTTCCAAGCAGTTGGCTCCTTAATGGTTAATTTAGTTGAAGGATCGAAAGGGTAAGATTTAGATGCTGTAGAGCAATGCATATTGTGTTTAGAGAGAAGGCTTTTTTAAAGTGTGTAATTAATACTTTAGTTTAAGATATTGTTGAACACAATCTAGTTTCATGTACGTTTTCTCATTGCGGGAAAAGATAAAGAAAAAAAAACTGGCTCTTTGAGGGACTTTAAAAACTTTTATGTTCTAGTTATAGATAGTTCATGTTTTTGCGTCGGGGCATTATCTCGTCCCGAATTGTCATGTATGTCATGCGTGTTATACAAATTGGAAGTTAAAGTTGAATGTCTAGTATGTTTAAATGATTTAGTAACAGATACTTGCATGTGACATAGGGTCTGCGTTTCTTATAGGTATATTGAGTTATATATATTTAGTAGCATATTATGTCGTTTTGTAGGCATTGAAAGATCGGAGCCAGTTTCGGTTAACAACACAGGTGTAACTATAAAACGTCTGCAAGTAATTAAAGTATTGGGATCTCGAAGGGAGACATCAGTAATTGGAAAATGATTTGGATGATAGGCAGGGACGTAAAAACGTCAGAGCTATGATTGGAAGACCTAAATTGATGCCTGTTTGTGTCCTTGATGCCGCCTTGAAGGTTCTATAGCTTAGTGCTCGATCGTAAAACGAACCATCCGGAAATTGAGTTCTATAGTAAAGCTTTGCAGGCATATAAACAATTTGAAGCGCATGATGATACTTGTAACTTATTTTAACTTTAAGGACCTTGTTGTATACTCAGAAATTTCAAGTGCTACTTTTACTCAAAGAATAATTGACTTGAGATAGTTTTCTAATTTCCATTCCAGGGAATCTAATCCTTAGTGGCTTATGTCACGCGGAATGGGGGTTGGAGAGCTTTTTCTCTGTAATTTCCTTTTGAAAATTTTACATCTATCTCTTTATACAATGATATATTTATAACATTTTTATTGTAAACTGATCATGCTAGAATTAGTCAATCAATTAAAGTTGAGACTTTCTTTTGATCCTACTTTTTGTTGACCATGAATTTTTTGTTGAAACTACAGAGGAGAAGTTCTTCAACCTCCTAATCGGTTTTACAAAGCAGAGAATGTTTTTGAAAGCTATAATTTTTATGAAGAATAATTATCTGTGAAAAGTTACAGTATTCACATTAATCAATTAAATCATTGTTGAAATGTTGAAATTTGGAAACGCTAAGGAAGAAGCCTTTTAGTTAGACCGATTAAAATGTTATTATACAGGCTAAATTTTTTGTTATGTTATAATGTGGAGGAAATTCTCGGTGAAATTTCGATTCTGAATGCCGAAAGTTTGCAAATTTATTTTCATAGATAGGGACAAGCCTTTTCTCAACTTTATTTTGTGGTGGCCATATTTTTATAAGTAGGGTTTTGGATTTAGCCTGGGATATCGGTTAATTGCTATCAACGTTTTGGTGATATAATGGGCTTATTTTCAATATTGCGAATGATAACCCGGGGACAAGAAATATTGACTGATAGTTTTGCCGTTTCCTTTGTACTGTATATTTGTGAATAAAGTTGTTGTATTATTATTTGTTTTATTTTAAAATTGGATTTATGCGTTATGGACATTTAAAGGGTGAGATGAAGTTTAAATTAGTGTAAGCAAATTTTTGATTAGGTCAAAATGATGGTCTACGTTTCATTGAAAGACTCGTTAGTAAAGTTGTGGCTGAAAATGAGAATAAAGGTGCCACTATCGGGTACAATTTACACATGTTTACTTTATTTCAATCTAGTCCTATATTTGTTTGTGAACAGGTTATGGCGCAACATTGATATTTGGTATGTGGTTGCTTTAGAGTTGGTACAGATCAGTTTTAAAGCATTTCATCGGTATGCCCCTGCAACCACGGTCTACTGATTTTGTGATTTCTTTCTGATTTGGCTTAATGCTATAGTTTGTTCTCAAGTCTGTTAAACTTGAAGCAGGCATGGTACACCATTGATTTTATGCAATTGCGTTAGCTTCAGTGCAAATTTAGTTTTTTCTCACCTGCGACAAATAGCAAGACCTAAGTATTACTTTCCGGCGGTGGTGTCGTAAACTTTTTGTAAGACTTTTTTGGACAATGAAAACTGCTTGAATTGCTTGAAAAGTTTAATTGCTAGGCATCTCATATTGGGTATACAGACAGTTAAGGTTATGGTCTACGCAACTGTCACAATGCCGTGTGATATTGACCCCATTTTCACGCTCCAGTGACTCTGAACTTAGGTCGTTTTTTTAGGCCGTGAACTTTTTTATAAGGTTTTTGTGGACAATGAATTACTTGGTGATATAAAAGCTAGGAATCTGATATTGAGTAAACAGACAGTTGAGGTTATGGTCTACCATGCCGTGTGACCTTGACCCCATTTTCACGCTCTAGTGACTCGATTACCTTAGGTCTTTTTTCAGGCGGAAAAACATTTTGAAATAATTTTGTGTACATTGAATGGCTTGAAAAGTATAGATATTGGGTATACAGGCGGGTGATATATATATTGCACGGTCTACTGCTAACTGAGGAATTTTTGAATACTGATTTGGCATACTCTTCTGTCCGTTTAACAAAAAGCGTTGGCGTTTATGACATATCATTGATATTTGGTAGGCGGTTTCATAAGCATCAGTACTGGTCTATTCCAGGATGATATCATCTACATATATGCCCCTACATGATCTACTGACTATAAGGGTTCTTGCTCCTTTGGCTATATGTTAATGTTTTTTCTAGTCTATTTATGCGAATAGATAATGGTACATTTCATATGTCGTCTGTCTCAGTGATAATTTTTGGCAGTGGTGTTCAACCTTGTGTATAAAATTTTTAGTCTTAGTCGGGCCAACGCAAGACGGTGATCTGGTAATCTTGGTGACTGCTAGCTGTTTTCCTTTTATGATTTTGTTTTGGGTTGGTTGCGTTGCGTATGCCTATCTCATATCTCTTTATCGTCTACAATGTTGATATTTGGTATACAGTTGCATGTTAATCAAATGAATATACATTGTAGGTCAATTTATGGGTAATTTTCAGGATTGTATTCAAAATTTACTTTTGTATATTGGCTAGACATATTTAAGATACAAGTTTGGGTGAGTTTTGAGTTTTGAGTTTTGGGGGTTTTGTGGTGAGTGTGAAATAGTTACTGATTTCACATAACAAAGGATGATTATTGCGTATCAAATTTTCACCTCCAATACTAATACAATCTAGTTACTTGGAGTGTGATGGCTCTTAGGATAATCATTTATCCTAAGCGACATCACACGAGAAGTCACGAGATCTATCAATTTAAATCATTCTTCGAAACGCAGTCAGGTTATGGATTGAAAGTGATTCTTTTCTCTCGATTAAGCTGTGGCTATGACTATGGTTGTGGTTATGAAGGGGTTTAGGCTTATGAATCTGTATTTTTTCCCACCGCCCCACCCTGTTTTATTTGACCAGTGTTTCACACTCCAGGAACTGGATGCTCCTCAAATTGTCACCTCCAATACTAATACAATCTAGTTACTTGAAGTGTGATGGCTCTTAGGATAATCATTTTTTAGAGTCGCTCAATTAACATTTGGCTTCCTTGTTCGAACGTTTTGGTTTTGAGTACTTTTCGTTTTCAACAGTTTTGGAATTTGACCTTCCAATGTTTTGATTTAAATGCTACTGATGAGAGGTTACTCCTTGAAATATCGATATATAGCATATCCAAATTAACCGTTCATACCCGCGTTTTGGTATTTGTAATTTTGAAACCACTGGGCGATAACCGCTGCTGGTGGACCAAAGGTCCCCGAGGGTAATCACAAGCCTGGTAGTCAGACTTGTCTGACACGATTTACCATAAAATGTCTAATATTTTTGTCGCTGAAATTTCCGTTTTTTTTAATTCAAAATTGTTTAAAACACCAGGTTTCTTTCCTTGTAATGCACTTGGTCGATATCCTCGGTGCTGGATTTGGCTTCCTTGTTCGAACGTTTTGGTTTTGAGTACTTTTCGTTTTCAACAGTTTTGGAATTTGACCTTCCAATGTTTTGATTTAAATGCTACTGATGAGAGGTTGCTCCTTGAAATATCGATATATAGCATATCCAAATTAACCGTTCATACCCGCGTTTTGGTATTTGTAATCTTCAATAATTAATAAATATAATGTCATTTGGGTCGTGAACCTGTAATACTAAAACTAGTATGATTTTCTTTCTTCAGAGTGTCATTGTACTTATGATAACCTTTTTGTTTTGGAATTTGTAACATTTGTATTATGATGAATGTTTTTTTTTCCTTTTTCTTTTCTTTGTACATGCTGTATATCCTGCTCAGTATTATGGGCGTCTTTTGACAATAAAAATATTTGATTTGATTTGTTATTGTGATCGTATGACTGATTGCTGGATATATGTAAATAAAGGTAATAACAAAACTACCGAACCTGAATGATTTATATACCGGAGAATTGGTGGATCGCAATAACTTATTGAATGTGCGCAAAACTATTTATGTGTACATGTATCCGTGAACAAAAATTTAGCCATATTTCCGTGTTTCGTTATTTCCATTTTTTATTCTTCGTGATTCGTGATCAGGACCCCCTTATCTTCTTTATTTTCACGATATATCTGAAAACTTATCAACACATACTGGATAAAACTTATCCTCAAATACATTGTTCTATATGAAAATATACCAACATATTAATTCAAGTTTGAATGTAAGAAAATTGATTTGCTCCGTCGAGTTCAATGGGCGGGAATCGTAACCCTCTCGAAGTGATTCGTAGGGAGGGTTACGTTCCGGGGGGTAACTTGGTAACTTTTTGGGATGGGATGTGCCATTTTCGATTTGAATTCAATACCCATATTTATATAACATATCAAATTTTCAGGACCCATATTTATATTAAATCGACAATTTTCATGACCCTTATTTATATAAAATAAACATTTTATTTTATGACCCATATTTATATTCAGTTAACTGAAATACATGACCAATTACATGAGACCACATTTCTTGCAATGAAAACTGAATAGCATACCCATTTTTATATCAAATTGTCTTAAAACTATACCCATTTTAATTTTTTTTTCAAAAAAACCTACCCATATTTTTGGCAAATCCATGTACACCATTATGTAGGAAGTAACCCCCCTCCCGGGGTTACGTTACCATAATTAAGGACGTTAGAGCTCCTACCATATCCAGTGTTATTATACTTCAGTAGATTTTTTCTATATAAAATACAGGTTTACATTTTAACTATTACACCTTGAATTTGTTAAGAGTACTATTTCCCTAGGGATATAGTAAAAACTATTTTCCTAGGGTAATAGTACCGTAATACAATTTCGCGGTTTTTTTTGTATGATTGGCAGTAGGTGTGGCTAGAGTATACTGTATACAAGGTAAAGAGTGAGCAGTAGGCGTGGCTTTAGATTCAGTAAAATAAAACAATTGTTTACCATCCTCGGAAACCCAGGGGTTCTTCATTCGCACACTCATTCATCATTGATGAATGAGTGTGCGAATGAAGAACCCCTGGGTTTCCGAGGATGTTGTTTACTGGTCATTCGGAAAACAGTACATTTGTTTCCCCTCGGTACTTACCATTTCCCTCGGCGCGTAGCGCCTCGTGAAATAGTAAGTACCTCGTGGAAACAAATGTACTGTTTCCCTCATGACCAGTCAACAATTGTATAATATCAAAAACACGGGATTTTAACGAATGCTTTGAAATACTAAATGTTGAAAAAAAATCTTTACATCAGTCATTTGTAAAGTAGGAGATGTAGTTACTTTATCAATTTCATCAAGTTCAAGATCAGCAAAATAATGTACATATTTTAGACTATTTTTAGCTCATTTGACCCGAAGGGCCATGTGAGCTATTGTCATCACTTGGCGTCCGTCGTCCGTCCGTCGTCCGTAAACTTTTTAAAACGGTAACTCCTCTGACACCATAAGTCCAATTGCAACCAAACTTGGTATGGTTGTTCATTAGCATTCGGTGCTTAGAACTGATGTGGGGATTTTTGATTCGTCGTAAAACATGGCCGCCGTGGCTTAAAATAGAACATAGGGGTAAAATTCAGTTTTTTTGCAACTAACTCATAAACGGCTACAGATATCAAAATTCTGGCATACGGTAAAAGTGATCAGCACCTCAAGATCTACCTACCCTTAAATTTTGAAGAAAATCCAACAACCCATGTAGGAGTTATTGCCCTTTTTGTGGATTTTTTGCAAATTTTGCACCTGTTTAGCTCAATATCTTGAAAATTGTACTAGATATTTGAGAAATTTAAATTGCATGTTGTTAAGCACATCAAGATCTACAAAATATGTAATAGGGGCAATGTTGTAGGACCTTTCCTTTTAGGAGTTATTGCCCTTAGAACTTAAAAATTGAGCATTTTAACAGCATTTCCTCATTACATTGAAAACATTAACTCCTCTGACACTTTTAGTCCAATTGGAACCAAACTTGGTATACATGTTTATTAGCATTAGTTGTATAGAACTAATGTGGGGATTTTTGATTGGTCGTAAAACATGGCCGCTGTGGCTAAAAATAGAACAGAGGGGTAAATTGCAGTTTTTTGCAAATAACTCTAAAACGGTGACAGATTTTAAAAATTTTGATAAGGATCAAAAGTGATCAGCACCACAAGATCTACCAACTCTGAAATTTTGAAGAAAATCCAACAACCCATGTAGGAGTAATTGCCCTTTTTGTGGATTTTTTGCAAATTTTGCACATGTTTAGCTCAATATCTTGAAAACCGTACTAGATATTTGAGAAATTTAAATTGCATGTTGTTAAGCACATCAAGATCTACAAAATATGTAATAGGGGGAATGTTGTAGGACCTTTCCTTTTAGGAGTTATTGCCCTTAGAACTTAAAAATTGAGCATTTTAACAGCATTTCCTCATTACATTAAAAACGTTAACTCCTCTGACACTTTTAGTCCAATTGGAACCAAACTTGGTATAGTTGTTTATTAGTATTAGGTGTATTGAACTGATGTGGGGATTTTTGATTGGTCGTAAACCATGGCCGCTGTGGCTAAAAATAGAACAGAGGGGTAAATTGCAGTTTTTTGCAAATAACTCTAAAACGGTGACAGATTTTAAAATTTTTATTGGGAACAAAAGTGATCAGCACCACAAGATCTACCAGCTCTGAAATTTTGAAGAAAATCCAACAACCCATGTAGGAGTTATTGCCCTTTTTGTGGATTTTTACAAATTTTGCACCTGTTTAGCCCAATATCTTGAAAACTATACAAGATATTTGAGAAATTTAAATTGCATATTGTTAAGCTCAACAAGATCTACAAAATATGTAACAGGGTCAACGTTGTAGGACCTTTCCTTTGAGGAGTTATTGCCCTTAAAACGTCAAAATTGAGCATTTAAAAAGCATTTCTGCATTACATTGAAAACATTAACTCCTCTGACATTTTAAGTCCAATTGGAACCAAACTTGGTATTGTTGTTTATTAGCATTAGGTGTATAGAACTGGTGTGGGGATTTTTGATTGGTTGTTAAACATGGCCACTGTGGCTAAAAATAGAACATTAGGTTAAACTGCATTTTTTTGCTAATAACTCAAAAAGGGTGACAGATTATTAGATTTTAATTGAGAACAAAAGTGATCATCACCTTAAGATCCACCAAATTGTCATATGACCCCCTTATTAATCATATGACCCTTTCAGCGTCAAATAGATTTTGTCCCGTGCGGGGCCCGGGTGGCGAATAGGCCCGCAGCAGAGCCTAGCTTGTCGTAAGAGGCGACTAAGGGTCTTGGGATTCTGACGTCGGGTCAGTGCTCAGCCCACAGAGCGACCAAGTGTGTACCCTAGGTGGCTGAATAGGGTGGCCCTCGTCCGCGGGGGTTGTCAGGTCTATAATACGGAAACCCTGACCGCCGACCATAGTGGGCCAACGTGTGTGGAGAGTGCCACGCTTCATGCACGTAAAAGACCCCTTTGTGGACCGCCAAGTAGTGCACCACATAGGCTAAATTTTCCGCCCCTACCCACCTCTCCCTTTTTCCTGTGGTTCTTAAAAATTTACCGGTCCTTTGTGTCCCATCCAACCCCCATATTTCATGTATCATCATCGTTTCATGTTCATTGTATCACCCTTTTCATGTTCATCGCCTGTAAATAACCTATATAGCGTTGCACGGGCGTTAAACACCAACTCACTCACTCACTCAAATAGATTTTGCCTATAACCTTTACTTCAGGCACATATGTCAGGTGAGCGATTCAGGCTCCTGGGAGCCTCTTGTACTTATTCAAGAGTCCCGTGCGGGTTCCGGGTGGCGAATAGGCTCGCAGCAGCGCTAAGCTTGTCGGTAAAAGTCCACTAAAGAGCGCTCAGAAACCTGATATCCGGTCAGGCCGCTTTGCCCACAAAGGGACTAGGATGTGTGCCCCAGGTGGTTGAATGGGGCAGCCCTGACATCGAGAGATGCGGGGTCGTCAGGCGATAATGCGGAAAACCTGACCGCAAACCATAGTAGTGCACCGTGTTGGGAAAAATGTCACGTTCCTCGCACGTTAAAGAACCCTGCTGCAGGTCTCGGTTAGAGTTGGACCCGTAGGAGGCTAAATTTCCCGTCCATACCCATCACTCCTTTTTCCAGCGGCAGTCAAAACTCTCCTACCCGATTGGCCTTGTGTCCCCGTTTTCTCCACTTCATCATCATTTCATGTTCATTGTTTCACCACTTTCATGTTCATCTCCCGGATATAGACGAAATCGTGCTGCTTGGGAGTAAAGCAATAACTAACTAAATTATTCATGATATTTTTCTTTAAAATATGTTGTATTTTTATTCTTAATAACCAAATGTTTCATTTGAGACAAAAATATATATGAAGTTGCTTAAAACTGTTGTGCTAAATCCCGTGTTTTTGATATTTTAGAAGGAGCTCTGACGTCCCATTTTGCTGGAAAAATGCCGAAGACTTCAGCGCAATCTCGGACCATAGCTCCGCCTAGTCAAACAGAAATTATTGCAGCTAAGTTAGATAACAGGAAAAGGATAGAGGTGGGTAGGAGCGGAAAATTTATACTATGTGGAGCACTACTTGACGGTCCACAAAGGGAACTATCCTTCATTCCCCGTCTACCGGTATTTCTTTAGAAGTAATTAACGATCTTGGCTATACAGCATGAATAATTATGTACAAAATCAAAATCTATTTCAACAACTGACTACTTGACTGATTGGTATTTATAGTCGTGACTATAGGGGAATGCCCCTCTGCATCGACTATTAGACTCGCTATGTGCCACGGGTCGTCCAGTCCATGACACACCACCGCCAGTGTTAGCTGCTTCCGAGTATCCTTTGTTGTCGCTGGATAAGTGCCTGTATTGCACCACGGAGAGTTACTGGTCGGAATTTGCAAGACAACATTGACTACCTAAAATTAACCCGTTTTCATTCGACCGCAAAAAAAATGTGGACGGATAATAATGGTATGATGCTGTCGTTGTCCAGATTTTTAGTGTTCCCACAATGACTTAAGTTCTAGTTATCCGATTGCTATGAAAATTGACAATGATGTTTCTTACCATTAAAGGATGGATGAGATTGATTTTGGGGGTCACCCCATTTTCTGTTTCAAAATTAGGGGCCAAAAAGGGGCTAAAAATACTACTTTAATGTTTGTTGACACAATAACTTTAGTTTTAGTTATTCCATTGGTTTGTAATTTGGCAATAATGTTCTTTATCATACAAGGATGAATGGGATTGATTATGGGGGATCCCCCTTTTTTGTTTCGAAATTAGGGGCCGAAAAGGGGCAAAAAATTCAAATATTTTATTTGTTTCAACCATGACTTTGGTCCTAGTTGGCCTTTTGCTGTAAAAGTTGTCAAGAATGATTCTTAAAATAAAAGAATGAACCTGATGAATTTTTGCGCCCCCCCCCATTTTCCCAGTTATGCAATTAGGGGCCCAAAGGGGCCAAATCAAAGCTTATTTATTTGAGGTCCGATTTTGATTTTTTTTTTTGCATGTTTGTTTTTGTCAAATAGCGGATATATAATTTAAATTAATTTTTGAAAACCCCCCTTTTGTCCCTATTAGGTTATAACGGGCCAAATGCGATCAAAATCAAAACTATTTTATTTGAGGTTGGATTTTGAATTTGTTTCATTTCTGGTTCGATTTTTAATTTTTCTACCGAAACATTATTGTTTTCAAGAGTAGAATACAAAATTGAAAATTCATATTTTTACCCCCTGGGTAGAAAGTCAATCTGAGAAGCATGTGTCAAAAACCTTTGTCAGTCCACCATGGGCTGCATGTGTCCAGAGCAATAGACTATCCATATTGGGCCTAAAACGTAGAGGGTTCGACATGTTGCGGTCGTATCATGCTGCGCTCGGTGAAGCTTTTTATTATATCCCGCTACACTATAATGTAGCTCCTTTAACATCTTTGATTGGGCGAATCATTCCGCCCAATCAAAGGAGCTACATTATAGTAGCTAGTCCTAGTGGTTAGGTAAAATGTTATTTCCTCCGTTTGGTTCGGTGTCTGTCTGTCCGTCCCCTGATGGTTTTCGGATGATAACTTGAAAACGCATCAATGGATTTGAAAGATATAGATATTAAGTATACAATAAAATACAGGACAAGTTCAATTTTCAGGATGATCCGACAAATATTAAATATAGATTTGCCACTAATAGATTTTCAAAATTTTGAAAATGCTAAACTTTTCTGTTGTTAGAAAGACTCGTTTCTCTATTGAGAAAAATAACTTATTTTTATAGGGGCCTTGGTGGCCGAGTGGTCTAAGGCGCTGATTTACATACCACACTGTTGATCACTAGCCGATCACCTCTCAGCTGGTATTCGAGTCCCGTTTGTATTAAACAAAAAAGGGACTTCCCCAAGTAGTGCACCACATAGGCTAAATTTTCCGCCCTACCCACCTCTCCCCTTTTTTTAAGGTTTCCTTAGCAGAGCGACACGTCTGACACAAAAATTGCTCACACAGGGTTATGTTGCTCCTCGATTGCTGTCTTCACTCAAGAAATTTTACGGAAGACATCATGCACTTATTGACAAATATGGGATTTCGATCTCTCAGATGAGTGCAGATGTTGGTTTGTCATATGGTTTTGATTTGTCTTCCTTAAAATAATTACCGGATTTGAAACGCTGAATGGACTATTGGCAACGCGACGGGTGTGCTATAGCAAGCAGGAACTGCTTATTCTTCCGGAGAACCTGAGTTCACTCTTGTTTCGACTAGAGTTCGCGTTGTTGATTGATATTCAGTTGTTTTGTGTTTCCATGTTTTACATGTTGTCTGTTTTTGTCCTGTTCTTGTTGGTGTTTACTGGTTTTGTCTCTGCCCTTTCGAACTTTTGACATTCGGATACCCCATTGGTACCTCTGCTTCTTTCTTCAAAATTAACCGTTCCTTGGTTTCCAACCCCACCCCAATATTTCATTTACCATCATCATTTCATGTTCATTTTATCATCCTTTTCATGTTCATCGCCTGTAAATAAACTTTATAGCGTTGCAAGGGCGTAACACACCAACTCACTCACCAGAAGCCTGACTTCGTGTCAGACCGCTTTGTCCACAAAGCGAGTGGGATGTGTGCTACATGTGGTTGAATGCGCTAGTCGTGTCTTAATGAATACCGGGATCGCGGGGCTACAATACGGAAAACCTGACCGCAACCCGTAGTTTCGTGTCGGAGAAAATTTCACATTCCTCGAACGTTAAAGAACCCTGTCGAAGATCTCAATAAGAGTAGGCATATTTGACATTGAATGGATCTTAAATTTATTCAGGGGTCAGGGGTTTAGCTCAGTGCAGTAATGTGTTGAGTATTGAATATTTTAGGCATTCAAAGCTTTTTATTATTTTCTTCTTTTGACATTCTAAGCGGAATTACTCCTTAAATGAACGGTACTACAATGTTGACCTTTTTATACGACCGCAAAAAATTTGCGGACGTATTTTGGTATGATGCTGTCGTCGTCGTTGCCTGTTAACTTTTTAGTGTTTCCACAATAACTTTAGTTCCAGTTATTCGATTGCTATGAAATTTTACAATGATGTTCCTTACCACAAAAAGGATGAATGGGATTGATTTTGGGGGTCCCCCCTTTTTTCGTTTAGAAATTAGGGGCCCGAAAGGGGCAAAAAATTCATATATTTTATTTGTTTCCACCATAACTGTGGCCTTAGTTGGCCTATTGCTGTGAAATTTGTCAAGAATGTTTCTTACACTAAAAGAATGAACCTGATGAATTTTCGTGCGCCTTTTTTCCCCGTTATATAGCTAGGGGCCAAAAGGGGCCAAAATCGATGTTTGTTCTCGTCAAATAGGGGATACAAAATTAAGAATTCATCGCCTGTAAATAACCTATATAGCGTTGCACGGGCGTAAAACACCAACTCACTTACTCACTCATGAAATTTTGCGACCCCCCCTTTTTTCCCCTATTACGTAATTAGGGTCCAAAAGGGGCCAAAATCGAAACTTTTTTCTTTGTGGTACAATTTTGAATTTTTTTTTGCATGTTTGTTTTTGTCAAATAGCAGATTAACCAAGAATAGGGTCTATTTCTTAAAATAAAATTGAGCGGGGATATTGAAATGTCATAAATATGATATTGCAAGTATAATTTTTTTTTCCATTTGCTTTTAAAATAGTTAAAATCTAATGAATTCCTTGTAAAATGTGGGTGGAAAGTCCACCAAAGAGGGCATGTGTCAAAAACCTTTGTCAGTCCACCATTGGCTGCATGTGTCCAGAGCAATTGACTATCCATATTGGGCCTAAAAGTTACAGGGTTCAACGTGTTGCGGTCGTATCATGCTGCGCTCGGCGAAGCTTTTTATTACATATTTTGTAGAACATGATTTGCTTTACAATTTCTTAAATATTTCATATAGTTAACAGGATATTAAGGTTAATAAGTGCAAACTGTATGGAAAAAAATCAAGACAAGAGGTTCCAAGGAGCCTGAATCGCTCACCTGACATATGTGCCTGAAGTAAAGGTTATTAGGCAAAATCTATTCAACATTGAAAGAGTCGTAAGATTAATAAGGGGGTCATCTGACAATATGGTGGATCTTAAGGTGCTGATCACTTATGTTCTCAATCAAAATCTTAAAATCTGTCACCCTTATTGAGTTATTAGCCAAAAAATGCAGTTTAACCTAATTTCTATTTTTAGCCACAGCCGCCATGTTTTACAACCAATCAAAAAATCCCCACATCAGTTCTATACACCTAATATTAATAATAACAATACCAAGTTTGGTTCCAATTGGACTTAAAGTGTCAAAGGAGTTAACGTTTTCAATGTAATAAGGAAATGCTTTTTAAATGTTTTAAGGGCAATAACTCCTTAAATGAAAGGTCCTACAACGTTGACCCTATTACATATTTCATAGATCTTGATGTGCTTAACAATATGCAATTTGAATTTCTCAAATATCTTATATAGTTTTCAAGATATTGAGCTTAACAGGTGCAAAATTTGCAAAACAAATCCACAAAAAGGGCCTACATGGGTTGTTGGATTTTCTTCAAAATTTCAGAGCTGGTAGATCTTGAGGTTCTGATTACTTTTGTTCTCAATCAAAATTTTAAAATCTGTCACCGTTTTTGAGTTATTTGCAAAAAACTGCCATTTAGCCCCATGATCTATTTTTAGCCACAGCGGCCATGTTTCACGACCAATCAAAAATCCCCACATCAGTTCTATACACCTAATGCTAATAAACAAGTTTACTAAGTTTGGTTTCAATTGGACGTAAAGTGTCAGAGGAGTTAACGCTTTCAATGAAATGAGGAAATGCTGTTAAAATGTTCAATTTTGACGTTCTAAGGACAATAACTCCTAAAAGGAAAGGTCCTACAACTTTGTTCCTGTTGCATATTTTGTAGATCTTGATGTGCTTAACAATATACAATTTAAATTTCTCAAATATCTTGTATGATTTTCAAGATATTGAGCTAAACAGGTGCAAAATTTGCAAAATATCCACAAAAAGGGATATAACTCCTACAAGGGTTGTTGGATTTTCTTCAAAATTTCAGGGTAGGTAGATCTTGAGGTGCTGATCACTTTTATAATTTTGATATATGTAGCCGTTTTTGAGTTATTTGCAAAAAAACTGCATTTTACCCCTATATTCTATTTTTAGCCATGGCGGTCATGTTTTACGACCAATCAAAAAAACCCACATTAGTTCTAAGCACCAAATGCTAATAAACAACCATACCAAGTTTGGTTGCAATTGGACTTAAGGTTTCAGAAGAGGTAACCTTCGAAATAGTTTACGGACGGACGGACGGACGACGGACGCCAAGTGATGACAATAGCTCACATGACTCTTCGGGTCAGGTGAGCTAAAAAAGGACAATAACTCTACGCGGGATCTTGGATTTTCTCCAAATTTCCAGGGCAGCTAGATCTTGAGGTGCTGATTACTTTTTTTCCATCCGAATTTAAAAAAAAATCTGTCACCAGTTTTGAGTTATTAGCATAAAACTGCAGTTTACCCATGTTTTAAATTCAATCAAAAACGCCCACACCAGCATGGTATTTTCACCATTGTATGGCCATAACCCCTATAAGGGATCATGTGACAACTTCGACCCAATGGAGACTTTAGTATAGCTCAATGAGCTGAAGATAGAAGATTGCTTACAATTTACTTTATATATTTTACTTATTGATTTATAAGCCAAAAACTGGGGTCTGACCCCCTGTTCTATATTTAGCAACAGCGGCCATGTTTTTGGTCTGCAGTAGGCCCGAGTACACAATTAATTTTCCCTCTTTGTTCATTATAGCGAAATTTTACTTTACGAAAAAAAAATATGGCTATAAATACTTTATTTTTAGCTTTATTGTACCTATGGCCAACATGCCCTTAATAATGGAAAATATTTAAAAATGCATATATTCAACTTTTTTTGACAAGTGAAAACTATAAGGCCCTAGAGGGGGTCAGTTCCGAGAGCATCTGAAAAGAAAAAAAAACACCTTTTTGTCATTTCATAATTCACATAAAGCATCTTCACTTCATCTCTAAAACATCTTGCTAGTGTTCTGTGACCCCTTTCCTTTGAAATGAGACCAAAAACAACTACAAAAATTAAAGAGAACACATTGAAGCAAATTCTTTTCTAAGGCACTGTTTTTGAAAGGAACTATATTCGTGGTCAACGAAAAGCAAAGGACGACAATTGTGTTCTCGTACCAGTAATCACTTTTGCAATCTTGGTAGAGGAAATCCCATAGATGATGTGTGAAAAGTTTCAAAGCAATCACCTCAGTTGTTATAGAGAAGAAGATTTTTATAGAAAAACTAACGACGACGGACGACGCCATGTAATGGCAATAGTTCACCTGACCAATTTATGAATCAAAATTGTTTAAAACAAGAGGCTCCCAAGAGCCTGAATCGCTCACCTGAACTTCACAGGTACATATATTTGTAGATATTATTGTGCTTAACCATATGCGATTTAAATTTCTGAAATATCTTCAAGACTTGATTAGTTTTCAAGATATTCATGATATTGGGCTTAATAAGAGTAAATTTGGCAAAAATTAGGAAAAAGAACAATAACTCCAACATCAGCAGTCAGATCTTTTCGGAAACTTCAGGACAGGTAGGTTTTAATATGCTGATCACTTTTGATTCTTGCACAATTTTGATATCTGAAACTATTTTTGAGTTATTAACAAAAAATGCAATTTTCCCCTATGTTCGATTTTTAGCCATGGCGGCCATGTTTTTTTACAAATAAAAAATCTGAACAATAGAGTTGCAGCATATAAGCCATTAAACAAGTGTGCCATGTTAAGATGCAGTTGGTTTTACCGTGTCAAACAAGTTAATCCTTGAAATTCAGGGGAAAAGTAAGGAAAAATGGTAAATTTTGATGATTTAAGGGCCATAACTCCTACAAGAAATGGTTTTACAGCTTTGACCTGATTACATGAAATGTAGATCTTGATGTGGTTAATCATATGCAATTTGAATTTTTGAAATATCTTGTATAGTTTTCAAGATATAGGGCTAAAAAAATGCAAAATTTGAAAAAATCCAGAAAAAGGGCAATAACTCCTACATTGGTTGTTGGATCTTCTTGAAATTTTCAGAGCAGGTAGATCTTGAGATGCTGATCACTTTTGTCTCCCATCAGAATTTTGATATCAGTAACTATTTTTGAGTAATTAGCAAAAAACTGCAATTTACCCATATGTTCTATATTTAGCCATGGCGGCCATATTTTTTGACGAATCAAAAATCTGAACGACAGATTTGTAGCATTTATGCCATTCAACAACTGTGCCAAGTTTGGTTGAAGTTGGATGTATGGTGTCAGACAAGTTAATCTTTGAAATTCAGGGGAAAAGTAATGAAAAATGGTCAATTTTGATGATTTAAGGGCCATAACTCCTACAAGAAATGGTTTTACAGCTTTGACCTGATAACATGAAATGTAGATCTTGATGTGCTTAATCATATGCAATTTGAATTTTTGAAATATCTTGTATAGTTTTCAAGATATAAGACTAAACAAGTGCAAAATTTCGAAAAAATCCAGAAAAAGGGCAATAACTCCTACATCGGTTGTTGGATCTTCTTGAAAATTTCCAGGCAGGTAGATCTTGAGGTGCTGATCACTTTTACCATATGCCAGAATTTTGATATCTGTTACCGTTTTTGAGTTATTTGCAAAAAACTGTAATTTGACCCTATGTTCTATTTTTAGCCATGGCGGCCATGTTTTTTTACAAATCAAAAATCCGAACGATAGTTTTGTACACATAATGCCACTAAACAACTATACCAAGTTTGGTTGCAATTGGACTTATGGTGTCGGACAAGTTAACGTTTGAAAAATTGTTTACAGACGACGACAGACGACGACGACGACGACGGACGCCAAGTGATGGTAAAAGCTCACATGGACCTTCGGTCCAGGTGAGCTAACAAAAAAACTGTTTGTCTAGCCTAGTGCAAAGCCACATAACAATTTAAAGATAACGCAATCGATGGAATCTGTTTTCACTCTTTGATTTATGTGATAATTTTATCATGAATTTATCAATGTACATTGGAACCACATTGATCCCTACGGTAGGTGGATTCTAAATACAAATACACACGGAGCTGATTTGATAACTACTCGGATGAATGGAACAGGTGGAAGAAGTCTAGCACCTATGCCATGCCATGTATAAAGTTACGGATTATTTGTAGTAAATACATTAGTTACTGCCTTAATTCCAAGAAGTGCGAAATCTGCAGAGGATAAATGGCCAAGGTGATTATAAATTTGACATGCATGAAATGGAAATGTAGTGAAAAGTGGGATAGGAATAAAATATCATCGGGAAACAAGCGTTACCTGCTATTAGACACTTGAGGTTCCCAGGAGCCTGAATCGCTCACCTGACTTCAATGACTGATGGTAGACTCACATACCAATTCTTTTTTAAATATATGCAAGGATGTCCAAAAAAGTGCGGAAAACTAAAGTGTGATGGACGAACGGAAAGACGATCGGGCCGAAAAACTATATGCCCCCAACAAAGTTAGCGGGGCATAAAACCCAATATAGGATCACCATACAATTTCCACCTTAAAATGAAGGCTTTTGTATAGCATATTCAAACAAACAAAAGCTTTTTTAGGTTTAATCTGCAAGGCAATAACCCGAAACTTGACAATTAAGGGCCTTAAACTTATATAAAGGAGTCATCTGACAGCTTCAGCCTAATGGATATTTTTGAAGAGCTAATTGAACTGAAGATTTAAGCAAGAAACATTCTTTCTTTATTAGCTCACCTGGCCAAAGGCCATGTGAGCTTATGCCATCACTATGCGTCCGTCGTCTGTCGTCCGTCGTCGTCTGTCGTCCGTTAACAATTTCAAAAATCTTCTTCTCTGAAACCACTGAACCAATTTTACTAAAACTTTGCAGGAATGATATATGACATGTTGGCAACAAACGATCCTCATTTTAAAATGATTCGATAAAAAACATGGCCGCTGTTACTAAAAACATAGAGTAAAATCACTTAAAATGGCTTACAACTCAGCAACCATAACAGATAGAAAAAATCTGAAGAATCCTAGGCTCTTCAGAATCAAAAGCTCTACAAAAATCTCCATAGGGTCGAAGTTGTCAGATGACCCCTTATAGGGGTTACAGCCCCTTAAAGGTGAAAAATAGCGTTTTTAGCTCACCTGGACCAAAGGTCCATGTGAGTTATTGCCATCACTTGGCGTCCGTCGGCGTCTGTCGTCTGTCGTCGTCTGTTAACAATCTTCAAAAATATTCTCCTCTGAAACTACTGAACAGAATTTAACGAAACTTGGTATGAATGATCATTAGGGTGTTCTGCACCAAACTTGTGTTTTGATTTTTTATCTGCCAAAAAACATGGTGACCGTTACTAAAAATAGACCAGGGGGGTCAGACTACTGTTTTTGGCTTGTGAATCAAAAAGTGTAAGAGATAGATGAAATCTGATGCCACCATACTGCTTCAGCATCAAAAGTTCTATAAAAGTCTATATTTGGTCAGATGATCCCTTCTAGGGGTAACAGTCCCTTAATGGTGAAAAAAGCATTTTGTCACGTTTTTTGGCTTATAGAATGAAAACTATTGCAGATAGAGAAAAGCTGTTGCTTGCTTAAATGTTCAGCTCATTTAGCTCTACAAAAGTCTCCATAGGGTCAAAGTTGTCAGAGAACCCCTTATAGGGGTTACAGCCCCTTATTGGCCAAAAAATAATGTTTTTGGCCTATAGAATGAAAACTATTTCTGAAAGAGAAAAGCTGTTGCTTGCTTAAATGTTCAGTTCATTTAGCTCTACAAAAGTCTCCATAGGGTTGAACTTGTCAGATGACCCCTTTTAGGGGTTTCAGCCCCTTAAAGGAGAAAAATATTGTTTTTGGTCTATAGAATGAAAACTGTTGCAGATAGAGAAAAACTGTTGCTTGCTTAAATGTTAAGCTCATTGAGATCTACAAAAGTCTTCATGGGGTCGAAGTTGTCAGATGACTCCTTATAGGGTGGACAGCCCCTTAAAGGTGAAAAATAGTGTTTTTGGCTTATTACAGATAGAGAAAAGCTGTTGCTTGCTCTAATGTTCGGCTCATTTAGCTCAAAACAAGCATTCATAAGGTTGAAGTTGTCAGATGACCCCTTATATAGGGATTACAGCCCCTAAATAAACATGTTTTCATGTTAATGAAAACTACAGCAGATAAAGAAAAGTGGTTGCTTGCTTTAATGTTCAATACATTAAGCTCTTAACAAAAGTCTCTATAGAGTCAAAGTGTTCAGACAGCCCTTATAATAGCATTTCGCATGTTTTTGGCCTACAGAATGAAAACTATTGAAAGAGAAAAGCTGTTGCTTGCAAAAATGTTCAGCTTATTCAGCTCTACAAAGTTCCTTATAGGGTTGACATCAATACCAGGTGAGCTATTCAGGCTCCTTGTTTCATGTTTTTTGCCTATAGAATGACAACTATTGCAGATAGAGAAAAGTGGTTGCTTGCTTAAATGTTCAGCTCATTAAGCTCTACAAAAGTCTCCATAAGGTCGAAGTTGTCAGATGACCTCTTTTATGGGTTATAGCCCCTTAAAGGTGAAAAATAGCGTTTTTTCATGTTTTTGGTCTAAAGAATGAAAACTATTGCAGATAGAGAAAAGCGGTTGCTTGCTTAAATGTTCAGCTCATTAAGCTCTACAAAAGTCTCCATTGGGTCGAAGTTGTCAGATGATCCCTTTTAGGGGTTACATCCCTTTAAAGGCGAAAAATAAGTGTTTTTGGCCTATAGAATGAAAACTATTGCAGATAGAGAAAAGCTTGTTCAGCTCATTAAGCTCTACAAAAGTCTCCTTAAGGTCAAAGTTGTCAGATGACCCCTTTTAAGGGGTTACAGCCCCTGTAAGGCAAAAAAGGTGTTTTTGGCCTATAGAATGAAAGCTATTGCATATACAAAAAAGCGGTTGCTTGCTTAAATGTTCAGCTTATTAAGCTCTACAAAAGTATTCATTGGGTTGAAGTTGTCAGATGACCCCTTATAAGGGTTACAGCCCCTTTAAGGCAAAAAATAGTGTTTTTGGCCTATAGAATGAAAACTATTGCAGATAGAGAAAAGCTGTTGCTTGCTTAAATGTTCAATTCATTTAGCTCTAAAAAAAAGTCTCCATAGGATTGAAGTTGTCAGATGACCTCTTATAAGGGTTACAGCCCCTTAAAAGGTGAGTAATAGTGTTTTTTGCTTATTTAGAATGAAAACTATTGCATATAGAAAAATGCTTTTTTCAGACCAGGTGAGCGATTCAGGCTCCTGAGAGCCTCTTGTTTGTTACAGCTTTGATCTTACAGGTCAAGTACACAAAAACACCATTTTCTCCTTTAACGGACCATTACATCTATAAGGAGTTTGTAGTCCATCAGCCAACTCTGAAAAGACGTCATATTTAAAAGTTGAGTGGATACCCCCGTAGACCGAATTTTTATGGTACAAAAATTTAGTATTACATCTAAGCTTCATAAATTCCAAATGTTATACTTGTATAAAATATGCGGAAAATAGCGTAAAAATCATTTTTCTGGACCCTCTGGTGAGCAATTGAAAAGTAGTCATTCATTTATTTTCAATAAATTGAACATGGGGTTGAAAACTTCAATTACTGTTTTATAAATCTATAGTATGCATAGGTATTATTGACTTAGGAAAAGAATTTGCATCATAACAATGTCTAAAAAAGATATTTTTTTAGATTTAAAATTGCTAATTATTACGTTCAAAATTTCCCTATTTTTTACAATTTGCGAATGTCTTCCTATGACTTCGCACGTATCACAGGTAAAATTTACTCAACAAGATTCACCTAATTACAATGGTCACAATTAAAAATATTAAAACCGCCAGGATTTGATAAAAACAGTGTTTTACAGAAAAATCCATTTTTAATGTCCATGTGCGGATTGTAATGGTTTGACCGATATGGTTTTATTTTTTAAATTATTAAATGTAAAGGTCACTTTTTCTATTTTTAGAATCAATATTTTTTATGATTTTAAGTCATTTCTATGGTTTTTTTTTAAAACCAACATAAAAGAAGTTATATTACAGTACAGGTGATTTTTTACAGTATTGAAAACAAAGTTATAACCAATTAATCACGTTTTCTTGTTTTTGGCCTGTTAGACTTTACTTTAGGTTAGGTGCGTTTGACTTTATTTATACTTATATGAAATATTTACATTACTTTTTACTTATAACTTATCTATTTCTTATTTTTGGCGACAATTTATATCGAGCTGTCGCCTTAAAATAATGTAACGATGTCGTTGTGTAAATTTAGGTTTTTTTCCAATTCTATTGTTATGAAATCAAAGAAATCAAAAAGGATGAGGGGGTTGGTGTTTTCCTAAAATAATATTATGAATCTGAATTTTGATGAAAAATATTTAAGTAACAGAGGATAAAATATTTTGAAGAAGGATTTCTGCCATATTGAATAATGCTAATAATGAAAACAAAAATTTGTCTCGAGACACCTTTATGAAAAAAATAATTGTCTGATCGGAACAAACCCCCCCCCCTCTTTTCGTGGTAATGGTCTGTCTCATAAAAAAAGAGTACTAGAAGACAAGAAGTCCTCATTGATGATGGATTTTTACAATACTGCATTCCATTTTAAAGATTTAACAGCAATGTCATCTCATTCCTAAACATTCCCAAAGACTCCGCCACATACACAGACGAACAATTAGGATTTTTCGGACGATTGCTGTTGTTAAGAATCAAAAGCACACCAAAGTTCCTCAGGCAATACTGGTACTGGTCAGCTGTAAATGAATAGAAAATGGTGCTGAAGCTTTTTCCATTGCAAAGGGCACGCTGATCTTCATGTACCAGCATATAATTATGCTCTTAACCTTGAAGTGTCTGTTCCCATAGAAAGTTTGTATCCGTTTGCTCAGTTACTTTGTCCCAAACGATGTCAGAATTTTGTATTTTTGTCTATAAAGTATTCTGTTAACAGGAAGTAGTTGAGTAATTCCTTAACTCTATTAAAAAATATAGGGTTAAGTTACATAAAAATTGAGACGAAATACTTAATAACTTTGCAGAGCGACGCTCGATTTAAGAAGACGAATAATCAAAAAGTGAGCCTATGTATGTCGCTTCTGTCTAATGTTACTGGCGACACACAAAGAATACAAGCATTTTAGGTCTACAGAAACTTATATCATTAGTGTACCATTATTTCTTTTTTATGTAATATCATGAAAAATGGGAAACACTGAAATCAGCAAAGTTAAAAACCACACAAATAGTAAGATTACAGTATTCGCATTTTAACACAAAATCAGGACAAGTAGTTTTCTTTGATTTTTTTAGAAATTTTGAATGAAGTATAAGACGGGACATATTGTACTCGTGGAGAACAAGACTAGCTATCTCTTTTTATCTCACGTTCCGTTATACAAGTATTGATAATGTCCTTTCACTGAACAATTCTCTATTTGGTGACTTTCTCCATCTCATATATCCGCAGGAACCTGAGATAAGGGACACAATGGATTTTAGGAAGTCTGCTTCATATTTAGATTTATACATCTCGTAATTGACTCTCAAGGAATACTTCAACAAAGCTCTATGACAAACGTGATGACTTCAACTTTCCCTTTTTGTGTAGCAACATTCCGTCCGCTTCGGCTTATGAAGTGTTCGTATCACAGTTGATTCGTTACTCCAGAGCTTGCGGCAATTACATCGATTCCGTGGCAGAGCGTCATGTTTTACACAGAAAAGGCTAACACAGGGTTATGTTGCTCCACGGTTGCTGTCTTCACTCAAGAAATTGTACGGTAGACACCGTGCACTCGTAGACAATCTCTCAAATGAATGCAGATGTTGGTTTGTCTTAGAAATTTGTTTTGTCTTCCTTTACCAGATTTGACACACTGAATTGAAAATTAGCAACACGACGGATGTGCTATAGCAGCCAAAAACCGCTTACTCTTCCGGAGCACCCGAGTTAACTCTTGTTACGACTTGAGTTGGCGTTGTTGATTTCCGTTCGGTTGATTTTGTGTTTCTTCGTGCTGTTCTTGTTCATGTTTACCGGTTTTGTCGTTGCCCTTTCGGACTTTTGACACTCGAATGCCCTATTTGTGCCTGTTTGCTTCTTTCAATTCATTCGTCGGTTAGCACAATCACTAACTTCAATGGTTTGGTGATTTCAACTTCGTTTAGTTAACTTCTTTCTGGGAAAAATTGACCAAACTCTACGACATTGCTCAGCAGCATAAAAAAGTTCACAATAAAAAGGCCTGTTTTTCAAAATATATTTAGTTACGATTGTAATGAGAGTTTCTTTTTTGTTGTTTTAGAAGTACGCTTATTGCTTTGAATTTCGTTAAAATCTAGATTCTTTAGAAGACGGTACAGGAAACAACTGCCAACAATGAAGAAGCTTAATATGGATCTTCAAAGTATTTACAAATATACTAGTAGTAATTTCAAAAGGCAAAACAATCACAATACAAATAACAACAAAGTTCCAGACAATAAATTTTGCTACGCCTGACGCGCGTTTCGTCTATTCAAGACTCATCAGAGGCGCTCTACCAAAAATATTGAAAATGCCAAACACTGTATAAATATGAAGAGCATAGAACAGTATAACCAAAAATACCAAACTGGGGAACCAAATTATTACTAAGATAATCAACCTATGTCTGGGGTAGGAAGAACCTTAGGTTTTAGACAATTTTGAAATTTAGACGGATAATTTAAAGCTTTGATGTATTCTCCAACTCAAAAAGTGTTGGTGCCGGAGCGGGCTAACCTCGGGGAATTTACACTCCACCAGCAGTGCTAACCTTCACGTGTGTTCGAAATACAAATAACAACAAAGTTCCAGACAATAAATTTTGCTACGCCTGACGCGCGTTTCGTCTATTCAAGACTCATCAGAGGCGCTCTACCAAAAATATTGAAAATGCCAAACACTGTATAAATATGAAGAGCATAGAACAGTATAACCAAAAATACCAAACTGGGGAACCAAATTATTACTAAGATAATCAACCTATGTCTGGGGTAGGAAGAACCTTAGGGTTTAGACAATTTTGAAATTTAGACGGATAATTTAAAGCTTTGATGTATTCTCCAACTCAAAAAGTGTTGGTGCCGGAGCGGGCTAACCTCGGGGAATTTACACTCCACCAGCAGTGCTAACCTTCACGTGTGTTCGAAATACAAATAACAACAAAGTTCCAGACAATAAATTTTGCTACGCCTGACGCGCGTTTCGTCTATTCAAGACTCATCAGAGGCGCTCTACCAAAAATATTGAAAATGCCAAACACTGTATAAATATGAAGAGCATAGAACAGTATAACCAAAAATACCAAACTGGGGAACCAAATTATTACTAAGATAATCAACCTATGTCTGGGGTAGGAAGAACCTTAGGGTTTAGACAATTTTGAAATTTAGACGGATAATTTAAAGCTTTGATGTATTCTCCAACTCAAAAAGTGTTGGTGCCGGAGCGGGCTAACCTCGGGGAATTTACACTCCACCAGCAGTGCTAACCTTCACGTGTGTTCGAAATACAAATAACAACAAAGTTCCAGACAATAAATTTTGCTACGCCTGACGCGCGTTTCGTCTATTCAAGACTCATCAGAGGCGCTCTACCAAAAATATTGAAAATGCCAAACACTGTATAAATATGAAGAGCATAGAACAGTATAACCAAAAATACCAAACTGGGGAACCAAATTATTACTAAGATAATCAACCTATGTCTGGGGTAGGAAGAACCTTAGGGTTTAGACAATTTTGAAATTTAGACGGATAATTTAAAGCTTTGATGTATTCTCCAACTCAAAAAGTGTTGGTGCCGGAGCGGGCTAACCTCGGGGAATTTACACTCCACCAGCAGTGCTAACCTTCACGTGTGTTCGAAATACAAATAACAACAAAGTTCCAGACAATAAATTTTGCTACGCCTGACGCGCGTTTCGTCTATTCAAGACTCATCAGAGGCGCTCTACCAAAAATATTGAAAATGCCAAACACTGTATAAATATGAAGAGCATAGAACAGTATAACCAAAAATACCAAACTGGGGAACCAAATTATTACTAAGATAATCAACCTATGTCTGGGGTAGGAAGAACCTTAGGGTTTAGACAATTTTGAAATTTAGACGGATAATTTAAAGCTTTGATGTATTCTCCAACTCAAAAAGTGTTGGTGCCGGAGCGGGCTAACCTCGGGGAATTTACACTCCACCAGCAGTGCTAACCTTCACGTGTGTTCGAAATACAAATAACAACAAAGTTCCAGACAATAAATTTTGCTACGCCTGACGCGCGTTTCGTCTATTCAAGACTCATCAGAGGCGCTCTACCAAAAATATTGAAAATGCCAAACACTGTATAAATATGAAGAGCATAGAACAGTATAACCAAAAATACCAAACTGGGGAACCAAATTATTACTAAGATAATCAACCTATGTCTGGGGTAGGAAGAACCTTAGGGTTTAGACAATTTTGAAATTTAGACGGATAATTTAAAGCTTTGATGTATTCTCCAACTCAAAAAGTGTTGGTGCCGGAGCGGGCTAACCTCGGGGAATTTACACTCCACCAGCAGTGCTAACCTTCACGTGTGTTCGAAATACAAATAACAACAAAGTTCCAGACAATAAATTTTGCTACGCCTGACGCGCGCTTCGTCTATTCAAGACTCATCAGAGGCGCTCTACCAAAAATTTTGAAAATGCCAAACACTGTATAAATATGAAGAGCATAGAACAGTATAACCAAAAATACCAAACTGGGGAACCAAATTATTACTAAGATAATCAACCTATGTCTGGGGTAGGAAGAACCTTAGGGTTTAGACAATTTTGAAATTTAGACGGATAATTTAAAGCTTTGATGTATTCTCCAACTCAAAAAGTGTTGGTGCCGGAGCGGGCTAACCTCGGGGAATTTACACTCCACCAGCAGTGCTAACCTTCACGTGTGTTCGAAATACAAATAACAACAAAGTTCCAGACAATAAATTTTGCTACGCCTGACGCGCGTTTCGTCTATTCAAGACTCATCAGAGGCGCTCTACCAAAAATATTGAAAATGCCAAACACTGTATAAATATGAAGAGCATAGAACAGTATAACCAAAAATACCAAACTGGGGAACCAAATTATTACTAAGATAATCAACCTATGTCTGGGGTAGGAAACCTTAGGGTTTAGACAATTTTGAAATTTAGACGGATAATTTAAAGCTTTGATGTATTCTCCAACTCAAAAAGTGTTGGTGCCGGAGCGGGCTAACCTCGGGGAATTTACACTCCACCAGCAGTGCTAACCTTCACGTGTGTTCGAAATACAAATAACAACAAAGTTCCAGACAATAAATTTTGCTACGCCTGACGCGCGTTTCGTCTATTCAAGACTCATCAGAGGCGCTCTACCAAAAATATTGAAAATGCCAAACACTGTATAAATATGAAGAGCATAGAACAGTATAACCAAAAATACCAAACTGGGGAACCAAATTATTACTAAGATAATCAACCTATGTCTGGGGTAGGAAGAACCTTAGGGTTTAGACAATTTTGAAATTTAGACGGATAATTTAAAGCTTTGATGTATTCTCCAACTCAAAAAGTGTTGGTGCCGGAGCGGGCTAACCTCGGGGAATTTACACTCCACCAGCAGTGCTAACCTTCACGTGTGTTCGAAATACAAATAACAACAAAGTTCCAGACAATAAATTTTGCTACGCCTGACGCGCGTTTCGTCTATTCAAGACTCATCAGAGGCGCTCTACCAAAAATATTGAAAATGCCAAACACTGTATAAATATGAAGAGCATAGAACAGTATAACCAAAAATACCAAACTGGGGAACCAAATTATTACTAAGATAATCAACCTATGTCTGGGGTAGGAAGAACCTTAGGGTTTAGACAATTTTGAAATTTAGACGGATAATTTAAAGCTTTGATGTATTCTCCAACTCAAAAAGTGTTGGTGCCGGAGCGGGCTAACCTCGGGGAATTTACACTCCACCAGCAGTGCTAACCTTCACGTGTGTTCGAAATACAAATAACAACAAAGTTCCAGACAATAAATTTTGCTACGCCTGACGCGCGTTTCGTCTATTCAAGACTCATCAGAGGCGCTCTACCAAAAATATTGAAAATGCCAAACACTGTATAAATATGAAGAGCATAGAACAGTATAACCAAAAATACCAAACTGGGGAACCAAATTATTACTAAGATAATCAACCTATGTCTGGGGTAGGAAGAACCTTAGGGTTTAGACAATTTTGAAATTTAGACGGATAATTTAAAGCTTTGATGTATTCTCCAACTCAAAAAGTGTTGGTGCCGGAGCGGGCTAACCTCGGGGAATTTACACTCCACCAGCAGTGCTAACCTTCACGTGTGTTCGAAATACAAATAACAACAAAGTTCCAGACAATAAATTTTGCTACGCCTGACGCGCGTTTCGTCTATTCAAGACTCATCAGAGGCGCTCTACCAAAAATATTGAAAATGCCAAACACTGTATAAATATGAAGAGCATAGAACAGTATAACCAAAAATACCAAACTGGGGAACCAAATTATTACTAAGATAATCAACCTATGTCTGGGGTAGGAAGAACCTTAGGGTTTAGACAATTTTGAAATTTAGACGGATAATTTAAAGCTTTGATGTATTCTCCAACTCAAAAAGTGTTGGTGCCGGAGCGGGCTAACCTCGGGGAATTTACACTCCACCAGCAGTGCTAACCTTCACGTGTGTTCGAAATAAAAATAACAACAAAGTTCCAGACAATAAATTTTGCTACGCCTGACGCGCGCTTCGTCTATTCAAGACTCATCAGAGGCGCTCTACCTAAAATTTTGAAAATGCCAAACACTGTATAAATATGAAGAGCATAGAACAGTATAACCAAAAATACCAAACAAAGCGTCAAATAAATTGAAAAAAAAAGATCCATATAGAACTTTATTAGTTGGCTGGCATATTTCCTCGATAACAGTAACTTTGTATCCCTTTTGTAACTAAGTGCAACAAACGGTCAAACATGCAGCGCCATTAATGTATACATGTTGTATGCTGCCTTGCAAAATGATCCAAAATGCACATGTACGTGTAATTATGGCAACTTTTAAACGACAATTAAGACTAAAGTTCTTATATTCTGATACTATAGTTTCAAAAAGGTCAAATATATAAACTAAAATTGAAAAAATATATAATGAAACACATTATGTTGATCATTTGTATTTACACATGAAAAAAATATAGATTTCAGGTGACTGGGACTACATTCATAAATACAGAAACTTTTCAACCGGCACCACAAATATTTTAATGGAATTGTTTTATTTAATTTGTTATGTTGTAGGTAGATTCTTTCCACAAAATATTCCACCTAGCTATCCTATTTTTTTATGAAATGAAAAAAGAAAAATGAAAAAAAAAATCATTTTAGTCATTCCTTGTATTATCTCCCTTTAAGACTTCTTTGAGTGAAAATTTTAACAAACTTTTGTCTGTCGTTGGTTGTCTGGACAACATTTAATATGTTAAAAGTTTTCTTTTCAATAATATTGTAGTAGACTTAGTATAATAGAATGTTTTATATTAAGGGTTGAAATTTTTTGACAGTTTATAGTACCCCTAAAGGGGCCTCTGTTATACCAGTTTCCGCATCTTTTTGCAAAGTATAACAAGTTGCAAAATAAAGTTCACATGTTTGTCTTTTGATTTCTGCAATAAAAAATCGGTCTACAGGGGTATCCACTCAAATTATTTTTTCCGGACCTGGCTGATGGACTATTGACCCTGAAATCATTTTGAGAATCTCAATGAGCTTAAGGATTTTCCAGTGCTAACTTTTTCTTTAGCACTTACAGTTTTCAAGATAGAGTTATAAACTGTGAAAAGGGTCAATTTTGACGATTAAGGGGAAATAACTCCTATAAGGAGTCATCCCACAACTTTAACCCAATGAAAAGTATGCGGTTTGACTCCCTGTTCTATTTTTAGCAATGGAATATTGCCGTGCCTTGATCTGTTGCATATACATTTTTGAAAAAAAAGAGAATTTATTGTTCCATGTAGTGAGTCCGATCCCACCTGTTGTCAATGTATGCTGATCATTTTATTTGCATACCAAGCACACTGTTGGCATGGAAATATTCCGTTAGAATATAAAAGCCATAATATGGCAATCGTTTTTAGATAATATCTTTTAAGCTGTGACCCCGGCTTGCCCCAGAACTTTTCCGTCGACACTTTCGTCTAAGTATTTCGCCCCTTTCGTCCCTAAGATATTTCGGCCCATGTCAACATAACACAAATATCTATAACTTTCACATAAATTACTTAATTGATCTTGAGGGGTCATATTTCACATCTGGTTGACGGAATGAGTCTTATGGCCGAATACAGTCATACTCTGCCTTAAATGCGCTGTGATAGTATTTTGCCTAATGGCCTACATGTATATATTTTTGTCCCCCGCTGCAACGCGGAGCGGGGACATAGAAATGCCGGGCGTCCGTCCGTCCGTCCGTCATTCTTTTTGTAAGCGCTCTCAAGGCTAAAATTTTTGTTGGATTTTCATGAAATTTATACCAAATGTTTATATCACTAATACCTTGGTCAATTGCAAAAATCAGCATTTTTCGATAATTTTTGTAGGAGTTATGGGACTTTGACCATTAAAAAGACTGTTTTTTGGCAAAACAGACTTTGTAAGCGCTCTCATCCCTACAGATATTGACGGATTTTCATGAAATTTATTCCAAATGTTTATATCACTAATACCTTGGACAAGTTCGAAAATCAGTATTTTTTTCGATAATTTTTGTAGGAGTTATGGGACTTTAGCCATAAAAACGACTGTTTTTATTGCTTAACAGACCTTGTAAGCGCTCTCATCCCTACAGATGTTGACAGATTTTCATGAAATTTATACCAAATGTTTATATCACTAATACCTTGGTCAAGTTCGACAATCAGCATTTTTCGATAATTTTTGTAGGAGTTAGGGGACTTTGACCATAAAAACGACTCTGTTTTTTTGGTAAAACAGACCTTGTAAGCGCTCTCATCCCTACAGATGTTGACGGATTTTCATGAAATTTATACAAAATGTTTAAACCACTAATACCTTGGTCAAGTTTAAAAATCAGATGTGTTCGATAATTTTTGCTTCACCGGCGGGGGACCCTGGAATTCCATTCTTGTTTTTAAAAGTATATGGAGTAAATATAAAACATGAGACCATAGCACATAATTATGTAATTTTTATGAGCGTATCATCGTCGGAAACCCACGGTTGGTCACGCTCTCGCTACGTTAACTCTCACATCGTCGGAAACCCACGGTTGGCCACGCTATCGCTATACGCTACATCTCACCAGAGAGAGGTGAGAGGTAGGTCTCTGGTGAGAGGTAGCGTAGCGAGAACGTGATCAACCGTGGGTTTCCGACGATGTGAGAGGTAACGTGGGATAGAAAAAATCTGAAGAATCCTAGGCTCTTCAGAATCAAAAGCTCTACAAAAATCTCCATAGGGTCGAAGTTGTCAGATGACCCCTTATAGGGGTTACAGCCCCTTAAAGGTGAAAAATAGCGTTTTTAGCTCACCTGGACCAAAGGTCCATGTGAGTTATTGCCATCACTTGGCGTCCGTCGGCGTCTGTCGTCGTCTGTTAACAATCTTCACAAATATTCTCCTCTGAAACTACTGAACAGAATTTAACGAAACTTGGTATGAATGATCATTAGGGTGTTCTGCACCAAACTTGTGGTTTGATTTTTTATCTGCCAAAAAACATGGTGACCGTTACTAAAAATAGACCAGGGAGGTCAGACTACTGTTTTTGGCTTGTGAATCAAAAAGTGTAAGAGATAGATGAAATCTGATGCCACCATACTGCTTCAGCATCAAAAGTTCTATAAAAGTCTATATTTGGTCAGATGATCCCTTATAGGGGTTACACCCCCTTAATGGTGAAAAATAGCATTTTGTCACGTTTTTTGGCTTATAGAATGAAAACTATTGCAGATAGAGAAAAACTGTTGCTTGCTTAAATGTTCAGCTCATTTAGCTCTACAAAAGTCTCCATAGGGTCAAAGTTGTCAGAGAACCCCTTATAGGGGTTACAGCCCCTTATTGGCCAAAAAATAATGTTTTTGGCCTATAGAATGAAAACTATTTCAGAAAGAGAAAAGCTGTTGCTTGCTTAAATGTTCAGTTCATTTAGCTCTACAAAAGTCTCCATATGGTTGAACTTGTCAGATGACCCCTTTTAGGGGTTTCAGCCCCTTAAAGGAGAAAAATATTGTTTTTGGTCTATAGAATGAAAACTGTTGCAGATAGAGAAAAACTGTTGCTTGCTTAAATGTTAAGCTCATTGAGATCTACAAAAGTCTTCATGGGGTCGAAGTTGTAAGATGACTCCTTATAGGGTGGACAGCCCCTTAAAGGTGAAAAATAGTGTTTTTGGCTTATTACAGATAGAGAAAAGCTGTTGCTTGCTCTAATGTTCGGCTCATTTAGCTCAAAACAAGCATTCATAAGGTTGAAGTTGTCAGATGACCCCTTATATAGGGATTACAGCCCCTAAATAAACATGTTTTCATGTTAATGAAAACTACAGCAGATAAAGAAAAGTGGTTGCTTGCTTTAATGTTCAATACATTAAGCTCTTAACAAAAGTCTCTATAGAGTCAAAGTGTTCAGACAGCCCTTAAAATAGCATTTCGCATGTTTTTGGACTACAGAATGAAAACTATTGAAAGAGAAAAGCTGTTGCTTGCTAAAATGTTCAGCTTATTCAGCTCTACAAAGTTCCTTATAGGGTTGACATCAATACCAGGTGAGCTATTCATGCTCCTTGTTTCATGTTTTTAGCCTATAGAATGAAAACTATTGCAGATAGAGAAAAGCGGTTGCTTGCTTAAATGTTCAGCTCATTAAGCTCTACAAAAGTCTCCATAAGGTCGAAGTTGTCAGATGACCTCTTTTATGGGTTATAGCCCCTTAAAGGTGAAAAATAGCGTTTTTTCATGTTTTTGGTCTAAAGAATGAAAACTATTGCAGATAGAGAAAAGCGGTTGCTTGCTTAAATGTTCAGCTCATTAAGCTCTACAAAAGTCTCCATTGGGTCGAAGTTGTCAGATGATCCCTTTTAGGGGTTACAGCCCTTTAAAGGCGAAAAATAAGTGTTTTTGGCCTATAGAATGAAAACTATTGCAGATAGAGAAAAGCTTGTTCAGCTCATTAAGCTCTACAAAAGTCTCCTTAAGGTCAAAGTTGTCAGATGACCCCTTTTAAGGGGTTACAGCCCCTGTAAGGCAAAAAAGGTGTTTTTGGCCTATAGAATGAAAGCTATTCCAGATACAGAAAAGCGGTTGCTTGCTTAAATGTTCAGCTTATTAAGCTCTACAAAAGTATTCATTGGGTTGAAGTTGTCAGATGACCCCTTATAAGGGTTACAGCCCCTTTAAGGCAAAAAACAGTGTTTTTGGCCTATAGAATGAAAACTATTGCAGATAGAGAAAAGCTGTTGCTTGCTTAAATGTTCAATTCATTTAGCTCTAAAAAAAATTCTCCATAGAATTGAAGTTGTCAGATGACCTCTTATAAGGGTTACAACCCCTTAAAAGGTGAGTAATAGTGTTTTTGCTTATTTAGAATGAAAACTATTGCAGATAGAAAAATGCTTTTTTCAGACCAGGTGAGCGATTCAGGCTCCTGAGAGCCTCTTGTTTGTTACAGCTTAAGCTGCTTTGATCTTACAGGTCAAGTACACAAAAAACACCATTTTCTCCTTTAACGGACCATTACATCTATAAGGGGTTTGACCCTGAAATCATTTTGAGAATCTCAATGAGCTTAAGGATTTTCCAGTGCTAACTTTTTCTTTAGCACTTACAGTTTTCAAGATAGAGTTATAAACTGTGAAAAGGGTCAATTTTGACGATTAAGGGGAAATAACTCCTATAAGGAGTCATCCCACAACTTTTACCCAATGAAAAGTATACGGTTTGACTCCCTGTTCTATTTTTAGCAATGGAATATTGCCGTGCCTTGATCTGTTGCATATACATTTTTGAAAAAAAAGAGAATTTATTGTTCCATGTAGTGAGTCCGATCCCACCTGTTGTCAATGTATGCTGATCATTTTATTTGCATACCAAGCACACTGTTGGCATGGAAATATTCCGTTAGAATATAAAAGCCATAATATGGCAATTGTTTTTAGATAATATCTTTTAAGCTGTGACCCCGGCTTGCCCCAGAACTTTTCCGTCGACACTTTCGTCTAAGTATTTCGCCCCTTTCGTCCCTAAGATATTTCGGCCCATGTCAATATAACACAAATATCTATAACTTTCACATAAATTACTTAATTGATCTTGAGGGGTCATATTTCACATCTGGTTGACGGAATGAGTCTTATGGCCGAATACAGTCATACTCTGCCTTAAATGCGCTGTGATAGTATTTTGCCTAATGGCCTACATGTATATATTTTTGTCCCCCGCTGCAACGCGGAGCGGGGACATAGAAATGCCGGGCGTCCGTCCGTCCGTCCGTCATTCTTTTTGTAAGCGCTCTCAAGGCTAAAATCAGCATTTTTCGATAATTTTTGTAGGAGTTATGGGACTTTGACCATTAAAAAGACTGTTTTTTGGCAAAACAGACTTTGTAAGCTCTCTCATCCCTACAGATGTTGACGGATTTTCATGAAATTTATTCCAAATGTTTATATCACTAATACCTTGGACCAGTTCGAAAATCAGTATTTTTTTATAATTTTTGTAGGAGTTATGGGACTTTAACCATAAAAACGACTGTTTTTATTGCTTAACAGACCTTGTAAGCGCTCTCATCCCTACAGATGTTGACAGATTTTCATGAAATTTATACCAAATGTTTATATCACTAATACCTTGGTCAAGTTCGACAATCAGCATTTTTCGATAATTTTTGTAGGAGTTAGGGGACTTTGACCATAAAAACGACTCTGTTTTTTTGTAAAACAGACCTTGTAAGCGCTCTCATCCCTACAGATGTTGACGGATTTTCATGAAATTTATACAAAATGTTTAAACCACTAATACCTTGGTCAAGTTTAAAAATCAGATGTGTTCGATAATTTTTGCTTCACCGGCGGGGGACCCTGGAATTCCATTCTTGTTTTTAAAAGTATATGGAGTAAATATAAAACATGAGACCATAGCACATAATTATGTAATTTTTATGAGCGTATCATCGTCGGAAAACCACGGTTGGTCACGCTCTCGCTACGTTACCTCTCACATCGTCGGAAACCCACGGTTGGCCACGCTATCGCTACGCTACATCTCACCAGAGAGAGGTGAGAGGTAGGTCTCTGGTGAGAGGTAGCGTAGCGAGAACGTGATCAACCGTGGGTTTCTTATTTTCAACACTTTTTTTTTGAAATTGTGGATTTCTTATGTTTGGGTTCTAGTGCTGCTGATGAGAAATAAATTTCAGAAATGGCCATACGCTCACATCGTCGGAAACCCACGGTTGGTCACGCTCTCGCTACGCTACCTCTCACCAGAGAGAGGTGAGAGGTAGCTTGGTGGGAGAGGTGAGAGGTAGCGTAGCGAGAGCGTGACCAACCGTTGGTTTCCGACGATGTGAGCGTATGGCAATTTCTGAAATTTATTCCTCATCAGCAGCACTAGAACCCAAACATAGGAAATCTTATATCAACCTTTATATAACGAGACTAAAAAAGTAGACTTTGAAATTTTAATGATATTTAATAATATATTTTTTATTACAGTGAAAAATTGTTTAGGCGATTGTCATGTAGGTATATCTTTCGATTATTATTGAAAGTTACGTTAGTTCCAATAGAAAATAATGAGAAGTGGCATAAGTGAACGCGACACAGCCCACAATCAAGCGGTAATTCAGAAAAAAAAATGGATAACGTAACGCCAGCAGCCTGCAACGAGGCCAGTAGGCGCTGCTCGCGGTTCTGCAATTGGTCCATGGTCTAAATAAAATGCATATAATTCAAATCCAGTCCTGAAATAGTCACAGATAGACCCCCTTCTTAAACAAGGAACAGCAAACATAAAAAAAGACAAAAAAAGATTCCTGGCTTAGGACAGGCACATATTATATGTGGCGGGGTTAAACTAGTTGGTTTTTTTTTGGGGGGGGGGGGGGCAACCTTCCCCTTATCAATATTCCTTGACAAAGCACAATAACTAAACACACATTTAAAATCAAATCGATCAAAAGTTCAATTCCACTAGAGAGAACCATAGACAAAAGACAACAAGAAAAAACGAAAGGACGGTAAAGGAACTCTCTATAGAACAGTCGCTGCTAAGGACAGCTAGCTGAGAATCATCCATCGACTGATGTAAGAAAAAATCAAACATTACGATTTAAATCCGACACAACACTTCAAACAATAGTGATTTGGTGGAGTGTCATCACAAAAAAAACGACATGATTGATCACTATAGTGCTTTGAAAATTACAATTAGTAAAAAAAACATATGGAATACAAATGACAACAAAGTTCCAGACAATAAATTTTGCTACGCCTGTCGCGCGGTTCGTCTATTCAAGACTCATCAGAGGAGCTCTACCAAAAATATTGAAAATGCCAAACACTATATTATTATGAAGAGCATAGAACAGTAAAACCAAAAATACCAAACTGGGGAACCAAATTTTTACTAAGATGATAACTTAAAGAAAGAAGTTAATGTTCTTTCTCGATTACCACTACTGTTGGACCAGAGGTAACCGAATGTAATCAAGCATAGTACACAGGCTTTTTTTAATTCGATATTTTTAAACGGTCGCAATTTCCGATTCAAAATTGTTGAAAAACACCAAGCTTCTTTTCTTTGTACTGCAAGTGGTTAATATTCTTGGTTCTTGATTTGACTGTCCTGTTCTGAGTTTTTTTTTACTCTAATGGTTTGATTGTAATGTTGCTGATTAGATGTTGCTCCTTTAGATATGCATATACGTTACGGTACTCAAATTGCAACAACTTTGACGGTTTTTGTCTCTTATCTTTATCTAGACAAGTTTGCTTATAATTTTGGTTGGCTGTGTTTTAAGTGTAAGGATTACACAAATTGTCTCACCATACTTAAAGACACCTTGGAATGACCCTAATTTTTCACATTGATCAATGGTACCCAAATTGTACATGGGGGTAAACATTTAACTCTTTAAGATTTCTCTTAAAAATCGTGTTTCATTGTTTAAAGTAATCACTCTAAAGTTTTTTAATCGAAAATCCACGCATGAAAAGTTAATTTTAATTTTAAAGGCATTTTATGACTGCTGGTAAGATTTTTAGACAATTGTACTGTATTTTCCTAAATAGGCTTTACCCGGTTATATATGTATTTTTTTTTATTACAGCTAAGTCTATCTGTTGAAAGCACTTTTATTAGCTCACCTGGACCGAAGGTTGAAAAACATGGCCGCCATGGCTAAAAATAGATCATAGGGGTCAAATTACAGTTTTTTGCAAATAACTTAAAAACGGTAACAGATATCAAAATTCTGGCAAGGGTAAAAGTAATCAGCACCTCAATATCTACCTGCCCAGAAATTTTCAAGAAGATCCAACCACCGATGTAGGAGTTATTGCCCTTTTTCTGGATTTTTTCTAAATTTTGCACTTATTTAGCCCTATATCTTGAAAACTATACAAGATATTTTAAAAATTCAAATTGCATATGATTAAGCACATCAAGATCTACATTTCATGTAATTAGGTCAAAGCTGTAGAACCATTTCTTTTAGGAGTTATGGCCCTTAAACTGTCAAAATTTACCATTTTTCATTACTTTTACCCTGAAATTCAAAGATTAACTTGTCTGACACCATACATCCAACTTCAACCAAACTTGGCACAGTTGTTAAATAGCATTAATGCTACAATTCTATTGTTCGTATTTTTGATTCGTCAAAAAATATGGCCTCAATAGCTTAAAATAGAACATAGGGGTCAAATTACAGTTTTTTGCAAATAACTCAAAAACGGTAACAGATATCAAAATTCTGATGGGTGACAAAAGTGATTAGCATCTCAAGATCTACCTGCTCTGAAATTTTCAAGAAGATCCAACAAACGACATAGGAGTAATTGCCCTTTTTATACGACCGCAAAAAAATTGGCGGACGTATAATGGTATAATGCTGTCGTCGTTGTCGTTGTCGTTGTCGTCGTCGTTGTCTGATAACTTTAGTATATACACGATAACTTTAGTTCTAGTTATCCAAATGCAATGAAATTTCACAATGATATTCCTTACTATTAAAGGATTGATGGGATTGATTTTGGGGGTCCCACCTGTTTTGGTTTCGAAATTAGGGGCCAAAAAGGGGCAAAAAATGCTACTTTTATGTTTGTTGCCACGATAACTTTAGTTCTAGTCATCCTATTGCTTTGTACTTTTGCATTAATGTTCCTTGACATAAAAGGGTGAATGGGATTGATTTTTGGGTCCCCCCTTTTTTGTTTCGAAATTAGGGGCCCAAAAGGGGCAAAAAATTCAAATATTTTATTGTTTCCACCATAACTTTGTTTCTAACTGGCTATTGCTGTGAAATTTGTAAAGAATGTTTCTTACAATAAATGAATGAACCTGATGAACTTTTGCGGGCCCCTTTATACCCGTTATGTAATTAGGGGCCAAATGGGGCCAAAATTGAAACTTTTATATCAGTGGTCCGATTTTGAAAATTTTTTTTGCATGTTTGTTCTTGTCAAATAGCGATACAAAATTAAGAATCAGTTTTTGCGACCCCTTCCTTTTTCCCCTTATTATGTAATGAGGGGCCAAAAGGGACCAAAATCGAAACTTTTTTACTTATGATCCGATTTTGAATTTTTTTGCATGTTTGTTCTTGTCAAATACTGTATTGAATACAAAATTGAGAATTAATTTTTGCAAACCCCCTTTTCCCTCCTATTATGTAATAAGGGTCAAAATGGAAAATTTGTGGTATAATTTTGATCTCCTTTCGAAAACAATAATTCCTTATAAATTGTAAGTGGAAAGTCCACCAAAAGCTGCATGTGTCAAAAACCTTTGTCAGTCCACCATGGGCTGCATGTGTCCAGAGCAATTGACTATCCATACTGGGCCTAAAACGTACTGGGTTCAATATGTTGCGGTCGTATCATGCTGCGCTCGGCGAAGCTTTTTATTCTGGATTTTTTTCAAAATTTTTCACTTATTTAGCCCTATATCTTGAAAACTATACAAGATATTTCAAAAATTCAAATTGCATATGATTAAGCACATCAAGATCTACTATTCATGTAATTAGGTCAAAGCTGTAGAACCATTTCTTATAGGAGTTATGGCCCTTAAAGCGTCAATATTTACCATTGTTCATTACTTTTCCCCTGACTTGTCTGAAACGGTAAGACCAACTGCATCTTAACATGGCACACTGTTTGATAGCTTATATGCTACAACTCTATCGTTCAGATTTTTGATTCGTAAAAAAACATGGCCACCATGGCTAAAAATAGAACATAGGGGCAAATTTCATTTTTTGGCTAATAACTTAAAACTGGTTTCAGATATCAAAATTGTACAAGAATCAAAAGTGATCAGCATATTAAGATCTACCTGTCCTGAAATTTCGGAAAAGATCTGACTGCTGATGTGGGAGTTATTGTTCTTTTTCCTAATTTTTGCCAAATTTGCACTTATTAAACCCAATATCTTGAAATCTAACCAAGATATTTCATAAATTTAAATCGCATATGGTTAAGCACAATAATATCTACAAATATATGTATCTGTGTAGTTCAGGTGAGCGATTCAGGCTCTTGGGAGCCTCTTGTTTTAGTTCCAGATTGAGATGTTGCAATGTTTACATAAATTTTGCTGTCTGAATAATTTGGTAACAAATGATATTTAGTCAAATAAAAAATATCCGATATTTGTCAAGATTTTCGACATAAACTAGAAGTCTTGTCTGTCGCACGGATTATTTTTCAATACGGAGCCATACATAATTGTTTTTTTTCTATCAGAAATGACCCTTTTTAAATATTTAACTTTCGTTATATATTTTTTAAAAAAATAATCAAATATTTATAATATCCCCCCAAAAAATAGTCTGACTAAACAATCCTGTTATTAAAGAAGAATTTATATAGATTGCTGCAAGTTGGGTACTGTCACGTTACAGCACAACAAAATTAACTGTTTTGAAACCCGTTTTGATGATTGTATTTAAAAACCAAAGGGTAATCACAAGCTTGTAGTCAAACATTTTTGATACGAATTTTCCAAAATGTTTTTTTTTTTCAACCCTTGAAATTTCCGATTGGTTAAATTGAGTGTTTGAGTGTGTGGTTGGTGTTTTACTCCCTTGCAACGCTATATATATATAGGTAATTTAAAAGCGATGAACATGAAAATGATGATAAAATGAACATGAAGTGATGATGATAAATGAAATGGTGGGGGGATAAAGGAAAGTAATTTTGAAGACCACAGGAAAAGGCTGATTAATTGATTGATTGATTGATTGATTGATTGTTGTCTGCTTAGTGTCCTGTCGGCGATATTTCAGTCATAAGGGAAGAGTTTGGTAAGGTCAGAAAATTAGCCTATGTGGTGCACTACTTGGCGGGCCACAAAGGGGTCTTTTACGAGCATGTAGCATTGCACTCTCCACACACGTTGGCCCACTATGGTCAGCGGTCAGGGTTTCCGTTCTATAGACTTGACAACCCCCGCGGACGAAGGACGCCCTATTCAGACACTTAGGATACACACTTGGTCGCACTGTGGGCTGAGCACTAACTGCGATTTGAGTATCCCAAGACCCTTAGTTGCCTCTCACGACAATCTAGGCTTTGTTGCGGGCCTATTCTTTGTTAAATTCAAAATTGTTTAAAACACCAGATTTCTTTCCTTGTACTGCAAGTGGTAGATATCTTTTCTGCTGGATTTGGCTGTTCTGTTTGGATACATAGTTTCTCACTGAGTACTTTTTTCAATACCTTTGGTTTTTGGCCTTCCAATGTTTTTATTGAAATGATGCTGATGAGAGGTTTCTCTAAGTAGACAGCATACCCAAATTAACTGTTTAAATGGTATTCGTATATGTAAAAAATTCGAAATATGTTCATACCAGGGTGTTTACATCATCCAGTAGATATGTTTTCGCTTCCGGTAGAAGTGTTTTTAATTTTTCGTATCTAATAAGCACTCTAAGCCATCTTCGTTAAAGTCATCAGCAATTATCGGAAATTAGAACGTCATTTATCTTAAGAATAGTAAAATTCGTAGTCTGAAAGACTAAACAGAGAAACTAAATCTAGAACCATCCACTATATTTACAGTACAAGGAAAGAATCCTATGATGTTCAAATCCAATAGAAAACCAAACTTCACACATTTCCTAATAAGTATACCAAAAATTATTTACAAATATTTAAATCGGATGCTATTTTTTTCCATAAAGATATTCACATAATTATCGTGATGTGATAAATTAGCAAACATAAAAGCAGGAATAGTTTTTGTCATGAACATCTATGTTTTTCATGAATAAAAGTTTTATTTCACAACAATTTGGTGTATACTTTAATTCACTACTTTTCACTTATTTAAATATAAAATAATTTCCATTTGAAATACACTTATTTACGACAATACGGAACCCTCTATCAAATACAACTTTACGTGAATCCCTTAGGCTAACTAGATTAACCTGACAGTCGTAAACCTATCTTGGTTGATGATGCATCTTAAAAGAAGCAGACGTACCAATGGGGCATCCGATTGTCAAAGTCCAGAACCATTAAACACAAACAAGGGCAGGACGAAAAACAGACTACATAAAAAAACCCAGAAACACAAAAACTACTGAATATCAATAAACAACACGATTATTTTTATGGTAAAAGTATACATACGCATGATATATTAGAATGAAAGAAATGTTCCTTTTACAATTTTGACAGTAAAAACATACTGCTTTTCGAAAACAACGAACGAGTTGTTTGGACATGTAGTTTGATCAGTATAAGAAAGTAAGTTTTTATTATGGATTGCTTTGAAACTTTGTACACTTGATCTTTAGGAAGTCCTCTACCAAGTTTGTGAAATTGGTGTTTGCCGAATAGACCAACCAATATGGCTGTCATTGCTTAAATAGAACAGGGGGTCAGACCTTAGTTTTTAGCTTATAGCTCAAAAAGTACAAGATATGTAGAAAATCTGAAGCAACACTCCTTCTTCGGGGGTTTTTCAACTCCGATCGATAACCCAATTAAATTATTTTCATTTCATCAGTCATTGAAGTCAGGTGAGCGATTCAGGCTCCTGGAGCGTCTAGTATTTTATTTTCACGCGTCTTAAATCAATGAAATTAAATAAATGAAAATAAGCTTTCGTAAATAAACATTTTCAAGAAGTGAAGAACAAATAGACATTATCAAGCATGATCTTAGATTGATTTAGTATGAGCATTTCAAAAGAAATGGTTGGTTGAACCAGGTTTAATGTCGCAAAACCTCCCTCTTCCATTGCGATTTGATGGGTCGATAGGTACCCAAAACACAAAATGATAATAAGATCGAAGGAAAATTTTAAGAGACCTCATCAGACGAATTTGGTAACTACCTTAATCTAAAATTCGTTCACGAAGAAAACGGAGCCGGACCAAAAGCACAGTCCTCACACAGATATTTAAACGAACGTCGTGTCTAAGTAATCACATTCACATGTGATGCAAGGTTTAGAGTTGACAATTTCCTATCTAGAGAGTTCTAACCATGCATTTGCTAAAGTGAGAAACTTGAAATTCTGCTATGTTGTCAAATTCACAAACTGCATGAAGCGTTTGTATCTACTTAAAGGTTTTTTTATTATTATTTATAATTGGTAGTTCAACTTAATGAAAACATTATAGTTGGTATCTCACAGTACCTGGGTCAAATGTCAACTAAAGGTTTTAATTTGCACATCCGTCTGTGGTGTCAAAGTAGGGTTCGGCTTGCATGTTTTAGTTACTAGTTTATTAATATTCATACTGAAGAGATGGCTGGGCAAAGACAAATTTAGGTCCACGGAGTGCTGACAAATACAAATAGTGTTACTTAAAGTCTATTGATCGAGACAAACCGGGTTTAATGGAAACAACGTCTTATTTTAGTTCAATCGTACATCTGTTTTTAAGTAGTACATGTTAAGAATCATGAAAAAAGTCTAACAAAGGGTTGGAAGAAGCATAGGTACCAATGGGGTATCCGAATGTCAAAAGTCCGAAAGGGCAGAGACAAAACCAGTAAACACCAAAAAGAACGAGACAAAAATAGACAACATGTAAAACATGGAAACACAAAATACTGAATATCAATCACCAACGCGAACTCCATTGGAGTGATGTGATATTTTTATACTGTTTGTGACGAATATTAAGAATAACTATTTTCAATCTAAATATGATTTAATTATATAACATATAAAAACTTTAATTTAAGTACTAGTACCTATTTTTCCCAAATTTCTGCCACATTTTCGTTAACTTCAAGCAATTGTGAATATGTTTTCGTTGTTTGCCATTTCAAGAGTATTTTCTAACATTGATTCATCTGAAAGTCCGTCGGACCGTTTATCGTGTGACTCTCCTTCTTTTTTATTGGATATTTGTTTATCTCCTCCATATAAGAAAGATTCTAATGACATGTCTTCTAGCATGAAATCATCATTAATGTCAATTTCGTCTAAGGGTGAGACGGCAGTTCCGTTCATGGCCTGTCGGATCGGTTTGTAACATAATCTGACCATCACTGGGTTGACGACCGGTACAAGACAATGGTATATAATGGCAGAAATCCTTCCTTTCTTTGGGTCGGTTGTCGGATCATTTATCAAACGTATTAAAGCCCACTGAACGGACCAAAATGAAAGGATAGTTAAGTTTATGAATATATTCCTCAACATTCCCCTTAACAGTTCTCTCTGTATGGAGCCAGAATTATCCCGTATGAATCGTCTTTCCTTAACATTGAAATAGACTGCAAAAAGCATTATGGACACAAAGCACAAAATACAAACCACAAACAGTAACGCTCGAGTGATTATACCTATAAGCAGAAATGTGTCTATGCCTGAAAATATGCTATTAGAACAGGTCAGAGGACCTGGGAGAAATTGAACGTCTTCGAAGAAACTTGACATACACAAAACAGTTGTAAACGTATAAGTTGACAAGGCTATCCAGAGGGGCGCCACTGTATCAAATACCACCTCATATTTGTAGGGCAAAATGATGAAGAAAGCTTTTTCAAGTGACACTAATGTAAAATTACTTATTTGTATGCTTCTAAAGAATCGCATGAAAAAGTACAGTGTTTTACATTCAGCATCATTTAGCCATACTCCATAGTTAAGAAGAACAACAAATATTATCACAGTGTAGAATAGAAGCATAATAACATCTCCTAGAAATAATAAAATAACCAACCAGTGTGCCGGAGTCCGAAGATGTCGTGTCTTTACAATCAGCCTGGCTATTCTTGTATCCTGGACGATAACAAACACGTTCACGACGGAAATGATAGATAATTGTGTAACAATGTCACCTACAGATGATGATATCTTATAAAATGTATTTCCTTCCAATGATGTGTTCGTGTTTGAAATATTCATGGCAGTGCTATAAAACATTGACCGATTGAATGTCCAGTCGAAGAATCAAGAAAAGCGGAAAAATCCTTCAAAAACGTTAAAAAAATTTTAGACGACACAAATTCTAAACAATTTAAAATTGTTCATTTCGAGCCATATTTCTATGTCACTTTTTTCCAGATGCTCAGCGTATCACCATGATAATCCTTTGTACAATCATTCGTCGCCTATTAGATGGAATTATTTGATTGAACCTTCAATCAAATAATTTACCTGAATACTAAGTATATCATATATTTACCTTTATTTACATATTGAGCTTGGAAATTCATTAGCACCTCATATATTGCGCTTTTTCATGATTTTGCAAACATGTTTATTTCATGTAACAGTAAGGAAGAAGCAAAGGTGTACCAAAGGGGTAATCAGTATCATAAAACCGTAAAGACAAAGACAAAACCGGCAGACAAAAAATCATCACAACAAAACAAACCACATAACAACATAAAACACACACACACATAACAACAAAACCGCATTCAGCAACGCGAACTCAAGTCGAAACGAGAGTGAACTCAGGTGCTCCGGAAGAGTAAGCAGTTCCTGCTTGCTATAGCACACCCGTCACGTTGCCAAAGATCGATTAAGTGTTGGTCAAATCCGGAAAGGATGACATTACAAAACTCTATGTCAAACCAACATCTGTGCTCATCTGAGAGATAGAAACCCCGTATTTGTATACAAGCACATGATGTCGTCCGTAAAATTTCTTGAGTGATGACAACAACCTGGGAGCAACGTACCCCTTTGTTAACAATTTGCTTGTCAGCCGTGTAGCTCTATCAAGGAAGTCGTTGTACTCCCCACATGCTCTGGAATAACGAATCAATTGTGATACGTAAACTCCATATGCTGGAGCGGACGGAATGTTGCTACACAGAAAGGGAAAGTTAACTATTGGAAAGTTGAAGTCATCACGTTTGTCATAGAGCTTTGTACAAAGCCTTCCTTGTGTGTCAATTTCGAGAAATAGATCCAAATATGAAGCGGACCTCCTAGAATCTGTAGTGTCCTTTATCTCAAGTTCCTTCGGATATATGAGATGTAAAAAGTCACCAAATCGAGGATTGTTTAGTGAAAGGACATCATCCATATAACGAAATGTGAGATTGAAGGATAAAGCAAGTTTGCGGTCCTTTTTGTCTAGAAGTGATTGTAAGACGTCTGCTTCATATGAATGAAGAAACAAATCGGCAAGCAATGGTGCACAATTTGTGCCCATTGGGATACCTATTGTTTGTTGAAAAACACGTCCACCAAACTGTACAAATATGTTGTCGATTAGAAAATTGAGCATCTCTATTATTTGATCTTCTGTTAACTTGTTTTTCTTGCTAGACTCTTGGATGACAAAGTCGACTACCAAATACTTGTACCTGCGTTTTCCGTCCTTTTTGATAAAACTACGTTTAATCAGCTGTGCCAAACGAGATTTTAATTGTGAATGTGGAATTGAAGTATATAATGTAGAGAAATCAAACGTTTTAATGCTATTACATGATGAAAATGACTTAGAATGGAGATTTTCCATCAGTTCTTTAGAATTTTTGAGAATCCACAATTGATTGACACCATTTCTAGAGTAACAACAATCGAAATACTTTTGAAGGCTTGATTTTATTGCCGTCAATATTGATGTTAACAAAACTGAAAGGGGCTTAGTGTTGTACATTTGGATGCCCCAGTAATAAATCGTTGCTTGTATGGAGTTTTATGTAACTTTGGAATCCAATACAATGATGGAACGTCATCGTTCTTTTTGTCAACAGAAATGACAAAGGAAGAAATGACAGAATTATGATTGTTGATTATTTCCTCCTTTGACAGTGTTGTTGCTGTATATGTGGTGCTTTTGCTAGTACAACCAACCCCTAATTCAGCTATTTTACAATCAATATAGTGTCTTTTGCATACGAAAATGATGTTGTTAGGGGCTTTATCAGCAGGTACGACAACATATTTGTCATGTAAGTTGGACAATGTCTTCGCAACATCAGGGTTGTTGAAAATAGATGTTGCTTTGGTGCTCATCGAGCCTTTCAAAGAGTTAATCCTTTTCAAAACCAACGACCTCACAGACTTTACCCACTCAGAAAGAACGTCGCTTTCTTTTTTATGTTCTTTTTTGGTCCATTTTCTGGCATAGTCTTCAACTGAATCCATAATTGTTTTGAAATTATGGTTCCAGTTGATTGCTCTAGGCTCACGATATTTTGGTCCTTTGGCCAAAACATCGCGGAGTTGGTCATTTTCCACTATGTTGAGGTCGCCGGTAATGACGTGGCCAGAGGGACTATATTTGAATGGGGATTTGTCACAAGAACAGTCTGGTGGTTTTGCTTTGAGGTCGTTGATTTGGTAATCCCGCAAAACTTGTTTGTAGTTAAATACCTTAGGTGCAATGGTGAAAGTATAGGAATAAGAAATGACGGGAACACTTTTGTCTTTGAAATAAGGAGGGATATGCTCTGTAACAGATTTATGGTGTAAAATATTTCCTAAATTTATGGCATCCAACCCTTTGTTTAAAAATGGAAGAGAAATGAAAGAGCGATTGTCCTTGTTGTTTTTGTGTGGAACACCGACTGGTTTGAATAATCGGTTGTATCCGATGTCAAGAACAATGGCTGTAAGACGGTACAGGTTGGATTCAAAATCAGTCACTGGATTTTCGAGACATTCTTTGTATAGTGTGTGAAGTTTGGAAAGAGGAATAGAATACAAATTAGTGCGAATGTGATGAATCCCGAGAGGTTGTTGGATAGACGAAAGCAGTCCATTTATAGACACGTCATGTACCTTCGGTGAATTGTACTTCCGATGTCCATGACTGCGTTTGCGCCTTTCCTGCTGTTCAAAAAGATTCATCACATTCACATCATTGCATCTTGGACTTGATAAGTTCCCTAAACTGCCAATGTTGTCGTTGCAACCATAAGGTAAAGCGGTGCCTAACCTTCTTATCCAGAATTCTTCTCGTTGTTTTCGAAATGGTGTACTTAAGGTGGGATTGTTGGTGGTATGGCATATTTTTTCAAGAATGCGGACTTTCATGGACAAGATAGAATGGTCCGGTTGATTAAAATGTTGGAAAAGGATTTCGTTCCAATGAATGGGAAATGTGTAATAAACTCTCAAAAGATCTGCAATGGGAATTTTATTATAAAATTAAGGCAAAAAAAAAGTTTCTGTTCTAAACGATAGACCAATGTTTGGTAAAAAAAGAGTTTAAAACCTTAGTACACTCACTGGTTATAATATGCTCTTCATGTTCTTTTTTACTTTGGCAATATAATTGTTGAACAAAAACGCCGCTGACAAAAATATGAACTAACGAGGTTTATTGGTGTAAACGTTTAAATATCTTCCCAACAATGTCTGAAATGTTAATTATATCATGTTTGCTCCTACAAATATTTGGTCGCTCCCTCAGCGGGGTTCGAACCCATTCTGGAACATCTATGGCAACACCGTCTGCATTATGTAAAGCGCCCTTGCCCACTTGGCCAGCTAGGCTATATATTTCGCAGACCAACAATCCAATCCTCTGAACTTCGCCAAATATCACCCCTTTCATGTTCATCTCCCGGATACAGACGAGAGAGCGCTGCTAGGGAATTAAGCATAAACTAACTTACTGAACTTTTCTCTCAAGCAGCAGGATTTCGGCTATATCCGGGACATGATTATGAAAGGATGATAAAATGAATATGAAATGATGACGAAGTGGAGGAAACACAAGGCAAGTTTGACTGCTTCGGGGAAAAGGGGGTTGTGGATATGAACGGGCAATTTAGCTCACTGCATGAGGATCCTACGTGAAAAAAAATTACGAGCTACATGCAAAAATTTAAACAAAAATATATACAAACTGAATAATGAGACTTCTGAGATTTCACAAAAAGAGTGAAACAGATTGGATGAGAGAAGGAAAAAAAAACAAAAAGCGGATGAGATGATTGTCCACTTAGAAACATTAGGTAATTGTTAAATTTTACTTCCTTGCCACTCGGATGCCAATTATTCTGTCATTGTTATATAGAATAGAGCGCAAGCAAAAAAGTAAATTGTTGCTTGCTTTCGATAGGGGGCACCGCATCTGCAATTAGGGTTAACAACAAAATTTGCTCTAAAAGGATCATAATTAAGAAAAGGGACAGAGCATATTATTTGTGCTAAAATTATGATGTATTGAGTTTTCGTTGACTATATGTAATTTTTTTTTGGCACTTCTAAACTAATTAGACCGAATGCTTAAATGCCGCTTTCAATGCATTTTTCAAGGCACCAATTTAGAGGGTGCTTGCCGAACACTTAGATCAATATCATCCCACTGCCTTATTGATTTGGAATAAAAAAAGTTCGACTTTTCGACAGCCTGCAAAACGGGAGTCTCCTTTTTTAGTGCATGTCGACTCATAAAGTGTTGCATATCGGAGACGATAATTGGTGGAATGACGCATGCTTTCTACAGTAACTGTTACAAAATCACGTATTGTGAAACAAAATCCCATCTTTATCACAATTATATAATATTCAATCGTAAGCTATAATAATCACTTAGTAAGCTTATTATGTTCTATCACAATAAACAAAATGCTCGTTTTTTGTCGAACAATACCGATATTAAATGTGGTAGGAGTGAAGCAATCAATCGATCAAATAAAAGGTCAAAATACTGTGCCTAATAGCTGAATGGCAAGGCTGAGTCTCAAAACTCGTCACAAATTAAAATATCTTTCAACAAAAGAATTGCATGTGAATTTTGTAGTCACAAATATAAACAAGATTTTTCCTATGATATAAATATACTAAGTCGATAAAGTCCCATAACTTCTATAAAATTCGTCACATCAAAAAGCGTTGTGATTTGATCAACTACATATCATATGACAAATTAACTCTAATGATTTCATGAAAATCCATTGAGCGGTTGCGCTCACAAAGTGGTCCTATGATATAGAATGAACAAAGTCGAAAAAGTTCCATAACGACTAAAAAATTCCTCACATAAAATGGCGTTGCGATTTGATCAACTTTATATGACTTACAATCCTACAAAATTTCATCAAAATCCGTTGAACAGTCTCGGAGGAATTGCGCTCACAAAAGTGTGACGGACGCACGAACGGACGAGGGACAAGAGTAACCAACATTCTACTAGATATTTGAATGAGACAACTACTCTATATTGATAAGAAAAGCAAATAAACAATGCATCAAAATGATACATGTAACGACACTTTTGAAATGGAAAAAAGAGACCTAAGGCTGCTAGAAAATGCAATGTAAGTTGAAATAAGAAAAAAGAACAAATTAAAGTGAACGAACTGGTAAACCAAATTAAAACTTTAAGCGTGGGTTGTAAAAAATAAGACTTTCTAAATATTAAATTATTCATTGATGTCCGTGACTAATACAAACTTGATTCTAGATTTGAGTGCAAAAAAATCAAGTTTAGTAATTATTCAATCAACAACTCGAAGTTTTAAACATGCCATTAACTTTGTTGCTCTTCTAGGTTACATTAAGCAGATTCTACTGGCTGCAATTGCACACTAGAATATTTAAATTCTACAGCGAAGTCAAGACCATTACTCTTGAAATGTTATAATGGATCATCACTTTATGTATCTCGATAATTCATTTTGTTTTCTGTTTTTACCACAATGCTGACCAGAAATATGTTTTAATATATGGACACCAAACTATTCACTGGAAATATCAAATTCCTTTGATTTTTCACTATTTTCTACGGAGCTTCTTGGGGCCTTGAGCCCAATACCGAATATGGTTTTTGGCCTTGATACGCTCGGCAACCCACTCTTGAATTATATAATTTCACCTGCTCAATATACCAGAAAGGTATCTTCTTTGACCTTTCTACCCATAAAACTTTTGTAGAGCTTAATATGTTGAAGGTTTAAGCAAGCAACAGCTTTACTTTATCTGATATAGTTATGGCCCGACCACGTATGCGGATCGGCCGCATAGTTTTACCCTTGTCCGTCCGTACGTCCACAACACTTTGGTTAAGTTCTTGGTTAAGGCCCAATACTCGGATACCAGATGTTGGGGGTCAATGATATTTCAACACTAGATGAGTCTTGGGTAGGTTGACACCACCCCCTAGAACGCACGCATGGGTTTGGTTAAGTTCTTGGTTAAGGTCCATATCTCCGATACTACATGTATAGGGTCAATGGTATTTCACCACTTGATGTGTCTTGGGTAACATGACACCACCCACTAAAAATTAGGTCATTGTGACCTATATTGTACACATGAACAACTTCGGTTAAGGTCTATAACTTGGATACTAGATGATGGGGTCTTGGGTAGGTTGACACCACTCACTAGAAATAAGTTCACTGTGACCTATAGTTTACGCATGCATGCCTTTGTTTAAGTTCTTGGTTAACGTCCATATCACGGATACTACATGTTGAGGGTCAATGGTATTTCACCACTAGATGTGTCTTGGGTAACATGACAACACCCACTAGAAATTGAGTCACTCTGACTTATATTTTAAGCATGAACAACTTTGGTCAAGTTCTTAGTTAAGGTCCGTAACCTGGATACTAGATGTTAGGGGTCATTGATATTTTACTATTAGATGTGTCTAAGCAACACGGCACCACCCACCAGAAATTAGGTCCCTGTAGTTTATTTTCTAAGCATGAATACTTAAAGGTAAAGGTCCATATCTTAGGTAATACATATAATGATGATAATATTTCAAGAAAGGGAGGACCATCCTGTGGCTCATAGACACATTTTCTAGTCAACATGCAACTATTACATGTGTAATGACCCTTAAAAGGCAATAAGCCCTTTAAGAGGTCTCCCGACATCTCCGTCTCAATGAGGACTTTTGTAAAACTCGATGAGCTGAAGAGCCTATGATCCTTCAGAATTTTTCTATCTGTTTAAGTTACATGTAATGAGTTATAAGCCAGTAAAGTTGTATCAAAATATGCTATATTTTCAGTATCAGCAGTCGTGTTTTTGACGGCTCAACATGAAACACAACTTGTGTGCAGAATACCTTAAGAATCAATCATACCAAGTTTCATTATATTCTGTTCAGTAGTTTTTGAGAAGATTTTTAATAATTGTGATTGGACGACGAGTGTCTCACATGAACCTTCGGTCCACGTGAGCTAACAGGTTGCTCCCAGGATCCTTAATCACTCACTTGGTCCTTGTAAAGGGTCATCTGGCAGCTTAAAATCAATGGAGGCTTTATTTTAATTTTAATTTGTAGAGCTTATATTAAGCTCAAAGTTTAAGAAAGCAACAGTTTTTTCTCCTTCTGAAATAGTTCTCTAAGGGAAAACATGGGAAAATGCTATTTTTGACCTTAAAAGGGCCATAAAACACGAAAGGGGTCATCTGACAACTTCAACCCAAAGAAAACTTAAAAAAATTAATAAGCTGTTGGTTTAAGCAAGTAACACCTTTTCTCTACCTGCAATAGTTCTCATTCTGTAGGTTTTATAATTTTCACTTAAAGCAGGAAGACTGCATTGCTTCGGACTGATCTTGGTGGTACCCTTTCAATGATCTGTCAGACTCATTCATGTTCCTCTTTTTTCCCTAGGAACCTTGTCTAATTTGAAGGCAGTCTTTTCAGGTCAAGCTGAAAATATTTTGTCCTTCTTGTTACTTCCTTGGGTGTAAATTTTATAATACAAATCACAATAGCTATTCGATTTAAAATTAGGTGGAAACAATTATATAGACTTCTCAAGAAACTTACCAAAAAATGTTAATGGAAACCTAAATTTAGACTTTTAGATTTTGATAAAAAAAAAGTTTGTCACCCTTGCTTTATTATCCTGCACAGCAATGTGTTTTTTATGCCCTGCAACTTAAGTTAGGGGTTATATTGTTTAATCCTTGTCCATCCATCCGTCGTGCAGATTTTCTCTATCTCTTTTACATTTTGATTTACAAGCCAAAAACAATAGTCTGACCCCTAATATATTCAACGGTTGCCATATCTTTTGACTGATCAAACATTGAAAGAAAAATATTGTGCAGGACACCCCAAAGATCAATTACACCAATTTTCATTAAATCATGTACAGTAGTTTCAAAGGAGAAGATTTGTTGAAAAAATGTTAACAGACGACGGACACCAAGTGATGGCAATAGCTCACCTGGACTGACCTGGACCTAAACAATTGGTGAAACAATGAAAAATCGTTTTTTCATGTACATGACAGGAATTCCCTTCAAGTTAGGTGACCTAAATAAAGTCATAGAACAACATCTTAGAGACTAAAGTAGAGGTTGGTGAGCTGAACATTAGTTGAATGCTCTTATATATTTTCGAGTACTGGAAGTCACTGTTTACATATTTCCAGTTTTTTGAGGTTCTGATCTAAAATTATGGCTATCACTTATGCAGTTGATAAGTTTACCTCGATATATTGTTGATATATTTTTTGGCTTTAGTGTTATGTTTGTTCAAATCTAATACCTACCGGTCTTCCAATTTTTCGACCCCTAGCGTGTCTGATGAAATGCGCTTCACACGCATTGAATATTTTGTTTTGTTTGTTACATAAAAATAATATCAATATGTGGATCGTGTCTTTCTGGCACATTCCATATTCTTTCGTTTTTAATATAAGCAAGCATTTTGTTTCTTTATGCAGTAGTCTAAATGATTTAGCAAGCACGAGCTATTCTCTTTAAAATTCTTAAGACAAAAACATGATCTACTAGAATGACAGTCTTCCATTGAAGACGTATGTCGCCTGCGTCTTAAAATATTCGGTAAACAGGAAGTAGATGAGTTATGGGCATAAAATCGCTTAACACCATATAGTACTATAGGAGGAAATAAAAACATAGGTAATCTATCGATTACGAAGCTCACCTCGTTGCGCATTATTGTCAGTAAGTGGGCATTTACTTTACTTTTTCAAATTTTAAGTGCTCAATCCATGCAAAAAGAAGTCACAGCCTGCATCTGAAGCATGCATCTTTAGGTGCACCTTACCATACCACTTTAGATGATGTGATACTTGTCAGTTAACGGGCATAGACTTAAACCTTTCTTCTGTAAGTTGTCATCCATGTGGAAAATATAGATCACAGCCAGAATCCAAAGCATGCATTGTGCTAAGCACCACTAAGTGCACATACCATAGCAATATCATTGATGTGGCACTTGTCAGTAAGCGAGAATGACTTTAACCGTTCTTCTGTAAGTGGTCATCCATGCAAAAATATAGGTCACAGCCTGTATTTGAAGCATGTATTGTGTTTAGCATCACAAGGTGCACCTACCATAGCAATACATGTAATATGATAATGGCTCTGCCCTAAAAGCTCGCGAAGATACAAAATCAATATAATAGGTGCAAACAAAACTAGGTTTAACCTTAATTGGATCTGGAAAAAATGTCAAAATACCTTCGGCTGGATCAATAGCTAAGAGGGTCCACTTTTGGATAAAAAAATGTATTAGGGACGGACCATTTAACTTGAAGGGGGGGCTTGGTTTTTTGTTTTGATCAGAAAACCGCTGAGCGCTGAGCGCGGACAAAATATTTATTTTTCGAAGGCGTCGCGACAGAATATTTTTTTTCATTACATTTGTATCAGCATTATTTTTTTAAATCCTTCTTTAGAATATTTTTTTTCTTACCCTCAGCTGCCAAAATATTTTTTTCATCAAAAATAATTTTCAGAATATTCGCTTTTAGGAAAAACCCAAGCCCCCCCTTCAATTTAAATGGTCGGTCCCTTATCCGTAAAAACGCCAAAATATGGTTTGCGGCCGGGACAACATCATCCATAACTTAATCGATCCTTCAAGGACATCATATATCATTCGACAAGCAGACGACATCAAAATGTCACCGCTCTTCTACCAGGTTTTGTTATATTTTTTGTATACCCGTATCTATAATTGCCAAATACTGTCTGCAAAAAATTGATTAAGAAACCTGGTGGAAAATGACAACGTATCCAAATGATCATTTAACTTTGTCAGTTTGAGGGACCGCATAGGATAAGGATGGATTAGGATTTTATTTTCAGATCAGGTAGGACCAAATTATCATACATATGTAGAAAAACAGTTGCTGATCACTTTATTTTAATGAATCTGTGTTATGAAAAGTTCCGAAAATTGATTGACAGAACTCCCACCATTTTTCTGCGCATGACTATGCACTATGGGTAAGGGTCATACTAATCAGCGCCCGAGGGCGCCCGAGGTGATAATTAGCGCCCGAGCGGAAAAATTAGCGCCCGAGCACATATTTTGACAGTTTGATTGGTATTTACCTTAGATTTTGGCGATTAAATGAATATTATTAATAAGAATATGTATTCTATTTGTCATATTATATATTGTGAAGTTACATCTGTAAATCATTCCAGTTCAAGTATGATTAAAATCTATTCAGATTACGAACTATTAACAATATCCTTAACAAACAGAATAGAAATTGTTTTTGACAAAAAATACGTAAGTATTGTGAAGTTAAGCAAAAAGTAACCTTTTGACTTAAAATGTTTATGGTGTATCACAGATTCATGAAATAAAAATCTGGAAAATCACAGCATTATGAATTAAAAATCTTGAGATAGTAAAAAGTGAGAGAATGAAATTGGTTACATGTAATACACTTTTAAAATCATTATGGTGAACAAAGCAATAATTTAAAACAAAAACAGAAACTTGTTTAAATTTCAACAAAAAATGTAAACCTTTTAGAATGCATGTATAAATTATTATACTCGGGATAAGACATACAACTGGAAAAAAAAATGCTGACATACAACTAAAATTGCATGCATCTTAAAATTACTATAGATAAGGCATACAACTAAAATGCAACCAAGCAATAATATCAAATCACTATGTTTTGTATGTCTATTGTTGCCAGATGTTCTTCTTCCTAGTATACATCATCTATGTCGAAAAGAGGAGACGGATGGTTGCGGCTGAGACATATCAAATATCCAAATGAAAAACGTCGTGCCCCATACGAAGTCTTATGTTATAGGACTAGGTGGTTTCTCAGCCGGCGTCCAAGTCATCTTGACTTCTACTTTTCCGTTGGTCGGCGGAAAGTCCCATTTCAATTCCATTCCGTCTTTGATGGCGGTGTTGATAAGGGTTTGGAGGTCAGTTGGAATTTCCATTACTTATGTGTACATGTCGAAGATCGAACTCATTTTTAAGTAGATTGTTTTTCACTATTATTATTATTATATTATAATATCAATCAGTAATATAATTAATCAAATTAATTAAATTGGATTAATATTTGAGCGTGACCTATGTTTGTATAATTAATGTCAAATTTACTGTTGTTAATTAGATTAACTATTGTTAATCACTTTATAATGACCACACTGTTAATTAGTTCATATCATATAATTTTTAGACCAGGCGTTAGTACTATGTAAAATGATGACCGTGCACAAAAAGAAATAACAAATAAAAAAATAAAAACTAAAACATGTAGGAGACTATAAGGAGAGACAAAATATTATTTGATTTTTGTAAAACTTTTGTAGAATTTTTCTCACCTCCGTCAGTCATTTCAAAGCTGACGTGTAAGAGTATGCACCACGATTCTCGTCGCTGAAGCATCCATTGCATATGTGTGTGCAGATTTTTGTCGCAAAAACATCAAATTCGTCCAATGTTAGATTTTCACACTGCGGATTGTACCATGTACCGCAGGAATCACATCCGATGCTGCATAGATGAAAGTTTATTCTGCATGTTCCGCAATGCTAGAATGGAGATTTTTGTTTCCCCCTTTTCTTCGAAAATTTATGGCTCCGATTTACTCACGTCTTTTATTGAATATAGACGATGAAACAACGTAATTTATCAAGTTTTAGTCATTTTGGCTTAAAAAATAAATGCTCGGGCGCTAATTTTTCCGCTCGGGCGCTAAATACCTTCTCGGGCGCCCTCGGGCGCTGATTAGTATGACCGATGGGTAAAGGTCACGAATTCTCGCGAGAGAAAACCATATTTCTGTAAAAACAAAACAACTAGTGTTCGTTCGTTAGATAGTTATTATTCATTGAGAAAGTTATTGTCATTAACAACAAGAAAAGGTTTTGTTGTGTTACCGTTTGTAAATAAATAAGCGAAAATAAAGAATCTCGCTAACGCGAGACCCGGTATTTTCGTAAATTCCCAATGCATTCCGAGTAGCGAGACAGAATTTATTTTCAACCATCGTATTTTGAGTCTCGTGCAATTTGGCAGACTCTGTACAATAGTGAGCTTCGCTTCGCTCGCATATCATTGATGTGACACTAATCAGTAAGCGGGAATGGACTTTAACCATTCTTATGCAAGTGGTCACCCATGTGGGAAATATAGGTCACAGCTGAGAAAACCATTTAATTATTGTCTCAGGTCACAGCCAGGATCTGAGGCATGCCTTGTGTTCAGCATACATGTAACTAGGTGCACCTACCATTGTGACACTTGTAAGTAAGCGGAAATGGACTTTAAACATTCTTCTGTAAGTGGTCATCCATGCGGGAAATATAGGTCAAATTCAGCATCCAAAGCATGTATTGTGTTTAGCACCACTAGGTGCACCTATCATACTAATATCATTGATGTGGCACTAGTCAGTAAGTGGGAATGGACTTTAAAAATTTTCTGTAAGTGGTCATCCATGCGGAAAATATAGGTCAAAGCCAGCATCCGAAGCATGCATTTGTGTTTAGCATCACTAGGTGCACCTACCACAGCAATATCATTGATATGGCACTTGTCAGTAAACGGAAATGGACTTTAACCATTGCATTATTCTGTAAGGGGTATACTCGGTCAGTCAGCATCTGAAGCATGCATTGTGTTTAGCACCACTAGGTGCACCTATCATACTAATATCATTACTGTGGCACTAATCAGTAAGTGGGAAAGGACTATGAAGATTCTTCTGTAAGTGGTCGTCCATGTGGAAAATATAGGTCAAAGCCAGCATCTGAAGCATGCATTGTGTTTAGCATCACTAGGTGCACCTACCATAGTAATATCATTGATGTGGCACTTGTCAGTAAGCGTGTATGGATCTTATCCATTCTTCTGTAAGTGGTCATCCAAGTGGGAAATATTGGTCACAGCCACCATCAAAAGCATACATTAGGCTCTGCATCAGTAAGTGCACCTACCATACCAATATCATTGATGGGGCACTTGTCAGTGAGTGTGTATAGATCTTAACCATTCTTCTGTAAGTGGGTGCGAACGCCGACACCAACATCAACACCGAGGTTGAGGCTGACGCCAGGGGTATCACATAAGGTGAGCTAAAAAGAGGATGTGACATGTAGTTGCCCAGAAAACTGCGATGGAAGGACCCCGCAGGACAACAACGCAGGATGAGGAAGCACGATGACAGATGGTGCCAAAGTAACCCCTATACAAGATACAAGTAACAAATGTTTCTATATGTAGCTTCTGCAACTTATTGCAGGCAACATAATAAAGTACCATTACCCCTTTTTTGGGGCCAGCTGACAAAGGAGTAGGGGTGATAAGGCCCTTTTTTTAGCCTTAAAATGTGAAGGTTGTGCAAATGTGTCCATTTCTGGCTACAATATAGATAAAACTTTGCCTAAAAAGAAAACATGTCAAAATATTTAAAAGTTTAATAATGAAACGTCATAACTTTTGTGGTTTTAGCAAAAACGACAAAATATGAGAAATTTTGATCGTTTGTAAAGTACATTTTGGACCAGAAAGCATCCTTCTCACAGGAGAAACAAATTCATATTTTTAGAGAACATTTATTTACGCCATATTAACAATCTGTAAAAATATTTAGTTGTTTCTTGCAGGCGGAGATACTTTTCTAGTCCAAAATGTATCTTAAAATTGCTAAAATTTATGAAAATTGGTGATTTTCAGAATGAAGGTCAGTTTCATCTATACTTTTAAACAAAACAATAATTTAGAAATTTAAAAATATAGATCTTAATTTTTCTTTTTTGGATATTTGTAATAGGGTAGCTATGTGTGAAATCTTTATATAACATTTTAGGGTTAAAGGACAAGATATGGTAAGGGTCCAAATTTGCCCCCCAATTTTGAAATTATTAAAATGAGCTTAAAATATGTGATTATACTTTAAATTGGTTAAACTTTACTATATCAGCATTATTTTGTTTAAAGTGATCCATTTTGGTGTTGAAATAATTACCCAAAGTGGCTTAAAAATCGTGATTTGGTGAAAAACTAAAAAAACCTGCTATTTTGAAGTGGTTTCAGCAAATTTAACTATGAGCCACACAGAGTACCACTACAATAATTTATGTAGATAATCACTTTTAATATAGAAACAAACCACAAAAATATCTTTGAGGTACTCCGTGTGGCTCATAGTTAAATTTGCCAAAAACTACTCAAAATTTGCATGATTTTTACACTTTTTCACAAAAATGCCATTTTCACATAATTTGATGATGTCACTGTGACATAATAAACAAGATTTAGTAAAAAATAATGTTATTTTACTATACCTTGTTCACCTAAGAACTGATCTAGAATAATTTAACTTCAGTTCAATTATTTTTAAAAAAATGGTAAATTAGGGGGCCAAATTTAGCACTTATCATATCTTGTCCTTTAATACTTTTTCAAATATTTTTTATATGTTATTTTTCATTCTAATCAAAACATTTTAAGTTTTCCAATTAGTTTCTTATGTCACAAATCTTTTGAGCAATACTTGTTTGAATCAACTGTCAAATCAATCAGTACTATGTAGTTTTAATTAGCAGTTTAATTAGTTATAATCTCATTGTACACTTAACTTAATATCTTAACTCAATATGTTAATTAGTGAAATGTGTCACCTGAGATAATTAAACTAAATTCGATATAATTTTCTCAGGTGTCACTCAAGCCATTTTGAGTACTTAAATACTGTAACATCACAACATAAGGACACTTTTTAAGTCAGTTAGTTTTAAGTAGTACCATCCAGTTACAATGTAGTGCAGACCACCAGCACAGGCTGAACAGGGCACAGCCCTGGTGCCAACAGTGAGCAGCCGTTTATGAAGTAATGCACTTAATCTGCAAAGCAGACACGACTTCAGGCCAAGCCAAGGTATCTAGGACTCAGTACCATCCGCCCTTGTACCATCAGATTCAGCATCATGGCAGTAAGTTCGTACACATGACACCGTGAGGACTCCACAAGTGCTATACGGGGCAGCGGTCACAGTTAGACGTTCTGGCTGCTGACAAAGAGTGAGCATCAAACTGAACAAGTCGCCACTTCAGGACATGAACAAGACTGGACCAACCCGCCACCGCAGCAGCATTCAACTTAAATTCATTGGACTTTCGAAACTGTGCTAACTTTTATTCTTTGGACTTTTAAATATTTCATTTGGACTTTGAATCAAATTTAATTGTGAAATTCTAAACTTTGGACTTGGTGAAATCTTTAAACTTTGAATTATTTTTGTTATTGTTTTTAATATTGAATTTTGTTATATAAATTGTTAAACTTGTTGTTTTGTCTGATATTAAAATGCCACGCCACGCCCGCATTTGCCTGTGGGTCTTTGCACTGCTAAACCTAGCTTCCCCCTAGGGTGGTGCACGGCTCAATGAATGTTTTATCAGCATACGACAACAGTATTCCATGGTTGAGTCTTGGTTAAAGGAGTAGGGGCGATAAGGCCCTTATTTAGCCTAAAAATATGAAGGTTATGCAAATGTGTCCATTTCTGGCCAGAATATAGTGTTAACTCTGCCTAAAAGGAAAACATGTCCAAACATTTAAAAATTTAATATTGAAGCGTCATAATGACGCCATAATTCTATTGATTTTAGCAAAAATTACAAAAATTGAGAAAATTTGGTCGGTTTTAATGTATATTTTGGATCAGAAAACATTCTCCACACACGAGAAACAAGTTTATACTTTTATAGAAGGTTTATATAAGCCATATTAACAAACTGTAAAAATATTTTGTTGTTTCTTGTGTGTGGAGATACTTTTCTAGTCCAAAATGTATCGTAAAAATACTGAAAATCGATGTAAATTGGCGATTTTCTGAATAAGGTCAGTTTCATTTCGTATTTCCCGCAAAAACAATCATTTATAACTTCAAAAATATATTCAGTTTCTCATTTTTGGACATCTAATAAATGTTTTATCAGCATCTGACAACAGTATTCAAAGGTCTGACTCAATTGTTTGAAGATATACTGCTTTGTTAAAAATCAGTTTTATGTTTTATAATTAATTTTTTTTAAAAACTATTCTGGGAACCATGTTCAAACTCTAGGGTGAAATATTAACCATAAAGCACCGTCTGTATGTTATTTAGAAAACCTTTCTACTTAGATGGTTCAGGGGAATACCCCCAATTTTTTTCAAAACTTATTAAAGTTTAATTGTACAAAGTTTCAGAAAGATCTAATGGATTTAAATAACACCCCTGAACCACCTTAAACAACCATTATTGCTTAAGGTCAGGGTCATAAATAAGGCTTGGTTGAAAGTAAAAGATGATACAGATCTTCAGGGTATCTACAATAAAATTTGGCTGATAAAAGAGCTAATGCTCATAACATGTACCATTTAAATATTGTATTTGTTATATAATATGTAACATACATTTAGTCAATTGATATGCTTCTTAAATTTCTACAAATCATCAATAATAAAACAGTTAATCATCTAATAAATAAACTTAATTAAAACTTTTAAATGTTAAAAAATATATATCTGAATCTGACAATCTTAAAAATGGTTAAGAGAATTATTTCTAAAAGACCTAAAACATGTTCATTATGAACTACACTGCTTTTGCCCCACATGTATGGTATATATGATTTTTTTAATTGGCATACAATCTATCTGATCAAATAGTTTCATAAGTAGAACATATAGAGCTACATATCAACAGCTAGTATTTGACCATAAATTTGCTCTTTTACAGGTAAGATGTATATTCATAGCATTACAGTACAAACTTTCATTAAAATCAGAAAAACGATTCTCAACAAATTTCCTGAATGGCAGATGTTAAAACATCAATTAAAACAAAAACAATATAATTACAGTGAAAGTGTTTTTTAAAAGATATTATCAGGTGCAGATTCAAGAAAAGGCTTACTGGGTCTATGCTCCCCTCCCCACATAAAACTAACAAAAGTTATGATTTTTTGCACATAACCCACTTAAAACCTCTTAAAAGACACTATAAAAATTTTGTGCCTGGTTAAGTTTGGAGAAATAAAATTTTATGCCCTGTCACCTAAATTAAAAGGACAAGATATGATAAGAGCCCAAATTTGCCCCCAAATTTTGAAATTATTAAAATGAGCTAAAAGTATGTGATGTGTACTTAAAATTAGTTAAACTTAACTATATCAGCATTATTTTGTTTAAAGTGATCCATTATGATGTTAAAATAGTTACCCAAAGTGGCTAAAAAATCGTGATTTGGTGAAAAACTGAATAAAACCTGCAATTTTCAAGTGGTTTTCAGCAAATTTAACTATGAGCCACACAGAGTACCACTACAATTATTTATGTAGATAATCATTTTAACTATGGAAACAAACCACAAAAATATCTTTGTGGTACTCCGTGTGGCTGATAGTTAAATTTACCAAAAACTACTCAAAATTTGCATGATTTTAACACTTTTTCACAAAAATGTCATTTTCACATAATTTGATGACGTCACTGTGACGTAATAAACAAGCTTAGGTTAAAATTAATGTTATTTTACTTTACCTTGTTTATCTAAGAACTGATCTAGAATAATTCAACCTCAGTTCAATTATTTTTAAAAAATGGTAAATTAGGGGGCCAAATTTAGCACTTATCATATCTTGTCCTTTATAACATATAAATGGATTGGGCAAAATTCAAAAGGTTTGTGGATTCAAGGACTTGTGAATTAGACAGCTCATCTTTTAATGAATCAATGGGAGACTTTCGTTTCCTTTGGAAATAAAATTCAAGGTTTGAATGTCTTGTGGAAACCCAAACAAATTATTAATACCACTAAAACAGTACCTTTTAGCAGGTTATTTTTCGCCATGGTTTAATTTTCGCTTATTTTTGTGTGTCGACGGAAACTGCAAAAAAAAATCCCGCGAAATTATCCATCTAATGCAAATCAAATACAAACACATTCACAAACCGCAAAAATAAAACCCACAAATCTTTTAAGTTGCTTTGTCACACTAAAAACATGAAAATATCCCCGCATAAATAATCTGCTATATGCTAGTAGTTTCACATTTCATAGCAATTTGGGTAATGTCAAGTATTCTATTCATACTTATTTTTATGTACTAAAATAAAAATTTAATCATTTCAAAAACCTGGAAAGGATTTCTTTTTATGGCATCTTTTCTGTTTAACATGTTTAAGATCATTAGTTTTTTGTCTACCAGAGTCAGGTTTAATCTGTTTTAACATTTCTTCTTTAGACTTTTGAGATAAAAACTCTTCATCTGATAGATCCAAATTACAAATTTCAATTTCTTGTGAAGATGTAGTCACTTGTTTTTTCCTAGGGGAATTAATTCTTACAGGAGTTCTCATAAATCCTGGGATGATATCTGTAGAATTGACACTTCCTAGACTAGATAAAGAGGAATGTCTTTGTCTTTTCCTGCTTGGGGATTGTGATAGTTCCCCTGTAGTCCTAACTGTAACACATATTGGACTTGACGGACCATTAGTTTCCCCACTCACAACTGGCCTAGACTCCATCAGTGATGTTTCAACAGTTCCTTTATCATTTTTATCTAACTGTCTACTTTCAACATCATTTTCATCTAATTTTATACTTTCATCTAATTCTCTAATTTCATCTTCATCTAATTGTCTACTTTCATATTCATCTGATCCTCTAATTTCAGCATTTTCATCTAACTGTCTATCATCGTCATTTTTATCTACCAATTGTCTCATGGTACTTAAAAAATCTGATGGACCTGATCCTTTCTTTTTCTTTTTCATTTCTTTCCTTTTCAGCAGTTTATTTTTTATCTCTTCATCCTGTCAGAAAAAAAATTGATTTTTAAAAAATTCTTTTAACGTTTGAGACAGAAAATGCAAACTGGTGATTTTGACAGGTAATAAGTTCAGTCTATATTAAAATCATAACTATTCAGATCAATGGCATAAGAGAGCTACCATTAAGAACAAGAACATCTCTATTCTGAAAAATCTGTAGAAGAAAGGAATGATTCAGGGATCGCGCTGGGCTTCGCCAATGTTGCAAATTACGATTTTTTTTTCTTGCTGGCGACAAAAAACGGCTGCTGGCCATTTTTCTGGCGCCCAAGTAAGTTTTATCATTTTCGACCGGAAATTGAATACACATCGCCAGTATTGAATATGTCAACATGTAAGTTATCGTGTGTGACCACCTGTCGCCACGGATGAACAGGTAGATAATTGAATAGGTAAACGGTAGATCACAGCAGGTTGAAGAAAAGGATTAACGATTAATTAGAAATTAGGCTCACATCTTTTGATAATGCAATAAAGGTGTCAAAACAGTGATCAGGAACAAACATGACCCCTCAATGAAAACCGTACTGGCTACACTTAATAAAAACTGGTGACTTAATTTCAAATCTGGCAATTTTTCTGGCGACAAAAATTTTGAGGCCAGAGCAGCCCCTGTGATTCAATGAACAGACCTTTTTGTAAAGGGTTTTGTATTATTTCAACAGAAAGCCTATATAGTTAGCGATTAATTTTAGTGAGTTGAAAATTTCAAGCTAAATGTATCAAATCAAGAGGCTCCCAGGAGCCTGAATCGCTCACCTGGTCTTGATGTTGAGCCTATACTTTTGTAGAGCTAAATGAGCTGAACATTTAAGCAAGCAACAGCTTTTCTCTACCTGCAATAGTTTTCATTCTATAGGCCAAAAACACCTTTTTTCACCTATAACCCCTATAAGGAGTCATCTGACAACTTCGACCCTATGAAGACTTTTGTAGAGCTAAATGAGCTGAACATTTAAGCAAGCAACAGCTAATCTCTATCTGCAATAGTTTTCATTCTGTAGGCCAAAAACATGAAAAATGGCTATTTTTCAGGGGCCGTAACCCCTATAAGGGGTCATCTGACAACTTCAACCCTATGGAGAATTTTGTAAAGCTAAATGAGCTGAACATTTAAGCAAGCAACAGCTAATCTCTATCTGCAATAGTTTTCATTCTGTAGGCCAAAAACATGAAAAAATGCCATTTTTCAGGGGCCGTAACCCCTATAAGGAGTTATCTGACAACTTCACCCTATGGAGAATTTTGTAGAGCTCAATGAGCTAAACATTTAAGCAAGCAACAGCTACTCTCTATGTGCAATAGTTTTCATTCTGTAGGCCAAAAACATGAAAAAATGCCATTTTTCAGGGGCCGTAACCCTTATAAGGGGTTATCTGACAACTTCGATCCTATGGAGACTTTCGTAGAGCTAAATGAGCTAAACATTTAAGCAAGCAACAGCTAATCTCTATCTGCAATAGTTTTCATTCTGTAGGCCAAAAACATGAAAAATGGCTATTTTTCACCTTTAAGGGGCTGTAACCCCTATAAGGGGTCATCTGACAACTTCCACCCTATGGAGACTTTTGTAGAGTTAAATGAGCTGAACATTTAAGCAAGCAACAGCTAATCTCTATCTGCAATAGTTTTCATTCTGTAGGCCAAAAACATGAAAAAATGCTATTTTTCACCTTTAAGGGGCCGTAACCCCTATAAGGGGTCATCTGACAACTTTGACCAAATGGAGACTTTTGTAGAGCTTTTGATGCTGAATCAGTAGCGTGGCCTCAGATTTCCTCTATCTCTTATACTTTTTGATTTATAAGCCAAAAACAGTAGTCTGACCCCCCTAGTCTATTTTTAGTAACGGCGGCCATGTTTTTTAACGGATTAAAAATCAAAACACAAGTTTGGTGCAGGACACCCTAAGGATCATTCATACCAAGTTTCATTAAATTCTGTTTGGTAGTTTCAGAGGAGAAGATTTTTGAAAAATTGTTAACAGACGACGACAGACGACGACGACGGACGCCAAGTGATGGTAATAGCTCACATGGACCTTCGGTCCAGGTGAGCTAAAAAGAGTTTTTTAATTTTAGCGGTCTTTATTTTTCACGTTTCCAGAATCTAGAGTGTGTAACACATATAGTATATGAAATTTAGCCATCTTTAATCTTAGCAATTCTTGAGAGTGAAAATTTCCCACTATACCGTAGATTTGTACATATTTGGGGGAAGGTTGTTCTTTTGCTCTACAGTTTTATCCAAATAAAAGCATCATTTATCTGAAAAGTAGTGTTCTAATGCCATTTTTCTGCATTTCATGAATTTCAAAAATTTATAATAAACTGTTAACACAGAGACGTGTCTCGCCTGTCGCAACTGGACACAGTATAAAATGAAGTAAAAATCCTCCTTAAACTGATCTTAACTGATGCTTAAGCAGCTTCATACCAATTATAAATGGTGAACCATAACTGCTTTATATAAAACACTAATGACATAAGTAAAAAGTTAAAAAGTGTAAAATCTCAAAGTCAGTAGACTGTGACTGCAGGATCATACAGGTAAAATACTTTTGAAATTGATCTGTACTGATGCTAATGCAAGTGCATACCCAATATCAATGATGTACCATAACTACTTCATGTTAAACAGACGTAAGAAAAAAGGTTAACCTCGACCAAATAGGTGTAAAATTTCAAAGTCAGTAGACGTGACTGCAGGAGCATACAGATGAAATGCTTTTGAAATTGATCTGTACTAATGCTAATGCAAGTGCATACCCAATATCAATGGTGAACCATAACTGCTTCATGTTAAACAGACTTAAGAAAAAAGGTTAACCTCGGCAAAATCAGGGTAAAATTTCAAAGTCAGCAGACCATGACTGCAGGAGCATACAGGTGAAATCCTTTTAAAACTGATCTGTACTGATGCTGATGCAACTGCATACCAAATATCAATGGTGTAACATAACTAGTTCACACAAAACAGACTTAAGCAAAAACTTTAACCAATGGTGGCCGCCGCCGGCGGAATCACCATACCAAAGTCTCGCCTTTAGCGACATTCGTCGCAGCCAAGACAAAAAACTACATCCTATGAGAAGTCTGACTTTCATCCAGTTCTTGAATTCATAGGTTGGTACTCAACAAATGCTAAAAAAACACTTTTTCACAAACACTAGGCAAAAAAAATGTGTGTTTCTTGTTACCCAACCCTTCCTTTTTAATCCCACTCTCCATTAACTCAAGGTAAAAAAAAATGTAAAAAAAAATATAAAAATAAACCTACCACCTATTTTTTTTTCAGACATGTAATAGGAAACACATATATTTTTTTGTTTGGCCTATACAAATATAAACTCTTTATTTAAGATATCTCAAACTTTGTTATTAAAAATAATTAATGTTTTTATTTGCTGTCTTTCAGGAAGTTGTTCTATGTATGAAAGAGATCTTTCCTGAATAGTTTAGGACTGGTTTTGAATTATATAAATTATAGTATTTGATCTAGATAGTAAGTAGTGATGAATGGACAAATTAAAGGCCGCTTCTGACTGTTTTCCATTGTGGATTTTAAATTTTTTGCTGATAAATGAAAGATTGTCTTACAATTTACAATTAGCAGAGTAGCAATTGAGTGTGCTCTTTTTAGGAGCACCTGTTGTTGGCTCTTGTTTTGACTTGAGTTCGTGTTTTTGATTGCTATTCAGTGGTTTTTGTATTTTTTGTTAATTTTTTTTTCTTGTTTACTAGTTTTGTCTTTGCCCTTTTGGACTTTGACATCCAGATGCCCATTCGTACCTCTGCTTATTACATATTCTTATCTAACATTTCATTTTTTTCAACAAATAACCATTAAGTGTCTACTTACCCTTTCAGGAAGCAGATCGTCAACTGATTCATTATTCCAAAGCCTTGTGATCATGTTACTTAGTACATCAGTGGGAAGGGACGAGACTAGAGGTAAAGACGAAAGGTCAGAGGAGGTTAAACTGGTGACTCTGTCCTGGAAATGTAATAAGATAAGCATTTTGATAAAATAAAATCTTGAACTCTCTATTGGCATTTAACATGCCCTTTAAGTTCTGTTTTTTTTTTGTACTTCTGCTGATTCTAAAATTAGTGGTTTTACATCTCCATATTCGGAAAATTTACTTCATATTTTTTTATGCAATTGAAAATTTTTCAGCTGAGTGTCAATGGCAAAATAACCCCAAAATTAGATTACTGCAAAAATAGCCAGTTATTCTGTAGTCATCATTTTAGTGGATTTTTATTTTGTTGGATTTCTTTGTTATGTAAAAAAAAAAACAAGGAAATGTGTCAAGATGACACTGATGCCCCGCTGGCAAATAAAATAAAACTGTTATTTTTACCAAATTTGCTAAGTCCAAGGGCCCTAATTTGGGTCAAAATCAGTGGACCGGAAGGAAACTCGAACTTGACCTGTAACTCATCATGGTAGACTCACATACCAAAAATCTTTTGAATATATGCAAGGATGTGGAAAAAAAGTGCGGAAAACTTTTTTTTTACAAAATTTGCTAAGTTCAAGGGCCGTAATTTAGGTCAAAATCAGTGGACCGGAACGAAACTCGAACTTGACCTGTAACTCATCATGGTAGACTTACATACCAAAAATCTTTTGAATATATGCAAGGATGTGGAAAAAAAGTGCAGAAAACTTATTTTTACAAAATTTGCTAAGTTCAAGGGCTGTAATTTAGGTCAAAATCAGTGGACCGGAACGAAACTCGAACTTGACCTGTAACTCATCATGGTAGACTCACATACCAAAAATCTTTTGAATATATGCAAGGATGTGGAAAAAAAGTGCGGAAAACTTATTTTTACAAAATTTGCTAAGTTCAAGGGCCGTAATTTAGGTCAAAATCAGTGGACCGGAACGAAACTCGAACTTGACCTGTAACACATCATGGTAGACTCACATACCCAAAATCTTTTGAATATATGCAAGGATGTCGAAAAAAAGTGCGGAAAACTAAAGTGTGACGGACGGACGGACGGACGGAACCGAAAAACTATATGCCCCCCAACAAAGTTGGCGGGGCATAAAAAATGTTACATTCTCATAACTTCAATATAAAAGAATAACTAGCTATGATATGACATTTAACATGTTGACCCCTGTACATGTACATGCATGCATGAGGCTTTGTATAGAGAGAGGGACATCAGTAAAACTTAAAGCTTTTAATTCAAACATGTTGTAGCATGGCATAAAAAACAAAGTTTTTCCACCAAACCCATAGCTTTCTTCAAAATAACATGAAAACAACATCCCACTCATTATCTACATTACATTTCTAATAAAAAAGGTCTATATGTTTATGACAGTATAAACTATGATAGAGCTTAATGAGATTGATATCACCGTAGCTATTTTCAGTCTGTCAATAAATTTCTGTAATTCATGTATAGGCATCCTGTGATAATGACAACTATATGTCTTAAGGCTTAAGGATAAAAGGCAAAAAAGATTCAAAGTACATCTGATTTATGTTCATATATCATTGATAAGTGTCATGTTGCTCTATTATAGAGAAAAATAATATGATACAATGTATTAAAATTTTAATACCTATTCAAACATTTTTCAGTTAATGAATTATAACAAGAGTTAACACTAAAGTATGTCTCGGCTGCCGGTACCATTTGAAAACCTAGTTATTCAACTAATCATTCATTAATTCTCACCTGTTGGCACAATCACAAAATGTATTAAAAGTTAATCTAGGCCATGTACGTAGGTCTTAAGTTTTTGAGATCCGAGGTAAATAAAAGTCAAGGTCATTTGGCAGAGACTGAATGACATTTTCCTGTGAACCAACTAAAGTTAAAGAAAGCTATGCCAAGCGGAGCATGATATGACCGCAACAAGTTTAACCCTGTACTTTAGAGGCCCAATATGGATAGTCTATTGCTTTGGTCACAGCAGTCCATGGTGAACTTACAAAGCTTTTGGACACATGCATCCTGTGGTGGACTTTTAAATGCATATTTGACACATTTATATTTACATCAACATCTAATAGAAACAGTCTTATTTATATATATGATGTTTTTGGCCCTTTGACCCCTAAATGATTGAAAACAGTAAGAGATTCAAGTATTGCAAATCTGATATAAAAATACAGGCAGAGATTTACATTGATTCTAATGGACAAAAAAAAATTGTTAATCAGACAACAAACTAGAAAAACTGTGAGCAGCAGCTCACAAATAAATACCCCCCACCCCCCAAAAAAAATTAATCAGATAAAATTTAGAATAGGAGATGCACATCTACATTATGTCACAAAGATTGTGTGTAGGTTTCATGAAAATCCATCAAGGGGTTTAGGAGGAGTTGCAGATAAGAGATGGGCACCCCCATGAAGTCGAATGGCTGAGTCCATGTATTGCTATGGGAAACCCCAAAATCATTCTGATCAAACTTTCTAATAGTAGGTGCACATCTACATTATGTTACAAAGATTGTGTAAAAGTTTCATGACAATCCATCAAGGGGTTTAGGATGAGTTGTGGATAAGAGATGGGTACCCCCATGTAGTGGACTTGGAAAAATGCATATTTGACATATTGATGCAAATTCTTAATAATTTACGCTTTTGATCCCTTATTTCTCAAAAATGATAAGAGATATTGCAAATCTCATTGAAATACACAGCCAGGGAATTCCACAAGGATTCCAATGAAAAAAAGATTTTCCAAATCGGACAACAAATAAAAAAGTTGATTTTATGGGTGTGGCCCATCTTTGACCCCCTGTAGCAATGTAAGCGTGCAATGCATATCAAAACCATTGACAAAGTTAGTTGAAAGAATTCGATGAGGAATGCAGTAAAACAAAAGAATTTTTAAAATCAAATGAATAATAAACATTCTACAGAAGTTTTGTCAATGCACCTATTGTAGACCCTTTTGGCCCTTTTTTCTTAAATGGTAAGGGTTATCGCACGGAAACCAAATGTCCACAGATGATGACACAGACATATACGCAGACGACATCGCCATAACATTAAATGATCGCAAAAATTTGTGGTCGTATAACAAATCGATTTTTGGGTGTGGCCCCTTTTTAACCCCCTGTAGCAATTTAACGGAACAATATATATCAACACCATTGACACATTTAGTGGACAGAATTTAATGAGCAATTCAACAAGAGGCTCCCATGAGCCTAAATCGCTCACCTGGTCTTGATGTCAACCATAAATTTTGTAGAGCTAAATGAGCTGAACATTTAAGCAAGCAACAGTTTTTCTTTATTTACTATAGTTTTCATTCTATAGGCCAAAAACATGAAAAACCGTTATTTTCAGGGGCTGTAACCCCTATAAGGAATCATCTGACAACTTCAATCCTATTCAGACTTTAGTAGAGCTAAATAAACTGAATATTTAAGCAAGCAACAGCTTTTCTCTATCTGCTATAGTTTTCATTCTGTAGGCCAAAAACATGAAAAAGATTATTTTAAGGGCCGTAACCCCTATTAAGGGTCATCAGAAACTTCGATCCTATTTAGACTTTTGTACAGCTAAATTAGCTGAACATTTAAGCAAGCAACAGCTTCTCTCTTTCTGCAATAGTTTTCATTCCATAGGCCAAAAACATGAAAAAACATTATTTCAGAGGCCGTAGCCCCTATAAGGGGTCATCTGACAACTTCGACCCTATGGAGACTTTTGTACAGCTAAATTAGCTGAACATTTAAGCAAGCAACAGCTTTTCTCTATCTGCAATAGTTTTCATACTATAGGGCAAAACCATGAAAAAACGCTATTTTTCACCTTTAAGGGGCTGTAACTCCTATAAGGGGTCATCTGACAACTTGGACCAAATGCAGACTTTTGTAGAACTTTTAAAGCTGAAGCAGTAGGGTGGCATCAGATTTCATCTATCTCTTACTCTTTTTGATTTACAAGCCAAAAACAGCAGTCTGACCCCCCTGGTCTATTTTTAGCAACGGCGGCCATGTTTTTTTATGGATCAAAAATCCCCAAGCAACTTTTGTGCAGGATACCCTAAAGTACCACCAGACCAAATTTGGTTTGAATCTGTTCAGTAGTTTCAGAGGAGAAGAAGTTTGAAAAAGTCTACAGACGACAACGACGGCGACAGAAGAGGACGACGACAGACGACGACGGACGCCAAGAGGTGAGCTAATAAAAAAAGAATTTTTAAAATCGCACAAATAATAAGCATTCTTTAACAGTTCTGTTAATACACCTGTTTTAGCCCCTTTTTTCTAAAACGATAGGGGCCACAAACCCAACCTTCCTGTAGTCTTTACAAACATCATATCAAAATTTCATAACAATCAGTCAATATTTACTCAAGTTATAGCATGGTAACCAAATGTCTACAGAGGACGACATTGCTATAACATTATACTATCGCAAAAATTTTGTGGTTGTATAAAAACTCTTGCAAAGAAGTTTACAGCCTGTAAGCATTCTTCAACAGTTTTGTTAATACACCCGTTTTAGCCCTTTTTCTAAAACGGTAGGGGCCACAAACCCAACCTTCCTTTAGTTGTTACAAACATCATATCAAAATTTCATAAGTGAATCAGTCAATATTTACTCAAGTTATAGCACAGTAACCAAATGTCTACAGACGATGACATCGCTATACCATTATGCTATTGCAAAAATTTCTCTGTAGTATAAAAACTCTTACAAAGAAGTTTACAGCCTGTAAATAGACCTGATTAACAAAGTCAATGAAGTGTTAAAATGGAGTCAAGGTCACGCGACATGGTGACAATTGCATAGACCATAACCACTACTGTCTGCATACCAAATTTCAGATGCCTTATTATTATACTTTTCAAGTAGTTCATTTTCCACAAAAAGTCTTACAAATAAAGTTTACGACACCACTGTGCCAGAATGTAATACATATGTCTCAGCTTCCCTGACTATTCGTCGCAGGCAAGACAGAAATGCAATACATATGTCTCAGCTTCCACGACTATTCGTCGCAGGCAAGTCAGAAATGCTGTCCAACTGTTACGTTTCTAGTATTTTGAAATAAGGCTTACCTTTTTTTTAACATTTGTAATTTATTTTGTCTAGTAATTCATTTTTGGCTGTATATATATTTGATTCATAGAAATTAGATAAGTTACAGGCATAATATAGCTTAGCACCTTATAAACTTTAAGAAGAAGCTATATGCAAAATATCACGAGGCCTGACATGTAGTTTGAATGTTTCCCCAAAATCAGCAACAGAATATTTTGTGACACTGCAGAAAATCTCAGAATGACAGAATAGTGAAAAGGTGAGAACAAGCATGCAAATTAATAAAATGACTTCAGTTGTCACACATAATATATCATAATATTTTTTTTATTTATGAAAACAAATCTTGTTAAGTCCTAACCCTTAAAAACCCTAGCAATAGTCTCACCTGAATCGCATCATTCCTAATTTTGGTTGATGTTCCTAGTGTTTTTCTACAACTATGACAGAATTCATCTTTTTCTTGGGTGAAGTCAATATCTTGATCATGACATAATGAACATAGGTTATGAGATGGACGCTGCAGTATGATCTCTAGGAAAACAAAGATAAAAGAATCATTAATCTAAACGTAAAATAATGATTTGAAATTAATACATCACTACATGACAATAAAAGTATACTTCATAACTCAAGCAAAACTAGTAATTTTAGGCCATATTTGCAATATTAATCAGAATTTTCCATATACCGGTACTGATTTGATCATTAACAATGCGACAGGTGTGCTATAGCAAGCAGGTAATGCTTACTCTTCCTAAAATTTAGTTTGCCTTGTTGCTAATCAGTTGTTTTTGTGTTGTCTGTTTCTTGTGCTGTTCTCGTTCATGTTTACTGGTTTTGCCTTTGGCTTGTCAGACTTTTCACATACGGATGCCAGATTGGTACCTCTTTGCTTTTCTATAGGATGTCAATTCATAAGTTTTCCCCTTTAATAACAAATCTGCTTATATACAACTTCAAATAACTAGTTTTCAACTTGTCAACTTTGACAATTTATGCCAATTTACTTTTGAAGATGGGGCATACAAATGGTGTATCCTTTAATGCATAAATTATACAACTTGATTTGTATAATTATGTGTCTATCAATATAAGGTGAGATTAGGTTTTGAATTATTTGCATAATGTTATTTTTCTAAAATTTTAAATTGTCATTGGGAAAGGATTATGTCATGTACACTGGTACAGTTACTGTTAAAATACAATATTTTACAAAGGACAATTATAAACTCATTCAATTTTTGCTAATATTTCACATGGTAAATAAAGTCATGATTTCTCTAATTATTCATATATTTTGCAGTCATACAAAAATATTTACAATGAAAGAACCCTAGTGAGCACGCTCACATACCCCACACATCCACATTATGGACAGAAATTATCTATTTCCAGTTAGGAATAATAAAGGCTGAGTTGTTGTCTTTCCAAGTTGGTTCGTTAAACAGGAAGTAAAAGAGTGACAGACCTGAAAATGTATCCAACCATATGGGACTTCTAAAGCTACGTACAAAATGTCAAAAGACTAGTATGATTAATAGTTGCTGAGAAATATGTGACAAAAATTTTCAACCCTGAAAATTTAGTGAAAAAAGTCTAAATTGGCTCATTAAACAGGAAGTACATGATCGACAGACCTGAAAACAAATCCCACCATATGGGACCCTTACCTGAAACTGTATACTAAATATCAAAAACCTACAATTAATATTTGCTGAGAAATCTGTTACGAAAATTTTTGATCCACACAGACTGACTGACGGAGGGACCATTCAAAAACGTTATACCATTCGCAACTTCATTGCTTGGGGTCACGTATAATAAACAAAAGACAAATTTTGAAATACATGAATTGGGTAAAACATACTACTTAACAATCCTATGGATTCATTTATTTTTATGAGTATGAATTTTGGTGGTTTCTTTAAAAAGACCTTTTTGTTGGATTTTTTTTTGTGGTTTGCACTTGATGCTTAATGTAATTAATGTAAAAACCTTTGGGGGGGTGACTGACACCGGTGAATACCACATTCCCAAACAATAATAGTGACAAAAAAGAGCATAAACTGTATTCTTAGAAAAAAAATTAATGGACAAAAATAACCAGCATCAACAGTTTCATATCATAATATGTCTGCAATTTTTTACTTTTTTTATATGATTAAAAGAAAATCACAGAAATTATTATATAACAAAAAGTCAAATCAAAATTACAACAAAATTTAATGTGTGTTATTGGTTGTTTAACACCCTTTTTGACCAACATTGGCCACACATGACGCTTACTTTTAATGGAGGAGGAAACTGGAATACCAGGGGAAACCAACAACCTGTGGCAGGTAACTTACAAACCAAATAACATTCATGTGGGAAATTCCCCTTTTTGCAAATAACAGTCTCGAAACAAAGTTGAAAGAAATGAAGATGACACCCAATAATTTTCAGATGTGCTTTCTTTTATAATAGTATGGTATTGATTCATTTGTGCTTTGTTCTATAATAGTTAAAGTTCATTAATTCTAAGCTGAGGACACAAAAAAAACATAATTGCCCTTTGCTATCAGTTAAATTATATAAATCATAGGTTTGCATTAAAGATTTTTCTGCATTTAGATAATAATGAGATATTGTATAAATGAAGAGGACATTAACATAACCTCAACAGAGTTTAAAAGTCCAATATGGGAATTGCTACATGAATAATTAAGAGTGCATAACATGACTGAGGCTATTTATACTTCACAGGCCAAATATATATGACTGTCATTCCTAAAATATCTGTACCAGAATAAATAAAAGATTCTGATTTAATTATGTTTGAAACATATAGCTTTTTAACAATTTAAAAAAAAAAATTCTCACTTGTTTCCTCTCCCTGATGTGAACTAGTGCTGTGAGAGCTTGCTCTCTTCACCCAAATTAGATATCCAGAGAAAAATAATCAATTCACTTGGTGGTTTATAAATGGACACTCTTGTGCATCTGATAATAACGAAAAACATACAAAACTACACAAAAACAATAAGGTTTTATAATTTACCTTCAAAGCAGGAAGACTGCATTGCTTCGGACTGATCTTGATGTTTTTCCCTTTTAATGATCTCTCTGACCCATGCTCCTCCTTTTTCCTTAGTTATCTCGTTTAGTTTCAAATCATTCATTCCAGGTCCAGCTGAAAATGTTTTGTCCTTCTTGTTACTTCCTTGGGTGTAAACTTGATAATACAAATCACAATAGCTGTCCAACTGAAAAAGAGGGAAAAAAACAATTATATAGAAGCATGCCCACCAAATAATGTAAATGGTAACCCAACTCAAGACATTTCAGATTGTTATTTGGAAACAAAAGTTCAAAAGACTTAATGCCCCAACTTGCAAATTTGGCACAAATTGACAGACAGACGGAAGGACCTGAACGCTATATGCTCCCTACTTTCGTAGATGGTTTTGTTACCCTTGTTTTATAGTCCTAAACAGTCATGATTTTTTTTAAATCTGTTATCTCAGATGAGTCTTTAAATAGACAAACATGCTTTAGACACAGATTAAATTTTGTTGCAATTTTCTTTTAATTCATTTTCATGTTATCATCGCAAATGTGCCGACAGACACAGAAACACAAGAATGATAAATTTGAAATACTATTTTGTCCACTTCATCAAGAGCAGGACAAATATACAATCATTCATTATATGAAATAATTATTTTGTTTTCAATATGCCCAATGTATGTTTTGTTGCTTTTTCCTTCATTTGTCCTTTTTTGTATACGTTAAAGTCAATTAAAATTATTGATAATTTTTACGTGTCATGTGAAACCTTTGTAATGCATCATACATCTATTCTCTGTTGAACAAAGGTTTGTATTTTGTGTTTACATTGCATGTCAAAATGCTAGCATAAAGATTATCAATAGGAGAAATTCTGCCCCAAAAATTTGCTTAACCATGCCACAAATCATATGTGCATGTCCAAAGCAAGGAATCTTTATCAAAGCTTATACAAAATGTATTGGTATCTGTCATCTTCAGGTTACTTGTTCTATGTCAAAAAGTAAACATAAAAAAAAGTTATATTTTTATCAAAAACAACATCAACAAAAATGAAAGAACCTTAGTGAGCACGCTCACATACCCCCGCACGTCCACATTATGGACAGAGATTATCTATTTCCAGTTAGGAATAAAAAAGTCAGAGTTGTTATCTTTCCAAGTCAGCTCCTTAAACAGGAAGTAAATGATTGACATACCTGAAAATGTATCCCACCATATGGGACCCCTACCTTCAATTAATAGTTGCTGAGAAATCTGTGACAAAAATTTTTAACCCTAAAAATTTAGTGCCCTGAAAATTAAGTGAAAAAAGTCTTAAAGTCAGCTCCTTAAACAGGAAGTAGATCATCAACAGACCTTAAAATGATCCCCACTATATAGGATCCTTACCCAAAACTATATACCAAATATCAAATTACTACAATTTATAGTTGCTGAGTAATCTGTTACGAAAATTTAGTGAAAAAAGTCTAAGTCGGCTCATTAAACAGGAAGCAGATGATTGACAGACCTGAAAATGTATCCCACCATATGGGATCCCCACCTGAAGCTACATACCAAATATCAAAAGCATATGATTAATACGATAGCTGAGATATCTGTTACAAAAATTTTGATCACGGACAGACGGACTGATGGTCAGACTGACAGACAGACCAGTCAAAAACATTATACCCTTTGCAACTTAATTGCATGGCGTATATTGTATAATAAAACAAAACACACACTAGAAAAAAATGCTAAGAAAACTATCTAAATATAAAAAGACCAGTTTATTATGAACTTCTATTGTACTTTTCCCTTTTGATTATTTTAACCCAGTGGCGGATACAGAATTCTGAAAAGAGGGGGTCCACTGACTGGCCTAAGAGGGGGCCTGCTTTGGTCACACTTCAATGATTTTACCCAGCCCCCTGGATCCACCATGTTAACCTATGCTAATTCAACATGTGACACTAATTTGAACACCCCTAGAAGGCCCCTTAATCCAATATATCAGTAAGATGTTTTTTTAAGTCCACTGGGCATATGGGGAATAAATGATTTTTAGATAATTTTAGGATTGGTTTTGAATCCTAATTGCAATATATCTTTTATCTAGGACCAATTACAAGATACCAAGCAGCAACACATAATCTCATTGAAGGCCGCTAGTTGATTTCCATTGTGGATTTTTATGAATTTCCAGTAATTTATGTAAGTTGTATAAGTAGAAAATGATGAGATGTGGAATAAGAGTATGTGTCACAGCCTTCAATCAAGCAGTTTTCGTTTTCCACCTCTCATTATCTTCCATCGAGTAAGCCTTCTGGCTGTTTGACACTCAATATCTGTTATGTAGAATGAATTAGCAAAGTTGGTAAAATGGGAAAAAAATAACAAAAATTAACACCTGCTCTTTTGTAATAAATGCTCTAGATTTTTCATCAATAACTGCCCTCAACAATAAACATATTAGATAATATGAACCATTCAAAAGAAACCCATTACCAGTAGTATGGCCATTCTTAATGAAAAAAAAATCCTTTGTTGTTGTAGGGTTTGGCAAATGAGATAATGCAAAAAGCAAGAAATGAACAAATAACATCTACTAAAAGTTACAACAAGAGGCTCCCAGGAGCCTGAATCGCTCACCTGGTCTTGATGTCAACCCTATGAAGAACTTTGTAAAGCTAAATAAGCTGAACATTTAAGCAACCAACAGCTTTTTCTCTTTCAGCAATAGTTTTCATTCTGTAGGTTAAAAACGTGAAACATGTTATTTTAAGGGCTGTCTGACAACTTTGACTCTATAGAGACTTTTGTTGAGAGCTTAATGAACTGAACATTAAAGCAACCAACCAATTTTCTTTTTCTCCTATAGTTTTATTACATAAACCAAAAACATGAAAACATGTTAATTTAGGGACTGTAACCCCTAAAAGGGGTCATCTTCGACCCTATGAAGACTTTACTAGGGCTAAATGAGCTGTACATTTAAGCAAGCAACAGCTTTTCTCTATTTGCAATAGTTTTCATTCTACAGGTCAAAAACCCTATTTTTCGCCTTTAAGGGGCTGGTACCCCTATAAGGGGACATCTGACAACTTTGACCCTATGAAAACTCTAGTAGAGCTAAATCAGTCGAACATTTAAGCAAGCAACAGCTTTTCTCTATCTGCAATAGTTTTCATTCTATAGGCCAAAAACACTATTTTTCGCCTTTAAGGGGCTATAACCCTTATAAGGGGTCATCTGACAACTTCAACCCTATGGAGACTTTTGTAGAGCTTAATGAGCTGAACATTTAAGCAAGCAACAGCTTTTCTCTATCTGCAATAGTTTTCATTCTATAGGCCAAAAACACTATTTTTCCCCTCTAAGGGGCTGTAACCCTTATAAGGGGTCATTTGACAACTTCGACCCTATGGAAACTTTTGTAGAGCTTAATGAGCTGTACATTTAAGCAAGCAACAGCTTTTCTCTATCTGCAATAGTTTTCATTCTATAGGCCAAAAACACTATTTTTCGCCTTTAAGGGGCTGTAACCCTTATAAGGGGTCATCTGACAACTTCGACCCTATGGAGACTTTTGTAGTGCTTAATGAGCTGAACATTTAAGCAAGCAACAGCTTTTCTCTATCTGCAATAGTTTTCATACTATAGGGCAAAAACATGAAAAAATGCTATTTTTCACCTTTAAGGGGCCATAACCCCTATAAGGGGTCATCTGACAACTTTGACCAAATGGAGACTTTTGTAGAACTTTTGATCCTGAAGCAGTAGAGTGGCATCAGATTTCATCTATTTCATATACTTTTTGAATTACAAGCCAAAAACAGTAGTCTGACCCCCCTGTTCTATTTTTAGCCAGGTTGGCCATGTTTTTTAACGAATCAAAAATCGAAACACAACTTTTATGCAGGACACCCTAAGGATCAATCATACCAAGTTTCATTAAATTCTGTTCAGTAGTTTCAGAGGAGAAGATTTTTGAAAAATTGTTAACAGACGACGACGACGGACGCCAAGTGATGGCAATAGCTCACATGGACCTTCGGTCCAGGTGTCAGAGCTAATAATACAAACTTTTTAAGGTCAAAAGTCTGGTCTAAAAGAGAAATAAAGCTATTCAAACAAATACATGCCCTCAACAATAAACATATTAAATAAAATGAATCATTCTAAAGAAAACCATTAATATGGCCATTCTTAATAGCGAGCACAGCTTGTAGCGGGCAAGAAGTGCCCGCCAGAGCCGAGAGCTCTACAGCAAGTTCCCGCGAAACAATTTGCCTAATGCTGATAATGATTTTTTTCGTGTGTAAATTCTTTTCTTTTTTTTTACCTGACTATGCCCTTTTAAAATAAAATTGGCAAAAAATGAACATAATTTGCCATTAAATATTTAAATAATTTTTCAGGTGAAAAAATCTGGGTAGAAGGGAATGAGAATCAAGGATATTTATTATATTGGCCTAAGGAGGAGTTGCACATTACTTAATTTATGCAAACAGACAGTGCTATTCCCATACAGAAGATATACACATTATGTAAATAAAAATATCAATCAATGAAAGCCTTGTACCGGTACTTTAAGCCACAATAAAAAACATAAGTAATCTATCCATTATGAAGCTCACCTCATTGGGCAATATTGTCACTAAGTGGGAATTTACTTTTAACTCTTCAAAATTTTAAGTGCTCAATCCATGCAAAGAGAAGTCACACCCAGCATCCGAGGCATGTATCTTGCTTAGCATAATTAGGTGCACCTTACCATTCCTCTTTAGATGATGTGGCATTTGTCATTAAACGAAAATGGACTTTAACCATTTTTCTGTACGTGGTCATCCATGCAGAAAATATAGTTGAACCATGCATTGCGCTTAGCATCACTAGATGAACCTACCATACCAATATCATAGATATGCCCTTATACTGTAAGTGGTCATCCATTTGGAAAATATAGGTCACATCCAGCATCCGAAGCATGCATAGTGCTAAGCATCACTAAGGGCCCCTACCATACCAATATCATTGATGTGGCACTTGTCAGTCAGCAGGAATGGACTTTAACAATTCTTCTGTAAGTAGTCATCCATGCCAAAAATATAGGTCACAGCCAGCATCTTAATCATGCATTTAGCTAAGCATCACTAGGTGCAACTACCATACCAATACCATTGATGTGGCACTTGTCAGTAAGCAAGAAAGGACTTTAACCATTATTCAGTAAGTGGTCATCCATGCAGAAAATAAAGGTCACATCCAGCATCCGAAGCATGCATTGTGCTAAGCATCACTAAGTGCACATACCATACCAATATCATTGACGTGGCACTTATCAGCAAGCGGGAATGGTGGTCATCCATGCAGAAAATAAAGGTCACAGTCAGCATCCAAAGCATGCCTTGTGCTTAGCATCACTATGTGCACCTACTGTACCAATATCATTGATGTGGCACTTGTCAGTAAGCATGTATGGATCTTAACTATTCTTCTGTAAGTGGGTGTGAATGCCCACACCAACGCCATGGGTATCAACTTAGCCTCCCCTCACTTTCATGAAAAAAGAATATAAATTTATTAACAACAAATCAAAAGTTATACCTGAAAAGAAAGAAATCCATCCTTCAATGGCATCAGATTCAAGCCTAGTAATGAATCTGTTTTATATCGTTCTTCTAAGGCTACTCTGTCCAAAACATGACATATCTCATCCCATTTAGTAAAATCACTAAAAGTAAAAAAAAATAGGGCATCTATAAATGATACCTCACCACAATATACATCAATAGTTAAATGTATTTGTATACTTTACTGTATATACTATTACTATACATCTATGTAGAGACAGAAAAGAAATGAAAGAGTTTCTTAGACCAGAAAATTTCATCATAAAATTTTTCAAATTTGAAAAATTTACAAAGTGGCAAATCTTCAATAATGTTTTTCTGATCATCCTGAAAATTAAACTTGACCTTTATTTTATTGTAATTTTAATTTTTTGTTTTGGTCCAAAAGACCACAAAATATACCAATTAAAAATATTTTTTAAAATAAAACTTACTCAATTCTTGATAACTTCCAAGGTGTTCCAATGCTTTGTACACTGTTAGACTGTGTAACTTGGAAAGTGAAGCAATAAGCTTCCATAGGGTTCTGGCTAGCTATGACAATCAAACTATGACCCACTTCTCCCACTTCTGGCAAAATTTGGAGATATTGAGGGGGTCTTCTCAAAGAGTGTTGCCACTGTAATATCTACAGCAAATAAAGATATGAGAAAAAATTTACATGAATTCAGTCCTTATGTTTTCTATAACTTAAAAACTTTAAGAAGGTAATATGAGGCAGGTTTAACCTGTGATGCTCCCAAAGTTAAACATATCAATAAATATTTTACAAGCTAATATTAATTTTTAAAGTTTACATGAATTTGTAACAATTCATGTTCGAAAATAAAACCAAACTAGCTTTTCTAATGGGTCACCTGTGCGCTTAATTACGTATAAAATTTTCATAGGAGAAAGCGTTTTAAAGACGCCAAACGTTCAGGAAATCAACATTCAAAACCCGATGTTTAAGGAAAATTCAGCGCATAGTACAACTAAAATTTTGACAATTCTACCATTTTTGTGCCTTTGGGAGCGTATAAGAACTCAGGAGAAACTTTTGAATGGATATGCCTTCGTTTTATTTATTACATCATCATTAAAGGTTTAGTTTAAACTTATCTTTTTATACTGGCGAAACGAACCAAAAGCTTATGCAAGGCACTTTCCAGTTTGTACTTTGCAATATTGTCTTTGTCATGTTTGAAGTGCCCCACCATGTAGCCTAATTTATCAAACTCTACCAAAGAATCTTAACTATACATGGGCTATTGCTTTCCCAATACAGAGGATGGAAATCTTTTGTTCCTTCCAAAGGGTTACATCATTTTTTGGAGACAACTCTTACAAAAGATGTCAAGAGAAAGTCAGAAAAAGAGTAAATAAAATTTTCATCCTTGATGATCATTGATCCATTGACCTTGGTGTCAGCAGCCCTCATTTTTTTTTTATTTTAGTGCAGTTCCCTGTAAGAATCAGGCAAAATTGAAAATTTTTGAATCATGATTTTAAAAACACAAGGATCTGACAATGAATTGTCATTCAAAATAGCCTTGTAATGAAGAAACAATCATTAGTTGTCATCTCAAGTGTCAGGGGATGGAGAAAAATTTCTGTTACAATGACAGGGATTTAGTATGACTTGACACCAGTTATCTCCCTTAGATCCAAATGTTATATGCATTTTAACCAAAATATATCTCAAATTTCCTGACACTTTTGAGTAGTGCCAATGCATTTTTTGTTACTTTTTAAGCATTTTGAACAGTATTTTGAAGTCAAACTTGTGTGTTTTTTCAATCATGATTCACCCATTGCCTGATTCCTACAGAGAATAGCACTTTTAAACCACTTAAAAGTTTGTTTTCATGGCAACCTTCTTTTTAAGATGACACTGTGAAACTCAGACTTACAGGATGATTGGGAAATCTTTCATCTACAACAACCAAAGAGAAGTCTGTTGCTACAACATAGAGAAAGTCTGAATGTTGTTTGACGATCCTGATTCTCTCCCTTGGGTGGATAAATTTACTTGGCAAGGCAAACAAATCAGCATACTCTGTGTTGCACTTGTAAATGTAAAAAAATATATTAATGTCATTTTTACATAAAAAATTCATTCACGTTAATGGGAAAATCAATGAAAGTTTGTTTAAATTTTTCTGTTTAACTGTTTTAATCTTTTTAAATCATGATGTAATTACATTTATCATACAAATAATTAAATTGTTGCAATTCTATCAGTTAATAGGCCCAGTGACTCATCTTTAATAACTTGATGAAATGTCGCCTGTGTTATGTTACCATAACTGGGTCATGATCTTACAATATGCACAATTGAAAATTGAAGATATACCAAAATTTGATGGATGAATGCTTAGTTCAAAAATCTGTATCCAAATACTGTAAACATATTTATTTTTGCTGTTTCTAAATTGTTTATTCAATCCAAATGTCTGTTTTGCATGAACAGTAACTTATTTTCAGGGCTATCAATTATCATACTTGAATTCACATATAATAATTACCCATTCATGTGAACTATTTTTTGCAGATTTTCATTGACCACCAGTATAGTGTAAATCAGTACACTGTGAAAAATACTACGCTTACAGTAATTACCCTAATGTCAATAGATTGTGCTACAGTGCAATCAGTAACTATGATCTTCCGAGGATGACTACTATATATAGCCTGCACCCAATCCTCTCGACATGGAAACCTGGTCGGCTTATTCCTTATGACAAGTTCTTTCCTACAAAATTTAAAACAGAACAAACTTATCAACTGGTAAATATGGTTTATTTGTGTACATTGCATAAAATAGTTAAAGGAGGAAATCATTGACAATCACAAATCTGTCATTTCCTTCTTTGGCCTTTCTGTTGGTGGCAATAATGATGACATTCCATCCCTGTATTGGATTCCTAAATTACATAAAAATCCATACAAACAGCGCTTCATTGCAGGTTCATCCAAATGTACAACTAAGCCTCTTTCAGTTCTGTTGACTTCAATACTTACGGCAATAAAATCCAGCCTCCAGAAATATAACAATTGTTGTTATTCTAGAAACGGTGTCAATCAAATGTGGATCTTGAAGAATTCGAAAGAACTGATGGAGATTCTTAACTCTAAATCAGTTTCATCTTGTAACAGCATCAAAACATTCGATTTCTCGAATGGCACAGCTGATTAAACGCAGCTTTTTCAAAAAGAATGGAAAACGCAGGTACAAATATCTAGTAGTCGATTATACCAAGACTTACTTTGTCATCAATGAGTCTAAGAAAAAGAACAAATTTACAGAAGACCAAATAATCGACATGCTCAACTTTCTTATTGACAACATATTTGTTCAGTTTGGTGGACGTGTTTTTCAGCAAACAATAGGGATTTCGATGGGCACTAATTGTGCACCTTTGCTTGCTGATTTGTTTCTTCATTCATATGAAGCAGACTTCTTACAATCTCTTCTAGACAAATAAGACATTAGACTAGCTCTCTCTTTCAACCTCACGTTCCGTTATATTAATAAAGTCCTTTCACTAAACAATTCTCGATTTGGTGACTTTCTCCATCTCATATATCCACAGAAGCTTGAGATAAAGGACACAACGGATTATAGGAAGTCTGCTTCATATTTAGATCTACATCTCGAAATTGACTCTCAAGGAAGACTTTCAACAGGGCTCTATGACAAACGTGATGACTTCAACTTTCCAATCGTCAACTTTCCCTTCTTGTGTAGCAACATTCCGTCCACTCCAGCTTATGGAGTTCACATATCTCAATTGATTCTTTACTCCAGAGCATGTGGGACTTACATCAATTTCCTTAGCAGAGCGACACGTCTGACGCAAAAATTGCTCACACAGGGTTATGTTGCTCCTCGGTTGCTGTCTTCACTCAAGAAATTTTACGGAAGACATCATGCACTTATAGACAAATATGGGATTTCGATCTCTCAGATGAGTGCAGATGTTGGTTTGTCATAGGGTGTTGTTTTGTCTTCCTTTACTGGATTTGACACGCTGAATGGACTATTGGCAACGCAACGGGTGTGCTATGGCAAGCAGGAATTGCTTACTCTTCCGGAGCACCTGAGTTTACTCTTGTTTCGACTGGAGTTCGGGTTGTTGATTGATATTCAGTTATTTTGTGTTTTCATGTTTTAAATGTTGTCTGTTTTTGTCCTGTTCTTGTTGGTGTTTACTGGTTTTGTCTCTGCCCTTTTTGGACTTTTGACATTCCGATACCCCATTGGTACCTCTGCTTCTTTGAGAAAAATGTAGTAAAGAAAACTTCTGAAACCTGAATAAAATCTGTCAAAGTAAAAAAAGGCCAGATATCATTAAACAGGAAGTAGGTGAGCACCAGACCTGAAATCGAATCCCACATTAGAGGACCCCACCCAAATGCTGTATACCAATTTGTTTGGTAAGAAAGTGTTGTACATGTGAAATGTTTGCCCCTAACGATAAGATGTTGGTTTATTTTTATTACAGTTTGCCCCTTACAATGGTATATTCCTTTAAGGGGGTACAGAACACCTAAGGGAAATAACTCTTAAATATCACTTGAACGTTTTAGTCAGGCACAATTATACAAAGATATCAAGCTTATCAATGATAAAAAAATGAAAAGTTGAAACTCCATTATGTTCAATGAAAAATTTACCAAGAAACCTATGGTTTGATTTTCTTAAGATTTGACAACTAAATTCATATGACTAAAGTGCATATTTATTCAAATTTTCATGAAAATTAAACGACACAATTTTATTTTAGCCAAAGTGTTGGGTACCCCCTTAAATAAGGTTTGCAATGGTTTGTTTCTTTCAATTAGGTTTGCTGGTAAAATGGTATGTTCTCTTCAACAAGGTTTGCCCATTACAATGGTATGTTCCCTTCAATAAGGTTTGCCCCTAGGAATGGTATGTTCCTTTAAATAAGGTTTGTCCCTAGGAATGGTATGTATTAGATACCATACATATGTAACAGAAAAACAAGCCGGTAACACCCGTTACCGTACAGTTTTTCCGCTCGAGGAATCAGGTCAAAGTCCGAGGCGCTTCTAAAAAAGATATAAAAGAAGCAAAAAGGCGCCAATGGGGTATTCCAGCGTCAAAAATCAAAAAGGGCAACTACAAAATCGGCAAACACGAACAAGAACAGCACGAGAATACACACAAAAAATCCCCACAACTTAAACCGAACAGAAATCAACAACGCGAACAAAATGAAAATATGACTTAGTTTCTGAATGAAAAAAAATAATGAATTTTGTCTTCATTTAAAGTTATTGAAAACATACAGCTGGCTATCTAGCTTTTCCAAATTTTAACAAACTTTATAATATATCCATTGATTTTTTTCTTAAAAGCAAACTTTTACCGTTAAGGGAAGATATGTAGGACATAAAACATAAAAATGTACTACTGATATCATAAGTTGTTTGTCATAATTAGGGGTTGTTTTTTTTGGTGAAACGTTTCACATTCAACACAATTAAAACCAAAATTTACAAGCGTAAGGTTGTCCTTGTTTTACATCATCATCATTTCAATTGCCTGGGTTTTTTTTGGTTTCAGAAAAAAACTAAATTGTTAGCAAATGTATCTTTTAACCCGTCATAGTTTTATTTTCAACAAATTATACATCTCAACCGTAGAGTAAGATTTCGTGCCAATCAAACCTTGTTCAATCCACTTATTTATTCAAAACGCACAACTAACGATATTCAATTTTTGATAAGTATTTTTTTTTTTTTTGTTATCTCTTCATGGACATAAGTTTAAAAAATCCAATTTTAATATTTTTAATGGATATACAAATACTTCTTATTTTTTGGTAATTCACAGAGAAGTTGTTTTGGCATCAAGCTCTATATTAGATTTCTTTTTCAACACAAGCAGAAACTTTAGAATTGTGTTTAGTAAAGGAAAGCCTCCATTTTGGGGTGGAATAATTGAAGACAGGAGTATAGCATGAAGTGGAGTCCCAGAATCAGATCTAATCTCACCAAGAACTTATTTAAGTTTATTTTTTATTGGCTGACCGTTTTGGATGTAATTTTAAATTTGTACAAACTTTATTGTTCATAAGTTCGCAAAATTTACAAATGATCCAGAAGGTGTCTTTTAATGGTCAAATTTATTCAATATATGAATTGATTGTCGTAATAGGTGGTGTTCATATATATTTAAAGGACCAATTTTTATGTAGTCCTCAGTAGTCGTGGGGTAAGATTGAAGTCTAGTACGACAAGGAATGATGGTTCAAACCCTGCACAGGACAGGGATTTTTTCGAGACGATTTTAACTTAAAATGCATAAGCAAAATGTCCAACAAATTATAAACCTTAATTTGATGAATAAATCTACCTTTCATCAAAATTTAACAACTTTGACTTCGTAAAGTACCCATGAACTAAGTTGACCTGTAGATAAACAGGCCGTGTAAGTTCTAAAAATAAAAGAGGCCGGTAACACCCGTTAAAGTACAGAAATTGAATAGCTCTGTGGGGGGTAAAGTTGTACATGTTCCTTTAAATAAGGTTTGTCCCTAACAATGGTATGTTCCTTTAAATAAAGTTTGTCCCTCACAATGGTATGGTACGAGGTTGCAGTTAGCTCCCTTCAATTTTCGTTGTCCAGTAATATAGTTCTTATAAAAACATAGTATTTCCTTCAAATTCTATAGTAATGTTAATTTAAATGATAAAAAGACAATCTTTGAATGAAATGAGAGATGAATGATTGTAGATATTGGTCAAATTTGAGTTTTTTGGAAATTCAGTGATAAAGTTGTGATTCGGCTTAGTGCAAAAAGGTGAATTTTACAATTTTTTATGCTCTTCCGCCTTGACCCCCAGAGGGGTCAAATTTAAATAAAATTTTCTAAAACGTTAAACGGTAAAATTTTCTGAATTTTTCACCAATTTATGGAAAGCTAATAAATTTTATGTGGTCAAAATTTCTTTAGATAAAAAATGGTGCAATTTTTTTAAATTCACAAAACGTTATATTGAAAATGCATTGCGAGCTAACTACCACCTCGTGCCTTATTAGAGGGGGAGGGTGGTCTGTGTACAAGTGTTGCAGTTATCAAGTAATGAAAAATGTGGTCTTGTTGTGATCAGATAAAAAAGTTGTGGCAGTTTCAGTCTTTATTTGATGAATTTATCTCAATATTTGGTAATTTTAAGCATATTTGTATGTCTATGGGATTTTCAATAGAAATGGCTTATTTTGTATTATTTTCAGAAATAAAAGGTCACTGCATGCAGATTAAGACTTACAATGGGCTAAAACAGCTATAAATCTTCTTATGTGATGTAGGAAAAATGTTTAAACTAAAATTTATTCAATATTTCTCACACAAAATCATTTTACTACTTGCAAAATAAGGCTGCGGCAGCATAAAAGCTTTTTTGTGTTGAACCTATGAATGCCATATCAAATCAAACTCTCTATTTTGGCTTTATCATAGAAAAACCAGTCAAACTAGAATGAAAAATAGCTAAACAACACAAAATAGCACATGTTAGGTCTCTGGATTTCATAGAACAAGTCACATAATTGAACATATCCACTATTTCTTGCTGTAGATTTGGCCGTTTTTCCTTGTTTCGCACATGAGTCTTAGACAATTTTTTATCTAAAGTGCCATAACTAGTCTTTCTGCTGTTAAAATCTTTTCAACATCATCCTCTCATGCTAAAAACACCTTTAAGTTTGCATATTGTTCCATTTTTTACATTATTTTACCCTAAAACATTAGTTTTTTGTGATATGTGGGAAAAACGCATTCTAAAATTACATGGTTTATGTACTCCCAAACACAATTTAGAACTTAATTTTCATATGAATATGGTGTTTTTTGTCTTATTTTGTAAGCTTATTGTGTATTTAACATTTCAAACCCTTTTTGGACTCAATATTTAATTTCCTTTCTTAAAAAATTCCCATGACCATATATGTACCCCTCAATAAGGCTAAAATGGCTTATTTCCTATCCGCAAATATGGGAGAGGGCCAAAATTTGAAACCATTCAGATATTTCACTAAAACTTGTGTTTTCCATGCTCAGAGAACATAAAGTTATTGATTTCAGCCAACAGTTTTGTTAAATTTTATGAAATAAAAAAAAATTAGCCAAATAGGCCTCATGGGTTTTCCTGGTGTTTCTTCGAGCAAAATTCTTAAATGCAACCAGTGTTTTAAAGTGCTTATAATTTCAATGTTATTGGTCTGATCACTTTGAAACTTGGCAGTTAAGTTGGAAAAAGACTATTCTATGTAAATACAATTTTATTAGACTGTCCGAGGCTTTTCTGAGGACTATTAGGTACGAGGTTGCAGTTAGCTCCCTTCAATTTTCGTTGTCCAGTAATATAGTTCTTATAAAAACATAGTATTTCCTTCAAATTCTATAGTAATGTTAATTTAAATGATAAAAAGACAATCTTTGAATGAAATGAGAGATGAATGATTGTAGATATTGGTCAAATTTGAGTTTTTTGGAAATTCAGTGATAAAGTTGTGATTCGGCTTAGTGCAAAAAGGTGAATTTTACAATTTTTTATGCTCTTCCGCCTTGACCCCCAGAGGGGTCAAATTTAAATAAAATTTTCTAAAACGTTAAACGGTAAAATTTTCTGAAATTTTCACCAATTTATGGAAAGCTAATAAATTTTATGTGGTCAAAATTTCTTTAGAAAAAAAATGGTGCAATTTTTTTAAATTCACAAAACGTTATATTGAAAATGCATTGCGAGCTAACTACCACCTCGTGCCGTATGTTCCACTTGATGTTACTACTGAGTTAAAAATAGGTTATTACAATTCAATGGTAGCATTGTTAAAGTCATCGAGTATGAGTGAATTTGACTGATGACTACTCATTTTTGATCTGTTCATTTTGATTATGCATTATCAGCATGTAATTAAAAATTCAGTTGATAACTATTGAACATTTGATGTGAATAAGCTGAGGAATATACTCTTAATTAAAGTTTGATTAATAGTGAATAATAGTGATTAGGGTTCAGTTGAGAGTTGTATTCCACAGATAGATTGACTGAACTATATAGTTTCATTGTAGGAAAACAAGTTCATTAGCTGATCCTGTCCACATGATTGTTATAACTGTAACTCAGTAATGGACTGGCTTAAATCATAACAGATTTTATGAATTGTGAACTGATCCAAAATATATGTATTTATCACTCATGTACCCCTTTTAAATTGACTTTATTTGTTTTTTGTGTTGTCTGTTTCTTTGTGCTATTCTAGTTGGTGTTTACTGGTTATGTCTTGCATAGCCCTTTCTGTCTTTTTACATTTAGATGTCCCATTGATACCTCTGCTTCTTTCACCTGAGAATTCATTGCTTTACCTGCTATGACAGTTGTGTTAACAATCAATATTTAAATTTTATGATCACCTCTGTATCTCAAGAAATAAAAGTCCTAGGCTGATGGAACTTTGAATTCACATGCCCAAGCAATAGCTTAGCACAAATGCATCCACATCTTTTGACCTTGACCATGATTTTCTGGTTTATATTTGACTTTGAAAATTTTACTTTTAAAGCAAGGTTGATGGTTTTTTAATGGCACTATTCATTTTTACAGAAAATATAAGTCCTATCTAGGTTGATAGCATGCATACCAGTGGTAGTTTAGCAGTTACATCCTCCTCTTTGACATTGGCCTTGATTTTCAAGTTTTAACTATAGCAGCCATGTTTTTTGTTGGTTTAAAATTTCAAACAACTATACAATGTTTACTTGCATTTGGTCAAATGTCTCAAATTGTTTCAGAGAAAAAGATTTTGAAAAGTCAAACAGACAAATAACAAATGAGGGACCTCAGACAAACAAAGGTACACCAAGTAATGGCATTCACTAACTTGGTATTTGTCCGGTGAACTGAAAGGGGTTTTTTGACATTGGCCTTGAATTTTGATTTGAGCTAAGGCAGTCAATACATGGTTTTTTTGGTGGTATAAAATTTCAAACAACAGTTTTGTAAGTCACTCTTCAGAACAATTATACAAGGTTTGCTTGATTTGGTCCAATGTTTCAATTTTTTTCAGAGAATAACATTTTTGAAAAGTCAAACAGACAAATAACAAATGAGGGACCTCAGACAAACAAAGGTACACCAAGTAATGGCATTCGCTTACTTGGTTTTGGTCTGGTGAACTTAAAGGGGTATTGTGACATTGGCCTTGATTTTCCATTTGAGCTAAGGCAGTCATGATTATTGTTGGTTTAAAATTTCAAACAACAGTGTTGTAAGTCACTCTTCAGAACAATTATACAAGGTTTGCTTGATTTGGTCCAATGTTTCAAATTTTTTCAGAGAATAACATTTTTGAAAAGTCAAACAGACAAATTACAAATGTGGGACCTCAGACAAACAAAGGTACACCAAGTAATGGCATCTGCTCACTTGGTTTTTGTCTGGTGAACTAAAAGAGTTTTTTTGCAGACTGGTAATTAGTTATTTATAGGATAATTAATTGGGTCGAGTGAATAACCAAAATATGATCACGAGTCGGTGAACG